>JARHVA010002935.1:962500-1570000 GCA_037957365.1 Torreya grandis
TCTATATGTATGTATGTATATACATACATAGAGAGATATACATGTGTGTGTGTGTGTGTGTGTGTGTGCACATAGACATATATGTATGTAAATATGTATGTATGTATGTGTTTGTTTGATATGTATGTATGTATGTATGTATGTATGTATGTATTGCAATATTACATTTTATTATGATATAATATAATATAATATTAGTGTTATAATATATATTATTATTATCACATCCTTCAAGACATAATCATGCATAACCTACACAAAAATATTTGACTTAACAAAACACTCTTAAACATATGCTTCCATGATAATATGTTTTTGACAAAATACCTCAAAGATACCCTTGTTTTTATTGAGATGACACATATTTCAATCATGTATTGGATCACTAAAAGAATTTGGTGGGAGCTATAAATTATATTGACATATGTGATATGTTATTGAACTTTGCACCACCTGAATATCTTGTCATTTCTCCTCAATACGATTATCTAGCCTATCTTGACATCTTTCACCGCTTTTATGTTTCATATGGCCTTGCACTTCCACACCACTTTGCCATTATTCAAGATCACATGAAATGTGACGTCTCCTCTCCACACAAATCATTGTCAGGTCATATGAAGTAATACACCACCTTATTTTCCACCATCATCTCAACCAAAAATATGAAATTATTGTTAGAATTTTCATACAAAAAAGGTGTGATGAATTCAATGGTCATAGGTTTCACAAACACTACACCTACCATTTTACACTTTGTATTTTAATAAATGATATATTAATATTGTTTGTGTGTGTGTGTGTGTGTGTGTACACACACACACACACACACACACACACACACTAATATAATAAAATAGTGGCTTAGGAGAGGGAAAGCAAGGCAATTGTTGAAAAAGAAGATGTGTAGTACAAATGTTTTTCCATTCATATGGTGAGATATCTATAACATTTTATTTGTTGGTGAAATGGAAAGGGTCCTTTCCATTCTAAATCGATCTCAGATTGCCTAATAATATCTTCTTTTTTCTTCATTGTTATAATTAATTTGACACAAGGGTAAAAATTTACGTTTTATAAATTAACGACAATTGTTGATTTATCCTCATTCTCATTACACAATCTCCTTTACCAAAACATCAACTCCAAATTCTAAACTTCATTATATGCCCAAGTTATCACTTTCTATCACCTTAAACAATAAGAAAAATGGTTAAATCACACATTTAAATGGATGCCAAATTTATGTTGGACCATTTCTATTGACATTTCACACTATTACACTCTACAGCCTCCACCCTTGGCTTCATCCCCAACTACCATTATAAGTTATGCTTATTGACATAAATATTATTACTATATCTAATAACTAAGTTCCTAATTTGGTTTATAGACTCCTTCCCTAGGACAACCAAAAAAACATGGTGAGGATTGTTTCTAATATCAAGCAAAAAAATTGGTGCAGATGACACTAAGTTCTCATAGCCTATTGTGTTGCTTTCATTTGTCTATGCTATAGATTGCATTGAAAGATGTGACATGTCATTGAACTTTCAACATGTATATTCCCGGAGTTTATTGAATCCATAATTTGAAATACCCTATCATTCCCTCTCACCATTACCACCCATTGAACCTTAAAATATAATGTCACTTCCATGTTCTATATGACCTTGTCCTTCCCCATCATTTCACCATTGCTCAATCTCACTATGAAATGAAACACATCCTCCCTACAAAGTGTATTGCCATGTCGTATAGAGGAATACACAATCTCATTTTCTGTTGTCACCTCCACAAAAAATATTAAATTATTATTGCATACTGCTTCATGCACAAAAGGTGAGACAAGGTTGGTGGTCTTGGATTTCAAGTGATAAACAACCACTAATTTATACTATTTCCCTTTACAAAACCTCACTTTACAAAAAGAAAAAATTAACCCATCCCTTCCGATGTTACTTGCACCTTTATATACACAAACTGATTTATATGGAGTCGTTGATTTGGAGGTTGTGGGTTCAACTTCTACAATTTTGCGCGATGAATCTACTGGTTATCTCTTCAATGGGCTGAAAATAATCTGATAAAGTAAAAAATAAGTAAATAAATCGAGACAGATCTCTGCATACCACATGAAATTTTATGGCTTGTGGGCTAATCTTAAAATTGTATAATTCTTGAACATTTACTATTCTTATGGCTGGAAACTACTTGACTTTTAATAAAATTCTAGGCAAAACCTTATAAGATGAAGTGTTGTGCATCAATTACTACATACTATTAGTTATTGAGTCGTTTCCTGCTGTATACTTTGTTAGAAGACCTTTTTTCGTTTTTTAAATATTTCGTATAGTTACCCTATAAACCTTAATAGTGGAAGAGTTGGTTATAATATTCACAACTCTACCTCTTGCAAATGGTCAATCCGACGCCCATCCGAGACATTTATATAAATTTTATTGTTTCCTCCTTTTACTCCATCCCATAGATCTCAAGGGTTTCCCGGAGAATAAAATTATCTATCATATTCTAATAATGAATTCATAAAATTTTGAAGAACGTTATTTATCTGTAAAATAGTAGTTGTTTCAGAAAACATAGATCTATAATTTACCTCCATAAGCCATATAGAAAATAACACAATTCTATCTGTATGGAGGAGGAGAACTACAGCTTGAAAGCCTTGGGTTGCAGCATCCACGGATCCTTGATTTTTGATAAATCAAGGGTGAATAGCATCTCCCAGTGGGCCATACATTTGATCACAAGTTGGTACTTGGTAATGAACTTCACCATGGAAGAGATCTCCCTCTCCAAATGCATTGCTACAAATTTTCTGGGGCTGATAGTAATTAGTAACATCTAATGGTACAGGATTGACATACTTTTGGGAGTGAATTGAAGATCCTTCCTTTCCAGTTAATTTTTGCACCACTTGTTTGAAATCAGTCACACTTGTCTTAATAACAGGCGGACTTTCGATTTGAACCACTCTAACCTCAGTCGATGACTGTGGAACACGGACTTGTATAGACTTTAATGTCTTTTTGGCAGCCTTATCAGAAGTATTGCTCATCTTTCTTAATATCCAATGCAAAAGGGCCCTTCCTGTACAGCCAGTAGACAAAATTATCCAACGAACACCAATAACTACAAAAGTACTCTTATGAATAACTATAAAAAAAAGCTGCATATAATTAATCAATTAAAGTTCAGTTGTGATCGTGGAGCAGTTGAAAAATGTACAGACCGAAAACAACGGTCTATCCGTGATTTGGAAACAAGGGAAGAGACAGGATAAAACGCTATCAATATATCGCAGAATGAAGATTTGCATGCTAATTAAATAAAATAATTGTTTGTGCAACAAATGGAGATTTACTGGAATAAAATGGTAATAACACAGATTGCTGACTCGGAAATCAGTTGCATGCAATTAAGTAAAAAGCTAATTATTTAATGCAAGGTAGTGTAATTTTAGACGACAAGAAAGCTTGTATTTTCACCGAGTGGAATGCGAATAAAGGGAGAAGCTTATATTTTAATTTTGCTTTTGGCGGCTTGATCGACCCAAGTCAGAGTCGATATACAAATTTCCGAATCCTTCCAAATCTTTCCAAATCGTTTCAGGATTCGTTTTCGTAATCTCCGTCAAACACGCCCGTCGGTTTGTTTGTTTGACCATGACCAATGACCATACAATGTTTAACCTAATTTAGAAATTAGAATCGTATGGGAACCATAGCAGCAAAACCGCGTGTTATATAAATATATATAAAAATTAATATTCAATTTGTTTTAAGTTTCCCTTTGATCAAATCATCAGCGCGAATTTTATAATTCATGGATGTATGCCCTTTTTAATTGTAATATAAATATTCAATTTCATTTTTATTTTTAAAGAATTTTTTATAGCTTTTTTTCAATTAAAATGTAGTTTTTTTTTCTTCTTCGATTTTTTTTAAGTTATTTTTTTTGCAATTAAAAAAACTTAAATCGTATCTTCTAAAGTTTGAAAAAGTATTTGATTAAAAGTAAAAATAATACTATTATATTTGGGTGGTAAGTTATTCAATAATATGGTTTTTGCATCTTCAATTTTTATTGGAACTTTAATTTTTCTTTTAGTTGTTTCAAAAAAAATATCAGATCATTGATGTGACTAGGTATGTTGATTTCTTCATTCATTTTAAATATGAATAATTGAAATTTTAGAGAAAACTTTACCTTGATTGTTTTTGCTCCAAATAATTTGTTTAAGTTTTCTCACATTTTCTTTTATGTTTTTTCAAGATCTACATAGTATAATTCTAACTCTGAAAGAGACAAGGCAATTATGGCTTTGGATTTATCATCACTATTTTACCATTATATTATCTTATTTGGATATGTTGGTGGTATCTTTGTTCCATCTACTATCCTCTACAAATTTTTGTTCATTAGTTGTATTAGAATTTTGGATTTCCATGTGTGAAAATTAAGACTAGTAAATTTTTCCAGTACAATGTCCATTTTGAGAAATGAACTAGATAATGACTCTAGACATCGATTTATATTGAAAATACATCCTTTACAATATTTTGACTCTTTTCAACAATAAAACTACTATTTAAACTGACAACATATAATGATTTTATTGATTTAACATGACAATTAGAAATAACCTAATAACACCTACTAAAATGTAAAAAATGACACAAAACACCTTTTCAACTTTTATTTTTAACAAGACTTTTTTTTAACTTTATACAAAATTTAAAACATATATACCCAAAATGAAGTATTAAAAACTTATAAAATCCTATAACTAACGACTCATAAACAAGCCTCTAAATGTAATTAAAAAAAACAATGACAAGACTACATTATCTTAGTGCCACTTTTTGACTTATGATAAATAACAATCTTTAAATTTCTTTTGAAATATGATTTTAATCTAAATATCATGAATTTTATTTCTAATACCACCCAAAAAAAAATGATAATACCACATTTTGGAAGGAATCTATAGTTATAAACCTAAAATAAAATGCTTTATACTCACAAGACTATTTATACGATCACCAACAAATTGCATAGTGTTGGAGCTCGACAATTGGAAACACGATGTGTGAAAATCCACGAAGTGAGAGCGAGGCAATTATCAATGGTTGATCTGAGATGCAAAAACTGACATATGGCTACAGAGAAAACATATATGAATGGATTTGAAGTTTGAAATGCCTAGGGGAATGGAAAATGGAATGCAAAGTGACACATCGAACCAGAAATGGTGAATGGAAACAGCTGAAATAGAATTTTTTAGGTGGGGCTCGTTGAATCTTCACCATGAAAAATCTACTGGGCATTTAGAATCCATAGTATTTTCAATCAAACATATCTTTGTGTTTGAAATCTACAAGCTGCAAAAATGTCATGATGAAAATGAAGACGTTCTGCCCAGAAATATATTTTTATGGTACAATGTAAACTCACAAATCACTATATACGTTCTCAAGCTACTGTTCTTTATAACATAAAACTAAAAATCACACATAACTAATTATATTAAATGGAACTCTCATGATGTATTGTTGACCATGCTCAATATTAGATAATAAATCTAGTTTAAATTTTGCAAACTAATATATAAAAAAATTCACATTTGATACAATATTATACCATTTTTTTTTATTTGTTTGGGATGTCAAATAGGATGGAAGAATACAATATAAATAAGTTGAAGAACTCTTATTATCAAGGAGTCTATTTTCATCCCCAAATCTCTCAACTTTTCCCACAAATCACTCTCAATCCCTTTATTCTCTCACTGAAGCCTATCCACGTGATTTGTTTTCACAAATCACTTATACAATAAACAAAATATTACAATATTATGTGAGCACTAAGATTATTTTCCTAATAGACTATCGTTTCCCATTGTATATACTTATCTTACCTAAACTTATTGGTGTGAAATGTGTTTGAAGTTCAAAATTATAGGCTCAAGGGTGTCTAAGATAATTGCCTAATGATAGAAAAAGGATAGGAGGCGATCCCCTCCTTTTTTTACCTTATGAGAGCACACAGGAGTTTATTTTGAAGACTATTTTTATTTACATTTCTTAGTAATTTGTATGAAATTTTGCTTTGCTATTAGAATCTATTGATATGTAATAAATTGAGAAAGAAGAATAGGCTTGTATACTTAGAGCTTGTAAGCATTATTGATTTCATTTTTAGTGTTAAATGAAAGGATAAAAATTTAAAAAGGTAATAAAAGGATATTATAATTCTTTAAATTTTAAGTTGAAAAATATTTATGAGCATTTTTATTTATTTTTATTATAGGTAAAAGTGGATTTTAGAGGGACCCTACCCATACAAAAGTACCACCTCATTGGCCAATAACATAGACCAAAAGATTAAAAAACATAGGAAGAACATACAAGTTCACAAGATAGACACAACACAAAAAAAACTAATACATAGCTTACATTACAAAATAAAGAAATTTAGCTATGATTTTTCTTCCATTCCTCGTAAGTTATACTCCATTCCAATGTCATGTTTTGGAAGTTCTTTTCCAAACCGCTTACCATTTTCTTTTCAGATATAGTAGCCACTCCTTTAAAAAAAATTCTAGGCCTAGGGTCATTCTCACTTGTGATAGCATTGTTAAAAAGCATAAATAATCCTTCCATGCTCTACATTTCATTATTCACTATTAATTTACTAAATCTAACCAAAAGATTAAGTTTATCTTTGAGTTTGTTATTCTCTTGCTATAGCCTATTAATTTTTTCAGTCATAATCTCAATCTGAGAAGCCATTTCCACTTCCCTCTCCTGAGTGCAATATAGTTCATCTTTTTTCATTGAAGTTATTTACCTCCTTTTTCAATATTGAATGGTCTTCATAAACTAGCAAAGAAAGGCCTTATGAAAGTTTACCTTGTCCTCCAAAATCTTCATTTTATTTTGATTTTTAGCAATTTATTTAAAAGATTTCAAATAAAATTTTACACGAATATGAGATTGAGGATCACCTATTTGTACTTTGACAAGGTTGTCCTTCCCTTTTTTAATTTTAAAATCATATTTACTCCTTCCCTGTTCCTAGATAAGTGAGTATTAATTTTTGTATTTTGTTCCTCAACGTTAAACTAGTTTAACTCATTTTGAGTATTATTTTCGATGCCATTATCCTTGTTCATCTCCTCAAGATCAATTGTTGCATTTGGATCCTATAGCATATGTTCACTGAAAGAACCATCTTTCTTATAATTTTCCATACCATTAACTTCATTCTTCTTTGGTTTAGATTTGACACTAATTCTTAGCATCCATTTAAGAGGTATAAAGGCTAAGACATTGACCTTGAAATTTTTATTTTTAGAAATCAAATACTGTGGAGTAGGGTTTTGAGCTTGGAAAAACTTATGTATGTGAAAAATTACTGCATGGTGTAATGGCTCTAATTTATTACCCATTTGGACTTCTTGGACTAAATGTTCTAAAGAATGCAAGATATAAAATGGAATACTCATAGGAATATTATGCCTCATATAATTCAAGAAAGGGAGATAGTAATAATGCACCACTTTATATCTACCATCCAAAGTTACGTACTTGATTATTTGCTCTATCACATCCTCAAATGAAATAGGAAACTCCTCTCATTTGAATCCTCCTTGAAAAAAAATGATCTTTTCATCCCCCCCAAGAAATTTATCCTTTTTTTTCTTGAGATTTATAGTCAATTTGATGTATTTGTTTTCTTTAATTTGAAGCCCAATAACCCTTGAAATCAGATCCTTTATGATTTCAATAGAGATATTCATGAGTTTGACTACTCGATATACTCAATTTTTTACAAATTATTGGGATAGATAAGTGTTGTATCCACATATAAGATATATGAAATTTGTTAACCCCCTTGTATGCAAATTTTTTCATTTCTATGTCTTTTTTCTTATGTGATCTGTATTCATTATTTTTATGTGGTTCAAATCTCCTCCCATGGCCGAATACCTATTCGCATCCTTTTCAAAACCCACACTTGGAATACTATCAAACATTATGAATTCACTCTTAGCAATAACCTTCACATGATTATAGAATTGGATCATGTAATAATGACCAAAAGAATACCATTTTTGGATATGATTATGAATGTCATAATGACTCAGCATAATAAAAACACACATTTTAAAACTTATTCTTATGTGCCAATGCTTATCTAAGATCTGACCCTTACATAAATGAATTGATTTTGTCTTTGTTGATAATATCATTTATATGATTAAGATGAATATCCATTTTATGTCAAACTTTGAATTCATTTATTTCTACCCCTTTATTAACAAATGAATCAACAAACATATTTCCCTCTCTATATGTGTGCTAGAAGATGATATTTTTAAACCCTTTTCTTATTTGAGTAATTTTATCTATTATATGTGGTATAGACCATGCAACTAAATTATTCTTATTGAGATAGTTAAAGATACTGAGAGAATATCTCTCAATATAAATGAATCAAAAACCCAACTCGAGAGCCACATGTACCCCTCACAAGGCTATTAAAGCTTCAAATAAATGAGTAGATTGGAATCCCATGATTCTTTCATAAGTTGAAATAAGATATCCATGATGGTCCCGAATAACACCTCCACCTCCTGAAAGACCAAGGTTTCTTTTAGAAGACCCATCAAAATTGAGTTTTACCCAACCTGGTTGAGGAACCAACCATCTTATCAATTTCCTCAAGCATATCTTAGGATCTATCAAAGGAATGTTGTCAAAGTTAAGCTTCCATTCTTTATTAATAATTTCTTCAAATGATAAGAAAGGATTTCTTTTTCCCATCTTATATTTTTTAAAAAATTAAATTAGAGGGAAAATATTTTGTTAGATACTCTGATGAATGAGCTTTTCTTGTCCCTGAAGCTTTTGTTGTTGTGTTCCTTCCAAATTCTCCATAGAAAATGAGGGAAATCCAAATTTCAAATCTCTTTGAGTTCTTGATTAAGAAAGGAACAATACCAAGCCTGCCAAGCCTTCATTAGAGATGAAAGAAAGACCAAAAAAACTTTGAATCTTTGAAACAGAGAACCTCAAATGTGAAAAGAAAATATATAGTTAAGGAAGATATGATTAATGGATTCTCAAGCATTCTCACACATAACACACATAGTTACCACATAAAGACCTCTTTTACTTAGATTATCTAATGTAATAATTTTGTTTTGGACACTCAACTAGCTAAAGATGTTTATTTTTGGAATTAGATTTTTATTCCAAATATTACTCAAAGGATTTCCTCTATCTGTCAAATTTTTGAAGCTTCATAAATCCATAATTAACTTGATATATTCCATCCGATGAATCAATCCAAATTAATTCATCCTCCCTCTGTAAATTTATAATATAGTTACCCTTGAGAATAAAATTAAGATCAACAACAATAGTTGTTAAAGAAGCATTATTATTATCAAGGGCTGAATGTTTCCACCTTTTTTTACCATTATAAACTTGCATATAATCAGCCACCATTTCCCTAAATATAGAATAAATTGAAGGAACCACATGATGCCAAAGAACAAGAGTCTTCAGTGAATGGTTTAGAAACTAAGGATTCTTCCAAAATCTAATGTTATGACCATTACCTAGCTTCCACATACAACCCTTGAGTAAATTCTACCTATTCTTGAAAAAGAAATTTGAGATTCTAAAACTTTTGATAAAAATTAGTTCAGAAAGGAAGGATAAAAGAGAATTGTAACCAAGATATTTGGCACAAAAAATGCTTACCCAAGGAGAAGGTTATTTGAGAAGTTTCCAAAAAAGCTTAGAAACTAATGCCTTATTCATAGAGGAAAATTTTATAATTCCTAAATCTCCAAGGGATTTCAGAAGGCATATTTTATCCCAAGCCATGAGGAAATTTGTCAATGTCCTCTACACCCATCCATATGAATTTTTTTTGAATTTTTTTTGTATCCTTTTGTGCATTTCAAATACAGACATAATGTAGATAGGGAGGCTCTGTAAAATACTTTTGATGAGTAACATGTTACCTGCCTGAGAAAGAATAGTCGCTTTCCATCCTGAAAGCTTCCTTTGAAACCATTTAATTAAAAGGTACCAAAATTCATATTTCATTTTCCCCTTAAAAAGAGGCATACCTAAATACACTGAGGGAAGTTCAATGATCTAAAAATTTAGAATATGAAAAATATTTATTTGATGGGAACCGACGTATTGATAAAAAATAAATCACTTTTAGAGTAGTTTATAAATTGTTTTGAGATAACTGCATAACTATCTAAAATTAACTTAATTTTTTTAACCTCCCTTAACAAAGTCAAAGCCAAAATAATCATGTCATCAATAAATTGTTGATAAAGAGAAGGAATAGCCCTTGATTCTAGTTTAAAACCCTTCAAACTACCATGTTAACCACATTCAGAATGTTCTTGCTTATATAATCAGCCATTACAATGAATAAGAATGGAGACAAAAGATCCCCTTGTCTAATTCCTTGCTCACTCCCAAAAATACCTATTGGGAATCTATTAATAATAATAATAAATATTGCCATTGAAATGTTATTGTAAATCAACCTTATAATATTCTTATGAAAACCAAATTTCTTTATAATAGAATCCAATAAACTTTAGTCTACTCTATCATAATTTTTGGCCATATCAATTTTAAAAACCATACCTGCTTGTTTACTCTCTACCATGGAATGTACCATTTCATTAACAAAAATTATACCATTTTGGATTTGTCTTCTTAAAACATATCCACCTTGATTAAATAAATATTTTTATTTAAAAATGGTTTAATCCTGAAAGCTCAAAATTTTGTAAATATTTTATAGACAGAATTACAAATGTTGATTGGCCTAAACTCCTTGAATTGTGAGGCCCCTATCTTCTTAGGAATAAGAGCAATAAAAATATTTTTAAGTTTTCTAAGAAGTTTACTGGAGGAAAAAAATTCATCCATTGCTGCCCATAATAATATCCCAATATTGTTGATAAAAAGTCATAGGAAAGCTATCTGATCCTAATGCTTTATCTTTGTTCATTGAGAACACAACTGTCTTTATTTCTTATTTTTTTAAATATCTCAATAAACTGACATTATCCTCATTAGTAATATGAGTTGGTACATAAATAAAATTTGTGGTCAATTCTTTGATAGCCACTAAGTTGGGAGCGAAAAGATCTTTGAAAAAACTCACTATTTTCTCTTTAATTATAACCAGATCAGTATGAAGAGAGCCATCCTCATCAAAAAAAATATTAATTCTATTATGACTTCTATTCTTGATTATGGTTAAATAAAAAAAATTGTATTACAATCTCCCTCATTTAATCAAGTAGTTCTTGATTTTTGTCTCTAGAAAGATTCCTCTAGATTCAAAATGAAATGATAATCTAACTCTAATTTATGCTCTTGCTGAAGTAAATGTTTGATAAGGCCATGGGCAATAATACAATCTTTAAGAGAATTCATCTCAGATTTAATATGATCTTTTTGGCAAAGGATATTACCAAAAACCTTGTAATTCTAAACATGGATTTTACTTTTGACATTTTTTAATTTCTAAGCAAACTTATACATAGTTGTACTAGACGCTTTTACATTTCACCATTCATTTATTATTTTCAGTAGTTTCAGGTGAGCAACCCACATATGCTCAAATATGGGAGTATTATGGTTTTTGAAATTGGTAATAAATTTAAGCACCAATGAATTATTATCTAATCCAATCCTAGGGAGAAGATAAATAGAAGTCCTGAATGCTAAACTAATCAAGTGAAACAAGAGCCCTATCCAATCTTGTATGAATAAGATTTTTACTAATCCTTTTATTAGATCAGATGAAAGGATAACCTCTTAGTTCAATATCAAATAGTGTATTTAGTGCAATGAACTTAGTTGAATCCTCCATACTATAAGATAAATATTGGGCACCTCCTTTCTTTTCTCTAACACAAACTTGGGTGTTGAAATCACCCACAAGCATCCATTTAAAATATTTACAAGTATTTCTGAAAGACGCTAGTTCAAATCATAATCTTCTCCTACCAATAATCATGTTAGGCTTATATATATTTGAAAGAATCTAGGAGATATCTTGTGAAAGATCAATAAATAAAACTACTAGATGGTTTATATTTTTAACAAAGATTTCACATTTAATTCTTTTATCATCCTAGAAGGTAACAATACCACCTGACACTCCCTCTGATCCTAAACTAGTAAACAAACCTTCCTTCTAAAGTTGATGTTTTGTTGTGTACAAAACATTACAAGCCATTTTTATTTCCTAAATAGTAAGAATAGTTTGTTGATTAGTAATCCTCATATCTATGAAAACTCTGTGTTTTCTAGAATGGTTCAGAAGCCTAATAATCTAGGATATAACCTTCATTGATCCTATTTATTTTGCTACCTAACAGATTCTCTACTCAGTTTGAACTTAAGAATAGATTGATAACCATTGGCTATCTCATTCTCAGTTTTACGCTTATTATTTTAGCTGATGAATATATTCCTTTTTTATTACGTAAAATTGTATCTACCTACTTATTATACCCATATAAAATAATATCCTCTCCTCTCTAGCGTAATCTAATTTAAAACTTGGTGATGTACAAGCTGAAGATATCCTATTAGAAAACTCATTTTTATCTATTTCTTCATTCAACCTCGAGTTGTCCTGAGCTAAGTCAAAAAGAGATTATTTCACTGGTGAAAAATTTTTCAGGGAAACATCTCCAACTTCACCTTCCTCCAAATTTTCCAAATATTAGAAAAGATTACAAACCACTAGAGAATCGTACTGAGTAGAAGTATCTTCATTATTTTGAAACTTTGTAATCTCCTTATCTGTGTCATTAAGTCTGTATTGCCTATGTTCTTGACTTTTACTTGATAAAGGAGTATTTTCTCTTCCTCAAAACACTTCTTTAGAATACATTTGTACTACCTTATTATCCTTTGAAGATTTGATAATATATTTTGTAAATATTTATATTAAAGCTGACGCATTCCGTGATGTAGAAGTATCTTGGATCCCCATAGAAATTGGAATTTTTCCTTCAAAGGAAAGTGTGCCTAAGAGAGAGGATGATACTTCAATGGAATCCCTTGTGAACCGATATTTGATTTTCATTTGTTATTTTCCATAGTAGTACAAAAATAAAATTAGAATTTTGGTGTATATTGCTCACATGCACATGTTTTTCGTTAGCCCCAAGAAGGGCTAGAATCAATTAAACTATATATATATATATATATATATATATATATATATATATATATATATATATATATATATATATATATATATATATATAAAGTTATAAAAAAATTATTTAAAATTAAGTTTAATGAAAATTAGGTTCTTCAAGATTCCACTACCTTTTGCAGATTTATTTTTTGGTTCATGGTTTAATTGTTCTAAATTTTTGAATACAAACTACTAAAATTGCCCCATTTTTCTTTTAAATATTTTTGAACTTCACATAATTTTTGTTGATGCAAAATGATATAAATTTGTGCCCAAAATAATTTTAAACTAAAATCCATAAATTTTGAGACTCAATGACATTCATTTTGTATTCTTTGGGCTCATGATTGGCCCATAATAAGGTTTTTAAAAAGGTTACCCTATAAGGTAACTTCTTGAGTGACATGACCTTTCGAAGGGCACTTACCCTTTTAAAGCCAAGGGCCAATGACTAGTCACCAATGTGATTACGACTATCCCCCTTGAAAAATAGAAAGGCCACTAGTTTAAAAATCATTGGCATTATTCATTGTAGCCGCTAGATAACTACTAGAGAGTAGTATATGTTTTTTTATTAAGCCTAGAATTGACAGAGGGAGAGCAACACCACTGGAGTGGGTGGAAACCATAATTCAGTACTGAAAGGCCAATGATTGAACCAATGTTGAATAATTGTGAGTAAATATAAGCAAAGTGATTGAGGACTTGGGATAATAGTAAAGCATGTGCCTTGTGCTAAAGCCTAAGACAACCTAGCCATCAATGGTCATGGAGCAGCCAAGTCACCACTCCCTTTCCTTTGACTTAGGTACATACATCAATGAGGTAGTACATCAACTTTGTAGCTCATTTTTTTATTATTTAAAAGTGCACTTTCATTAATAAAACAAAATATAATACATCACTAATCATACAAAAAATATAGCTAGAAAACTCACACCCCAAAAACATATCCAAACTGAGCTAAAAAAAACCTTGAGAAGAAATCATAGTCCATAAAAGGTCACCACACAGCGAGAATAACCAAGGTTAAATTAACTTAAGTGCATATCAACCAAAAAAAGATAAACAAATGCACAAATAACAAGGAACACATTAAACAACAACAAAAAACATGGTGGAAGGTAGAGGCTAAGGAGGCAAAGGATCCTGAGGGTTTCCTCCCCACCCCTTTGAGCATGGGGGTCCTCATCAACTAGCATGGGATCCCAACCATTAGTTTGTTGATTATATTTAGTAACATCATGTTGCTTAATTATAGAATCATGCCTAGAGAGTGAAATGATGAGAGACAATCATGGGAACTTATCCTACAGAGGAGGATCCAACCTCCTTCCTTCCCCTTGCCACCCCATGCCACCACTATCTCTTGTAGCCTTATCAAATATGTGGTGTGGATATGGCTAAGGGGAGCAAGGAGAGGTACTCTAGCTCCTAGGCCATTGGTTGTGATAAAGTCAACATCTACCCCCACACCCATGACCCTAGGGGAATGGTGGTGGGAAGGGGGGGATCTAGAGGATCATGTCTGATTGTATAAGGAACATTCTTCCAATGATTTAGAAGAATCTATAAATGGTGGAGCTCAATCCAAACTTTATTTGTTTGATTCTAGATCTGGAGGGTAACACTAGATATCACAATAATTTTTTTAGTTACATTAAAAAAAATTTCCATATCTTTGTGATTAAAACATGCTTTATTTCTAGATTTCCAAATTTGAAAAAGAATACAAGTATGAAAAATCTACTAGAATCTATTGTAACTTGCATAAAGTAAGGTGAATTCCCCTAGGAGAGCCATCTTCCACATGAAAATATGAAGCCTAAAGGGCTTGAAGAGGGTATGAATCTCTCTCTAGATAGACTAAGCATAAGGGAAAAACCAAAAAAAGAGTTTAAGGGATTTTGGGTGGTGATACGCAGGGCACGTGGGATTTGAGACCCTTATATGCTTGAGTCAATCACGCATAAACTTGGTAAATAATACACCAAAGTAAATGGGCTTTTTAGGTTCAATGAAAGCTATCTAGATATTATTAAACCTTCTAGCCCAGACATGGTGATAGTATCTAAGCTTCTATTGATGATTGAGGATTTCAATGTCAATATGTTGAGGGGCCAAAAGATTATACCCAAATTGAGTGGAGTAGTGATGAAATGGCATAGCTATAGGCCAAGACCAGAATTTCCACCATGGTTTGAGAGAGGTAACACTAATTTTGTTTAGATGCTTGTCAGGGATAGAACTCTGCAACTCAAAATTAGATTTCGCATCTTAATTATTAAGCTTAAACTTAGACTTCACAAGATTCCATGGAAGTTAGTCCTGAATGGTCTTACATAAAATATCCATAATTGTGTGGATACCTTTTTTAAATAGCCTCAAACTTTTGATCTAAGGGACCACGGTAAAAGGAACATTATGGAAATTTAGCATAGGAGACCACCAAAGAGATTGATCACTAAGCGAAAGATCACTTCAAAACCCTTCTGCCACCTAAATGAGGTGTCGTTTGAGCTTCTCCCAAGTCTTCCAAATGCTTTGAGTAAAAAAAGTGACCCTATTTTAACATAAATAGGGGTGATGAGGATGTTGTGTAGACTAATCCCTTACTAGGCCTTTCTACCAAGAGGGCAGACTTGAGAGATGCAATGCCGCAATAAAATTTTCTATGCTTCATCCCTTCCAAGATTTTAATAATCCATTTGACACTAAGAGCGTGACCTTGGAGTTTAATGTCAATGAGCCCAAGGCCACCAACTTCTTTAGGTCGACAACAAATGGCCCAAGAGATTGTGAACACCATGATGGCCCTCAAAATTGGCCCATATAAAGTCTCTTAGGAATTTCTCAAGCTTAACATAAGAAGCATTAGAAGGGGCCCAAGAGGATGAGTAGTAAACATGAGTAGCAGTGAGTACCTTAGAACAAATCTGAAACTTCCTAGCTAGAGTTAAGACCCTAATGTTTTTCTTGCATTCTTGAGAAAATCACTGTGGCCTCCTCGATCTATCAGAATTGTTGTGGACTCAAATATCTTTTTCCGTACCAAATCCAGAAGCATAAGGAAGGTCCATTGGGGACCCATTGTTCCCCAATCCTTTGTGCATTATGAATTTCACCTCGCCTTGACCTTCAAGTGTCAAGAGCATTAATGTGACATGTATGGTCATTAGAGAGTGTTCACCCTCAATGTCTTTGTCATTCATGCGAGGGATGGAGTGTTGCAGAGGCCCTGTTGGCCAATGATAGCAAGTGAAACCAACATGGCTGTGTAGCAGCCATGCTACCACTTATGCATCATGACCCATATCTATTAGGCATGTAGTCTTGTTCCGCACTATGTACATCTCGTATTGCGTAGTTGGCCAATCATTGACAATATGATAGAATGGAGTATGAACTGTACATTCTAACGGACAAACAGGGGGATTAGTTGTAGTCATGAAATTTTGAGCATAACATAAAACAAAGGGAGGACTGACGATAAAGGTTATCAACATATGGCTGAAGATTTGCATGCTTAAATAATACAATTGTTGTAAAACAAATTGAGATTTACTGAGAATAATGCGGTTCCAAGACGAGGTTACTGAATCAGGTATGAATGGCATGCAATAAAGTAAAGAAAATCATATGTCACCGAGTGGAATGTGAATGATGGGAGAGCTTATATTTTCTTAGTATGGCCATTTTTTTATTTGGTGGATTGACTTACCCAAGTCAACGTCAATATACAAAGATCCGAATGCTTCCAACTCATGTCGTGATTCGCGTTAGTGATCTCGGTCAAACACGCACATCGTTTCATTTGTGATAGGGATCATCCACAATCGTATTAGGAAAGTATGGTTTAATGCAAGGTTTCCAATTAATTAAAAATGTACCCCACAATATTATGAACCATGGAAGCGTAAAATATCTGAAACTATAGTTTAATTCGTTGCTCGGTCGACCAGTGTTAACGAGTGATGTCATTTTGTTTGACATCATGTCCTTAGTAATAACAGAATCTACTCTCTTTTCAACAAAATCGGTTTGGCTTTTTGCTGGGGTCAATGTTTCTAGATGTTAAGGTACGTGATACTTTATAAGTATTTTATATAATTTTTAATTTTTTTTGGTATAAATTATTGGTATTTTATATTATTTTTATTGTTTATATTAATAATTTTATTTGTGTTTTTGAAATTAAGGTTGATGTAAAGAATCTAAAGATAAATTTTAAATAAAAAGTTAGTGCATACATTTTTAAGAATGTCAATTCTATGTTGAATCATTTTTTTTTTAATAGAATTATAATGTATCTTTCATTCTTATAATGAATAGGATTTTCTAGATATTTTTTATTTTCTTTAAATAACTAATAAAATTTATTATCAATCTCATAATACATTAGTCACATAAATATAAAATGCTCTTCTAGTTTTGAGTCATTATTACAAAATCTATACATACACTAATGTTTCAGAATAAATTTATCTAACTCTATACAAAGTTGATTAGAACATACTTGTAATTATTGTAAAGAAAATCTCAAACCAAATAGTTTGGTTTTTTTGGGAGGAAAAATATGTCTATCTTCTATTTGAATATATTGCTTCAAGTAAAGATGCATTTTTCCTAAAAAAAAGTTTTAATGGTTCTATCCAACTTAATTTTACATAAGCTTTCAAGATATCATCCCTGATGCCTCTATTAATATCTCTTTTCAATATGTGAAGAAATTTATGGAAAGGTATTAGGAAGAAGATAATTGATATTAATACCAATTCTTTGTAGGAAAGACATTCACCAAGTATACCAAGTTTTCTTGATCCCTTACTCACATAATTTCATAGATGATTGAAGAGCCATGAATGAATATTTATTGTGCCCAATTGTTGTATCTTCTATACATCTTTATTTGTCAAGCAACATCATTATATAAAAAAAACTAAAAAAAGATGAGGATGGATGCTAAATTCAATTAAAATAATTACATATAGAATAGACCATTTTGTTGGTTAGTTGCACCACATTTCAAGTTTGCTTAAGGTTATATATTTTAGCCTAAGTTTCTATATTAACTATTATAAAATTAGAAAAAAATATTTTTTAATAAATTAATATGAATGCACCATTCTTTTGACTAATAGTATTTCTCCCTCATCAACTAATAAAAAAAATGGGGCCTAAATATTATAAATCCTATAAATAACTCTATACGTAGAATTTTTATGAGAAAAAAGACAAGTTTATAAAGAGTTTGCAAGACATGTTCTTTAGCTTGTGACAACAAGAAATTTTCTTAGACTATGAGAGCTCAGTTGTTTTGTATTTCCCTTAGAGAATCTTGTTAATTTTTTTTCATTCTTTTAATTATATAATTTTGTTTTCTATATGTGTATTTTCATTTCTATTCATTATACATGTTTTAATATTGGAAAATCTTTTTCTAAATTTTATTTTTGAAAAGGTTATGTGATATTGAATTTTTCCCACATCCCCTAATAATTTCAAAACTTATCATATGGTATCAATTTTTTTTTCCATATTGTGGCATGCTTCAACAAAAAAAATTACTTCACTCTTTTATTCTTAAAGGGTATAATATTTTTGTCAAAAAGTGACAATGTAAAGGTTTCAATTCTTTTCGGGAGGGTAAAATGTTTGTTAGGATATTTTTTTTTAGTTTATTTCATCATATTTGTGATGGATTTAAAAAAAAATATATTATGGGTTTTCATTTTAAAGTATAAATAAGTGTTTTTAGGGGATTTTAAGTTGTATAATTTATTATATTTTATATAGTTTTAAATTTTAATATTAATGATTTTGTTTGTAATTTTGAAATTAAAGTTGATGTAAAGAATTTAAAGGTATTAAATAAAAATTTGATCTAATGATTTTTAAGGAAGCCAATTCAATGTTGAATCATTTTTTAATGAATAGAATTATATATCTTTGATCTTTATAATAAATAAGATTTTGTAGAAATCTTTGATTTTCTATGAAGAAACAATAAAATTTACCATGGATCTCATAATACATTATTCACCTAGATACAAAATACTCCTCTAATTCTGGTTCATTATTACAAAGTCTACACATACATTAATAATATAGAATAAATTTATCTAACTTTATACAAAGCTAATTACAACATACTTGTAATTATTGTAAATAAAATCTCAAAACAAATGAGAGTTTGATTTTATTGGGAGTAAAAATACAACCAATTCTATTTGAAGATAATTCTGCAAGTAAAGATGCATTTTCCTAAAAATGGTTCTAATGGTTCTGTCCAACTTGACTTTACATAATATTTCAAAATATTATCCATGATAACTCTACCAATATCTCTTTTCAGCATGTGAAAAGCATTTATGGAAAGATATTAAGAGGAAGATAATTGATATTAATACCAATTCTTTGTAGGAAAGATATTCATTGAGTATACCAAGTGTTCTTGATCCCTTGTTTACATATCTTCATAGATGATTGAAGACTCATGAATGAATATTTATTGTGCTTAATTGGTGTATCTTCTCTGTATCTTAATCTATAAATCAACATCACTACATGGAAAAAACTAAATAAATATGAGGGTGGATATTAAATTTGGCTAAAATAATTACATGTAAAACTAATGATTTTGTTGGTTAGTTGCACCACATTTTAATTTTACTTAGCGTTATACATTTTAGCCTAAGTTTATATTTTAAATGTTATAAATAGGAAAAAACATCTTTTAATAGATTAATAGTAATGCACCATTCCTTTGGACAATAGGATTTCTCCTTCATCAACAAATATTAAAAAAAGGGGCTTAAATATTATAAATCTTATAAATAAGTCCTTTGTATGTAGATTTTTAGTGGGAGAAAAAGACAAGATTATAGAAAGTTTGCAAGACATGTTCTCCAACTTGTGAGAGAAAGAATTGATGTTGTTGGAGTATGAGAGCTCATAGATTTTTTTCTCTCTTAAAGGATCTTGTTGTATTGTTTTCATTATTTTAATTATATAAGTTTGTTACCTATATGTATGTTCATTCCTTTTCATTATACAAGTTTTGATCTTGGATAATATTTTCTAAGATTTATTTTTGAAAAGGTTATGTGATATTGAGGTTTTCCAACATCTCCTAATAATTTCAAAATTTATCATATGGCATCAATTCCTTCTAGGTTTAGACATTCATTGAGCATAACAAGTGTTATTGATCCCTTTTCACATAAATTTATAGATAATTAAAAATCCATGAATGAATATTTATTGTGTCCAATTTTTGTACCTTTCATATGTTTTAATATGTAAAGTAACGTCACTACAAGGAAAAATTAAATAAAGATGAGTATGGATGCTAAATTTAGCTAAAATAATTATATGTCAAACTGACCATTTTGTTGGTTAGTTACACCACATTTTAAATTTAATTAGGGCTATAGATTTTAACCTAATTTTCTATTTTAACTATTATAAAATTAGGAAAAAATGCCCTTTAATAGACTAATAGGAATGCACCATTCCTTTGGCCAATAAAATTTCTCCCTCATCAACTAATAAAAAAAAGGGTCTATTTGTTATAAATCTTATAAATAACTCCTTTGTACGTGAGTTTTTTTAATGGGAGAAAGAAGACAAGTTTATAGAGAGTTTGAAAGACATGTTCTCCAACCTATGTGAGAAAGAAATGATGTTGATGTATGAGATCTCATATATTTTTAATCTCCTTTAGATAGGATCTTGTTGTATTTTTTCATTCTTTTAATTATATAAGTTTGTTTCCTACATATTTTCACTCCTATTCATTATACATCTATTAATCTTAGAGAATTTTATTCTAAAATTTGTTTATGAAAATATTATGTAATATTGAATTTTTTCAATATCCCTAATAATTTAAAAACTTATCATATGGTATCAAAGTCTTGTTTTATTTAAACCCTACTCTTCACCACTTTATTCTACAAAAATATAAGACTTTTATCAAAAAAATAACAATTTAAAGGTCTTAATTCTCTGTAAGGGGTCAAATGTTTTTAAAGATATTTATCTATAGTTTATCTCATCATATTTGTGATGAATTTCTATTAAAAAAAGATATGGGTTTTCATTTTAGGGCATAAATAGGTGTTTTTGTGGGATTTTAAGTTGTATTCCAAATTTCTTGGCATATTCTTTTTTTTTCTAAGTAATAGAGTTATTTTTTTATGAAAATATAATTCTTTGTGATTTTCAAAAAATCATATTTTTTCAATTTTTTATTTATTTTTTTCATTCATTTGAATTTTTAGGACTTGTAAGGGATCAAGAAGGATCCAGTTGTCTTTATCATATTTCTCTTTTTTTTCAATTTTTTTAAAATTCCAGGTCATTTAGATATTTTTTTGAATTTTATTTTCTAAACTTGTTTAGTAACTCAAACATATTTGGTGAATGTGGATTTAGTAATAAGAATTTTTGAATATGTATAAGTTTTGTGATTACCTTGCCCATAACCCTCATCACATACCCTTTCCTCCCACATGCCTACCACTAGTGCCCTACCTTCTTCCCACTACCACTTCATCTCCCAGTTGTTCCTCCTAAGTGAAATGCTACTCTCTTAGTTGCTCTACCAGATACATCATTACCAAAAATATTAATTTAAATCAAAAAATTATAGTAGATCCACTTATTACATTATGCTATTGCCACCCCTCATAAGTGACATCATCCATCCTCCTGGACCTCCAAGATTTTTGGAGGTCTATTGATGTAGTCCCATATAGGTTCACATGCCATATTGCATCACCCAAAAACATATTTATATAAATAATAAGTAGATTTTAATAACCCCATGTTTACATGAAATTCTAGAGAGTTACTTTACAAAACCTTAGTATAAGTGCAATATTGTTTTTTGCACTCAATTTTGTGCATGTAGAGTTGTTCTTTGCACATTCTATTTTTTGCAACTTGCAAAATCTTGCACGAGTTTTTTTGGGATATATCTATTATTTATACACAAAAATATGAGAATATATACATAATATGTGCTAAAATGTGAATTATTGTGAGATTAGGTAATTTACATAACAATTTAATTTTACAAATATCTACGAGATATATGAAGACTTGAGAAGTTTAAATTTTTTCATGTAGTTTCATGTTGGAGAGGTCTTAAAAAAAACTTATGGTCACTTTATCTATGTAATTACTTGGTTCTTCTAATTTTTTAAGGTTTTAGGATAAGCATATAATGGTTGTGATATGAGTTGTAATATTCTGATATGAGCACACTAGATATTACATGTAAATTTCTTTAATTTTTTTGAGAAGCATGTTTATTATTACACAATGGGAACTAGATGATAGTAATTTCCATGCAGTGGCTCAATCATGTGGACACATGTTAATTTAATATAGATTATGATTTTATTATAACTTCAAGTACAATATGAAGAGGTGATGTTCATGATAGCTTATAGAGTGTAATGGATATAGGCTAATGAGTCACAACGAAGGCATGACATTTATCTAATAGTTAGAGAATGAATTATTTAAACTTTTAAAATGGTTTTTTATGCATCCATATAATGAACAAACTTCATTTTTCAAAGTTTGGTTACAATTTTATTGTTTGGTTAGATAGAGGTTGGAAATAAAATAAAGAACTTTTAAAGATTGTGAGTCAAAAATATCTATAAGAGGGATAGTGAGACTATATAATGAAGTATGGTTCACACAAATATTTGTGGTATGACATAAGTCTAAGTAGTTAGATAAGTTGTATTATTTTTTTTATGAGATTGGTATAATCTTACAAGTAGTAAATTTTGTAATCATAATTAAATCATTATTTGCATATCCATTGTAATATGTCCTCTTCAGTTCAAATAAATATTGCATCTTATGTTATATACCATATGTGGATGTTTTATTAGTTTTTATGTAATAAGTGAATCAATTATTTATATAATATAAACTAATGCGTAAAATCATAATATTAAAGATATGCAATAAATGACACAACCTAATTTGGAACTTAATAAATTTGAAAATATGCTAAAAGGGGAAAGTAATAAGGAAATACAAGTTATCTATAAAATTAGAATGCAATATCTTTCCTAATATTGAAATTGATTGAGGAGCTATGTTGACTAATTATAGATCCAAAAATGGGGTTTTGTAGGATTTGCAAACAAAAGAGTTGTATCTAGACATGGGTACAGGGTGTTATTATCCTTAAGGAATGTTGGTGTCCTATGAATCATAGAACTCTAATATTTATATGACAAGTTCTCCTTTGCATTTGTGTTCCACTAAATATATAGGATCTTTTAGTCTATCAAAAAACCATTGTATATCTTCTCCTTCACTTATAACCCTAGTTTAATAGACCAAGAGGAAAAATTCAATCACAAGGTAAAAAGGGGTTGGTGGTTGAATTTTTTCTTAACCTCATCACCCTCTGTGTTAAATGATACCTACATAAAAATACTCTAAAGAGGGATGAATCTCTGTGTAGTTATCCTATGTTATAGTGGTGTGTGTGAAAAACTAGTGAAAAATGCTAAATGTTGGTGAAATCATGGTGTGATTAAGTGCTTCAAATGTGACTTGTGACCTTAAAATCATACCTAGGTATTAGCTAAAGAAAATTATGGATATATTTGTTAAGAATTTGAATAAATAGGGAATTTTATTTCAATGTGCAATTAGAATTATGATGTTCTTCAATATGGAAGCCTCTTGTGTGAAAAAATGTTTGAAATATGGATATATAATGATATTTTGGGAATTCTATTGGATAGGGATTTATGAAATCGTGGGACAACCCAATACATGAATTTAAAATTCATAAATTATATTTTATTTTTTGGGAGGACAAGAGTGGTAGAGTTGGACATTGTTGAGGAGTATTATTATCCAAATGGTATGATGTTGTCCTGGGAGAAAAAATCATTGATCTAAGAGTATGTAAAAACTCATGGATAAGCGTAAACTATATTGCATGAGGAATAGGGACATTCTAGGATCATTATTTTCCTTCTAGGAAAGGGTCATCAATGTGAAAAATGAAGAAAAGTGGTCAAAAGGCCATGGAATAAGTCATGAGCTAAGTGATTAAAAAGGGTGGTAACAAGTGCTTTATTTTAGCTAAAATATTAATTTTTATGTTTGCATTCCCCCTCCCCCAATTTTATTATAGTAATTCAAAAAGTGAAAGTAATAGAGTAAAAGGATAATTCCTAAATATTATATTTGAACAAAAGTATTGAATGTAGGCCACAATGATGAACTGTGCTTTGTACAAAAAATTGCAATGAAACATATATAAAATTAGTCTTTAATTAAGATAAAAGTCAAGAAGTAATGACAATAAAACTTTTATATATATATATATATATATATATATATATATATATATATATATATATATATATATATAAGGAATGAATACACTTGATTAGGTACGTGAACATTTATTTTTTATAGTGTAAAAATTAGTGACTAAAGAGGGTAAGACCCTTGGATATTTCTTTTTTAATTGAAAACCTTGGATTAAATTATGCAGGCCCCAATCCTCATTGATTATGAGAGTGTGCCTAAGAACTCAAGGTATGTTTGACTCCATTACTGCATACCCAAAGTAGTAACACAATTTTTGAAACCCTGTATAAATTCTAATATATTTTTATGGTTCAAAAAATGGTGCAAAAATGTGGTCCAAACATTGAAAACAAAATAATTTTCATTTTTGGTGCAAAGTTGATGAAAAAGAAAGTATGATCTAGGTCTGGTATATACAATGTGGAAATTGAAAAGCATTTCCATTTCATTTATGAAACTAGTGTAAAACTAAGAAAGGAGGTAGTAATATGCCACACACATTCCTCCAATTTAATTTCTAAGTGTACATAGATTATGATATGGAGTAATAACAATAAAAAATCTAAGCAAAACCCTATGTGCTAACTTGAAACACATGTCGCACATGATGTCACCAAACTAAACAAGTCTAAGATAAAATTGAGTATTTTTATAGAAACTCAATATGTATACCTACTACTAATTGTCTTGCATTACCTGTGATTCTGATAATTTATGGAAATGACTATTTTTTTCCTATTGGGACAACAACACACTATTTTGGATAGGGTCAGGTTGCACCTTTGTACAAAAGGAACATTCCTATATAAAATTGATAAATGCATGTTTTATGGGTATGAAACTTGACCAAATATGTAATACCTACAATTTTTTATTTGTGTACTACACTATATGAGATTAGTATATGAGACAAAACACTATGTATACCCCTATTTTGAGGTGATTTATTGAGTCTGCATAATAACGTAGTTCAAAATAAAAAGTGATACAATATGTTATGAAATATGTTAATCTAATTATTGATAATAACATGAAGGATCATGGCATCATCATATATATAAACTAATAAAAATAGTAATGTGAGATGCATGTAGGAACACACATATAGTGACATTATCAAGATAGATGTTAACAATTAACCATGTAAATAATTGATCACAACTGAGTAATAAAATATGAATAAAACTACATGGGGAGGGATGCATGATATCCATCATGGCATTAAAAGGCTAGGAAGATGCATGATGTCCATCATGGCATTGAAAACTGATCCAACAAGTGTCATGACCATGACACACATAAACAAAGAGTACACACATAGCACATAAGAGAAATTCAAGGGTCTAATTATAGATTACATGTTAAAATGTCATTCACAGGAAAACAAACATGAAAAAAATGCATGAATATATGTAATTTATCAACAAAATCCATTTTTAAAAATATTATATTTAATAACTTAGGTAACCAATAAGATATCAATGTGTAATTAATGTGAAAAATATCGATATATTTTATGAAATGTAAATAATTAAGGTATGAACAATAAGGGATAACCAAAGAAGGATAAATTATGTGCATAAGATGCCCCTACTGAGATGTTTGATGTTTATACAAGATTGAAGAGGCAAGTGTCTTTTTTATAAATGATAAGTGATATCCTAAGCTCATTGGGATAGGTCCAATGGGATAGGATTATAATGTATGGAACTCATGTCTAAATAGGGCACTTTTGTCTATTTACAGTTTTTGAGTATGAAATAGTGAAAGACCTATAACTAGTTCAGTAAATGGAAACATTTATTCTCTACATTCAATCAGATACACTTTTTAAGTAGATATGATATGAAACTAGATATAAATAATTACTTAATAACTTTTATAGAAATTATATGATGTAAATAAACTAAACACAACCATGCATAGTTCCTAATTTTTGAAGTTTTTTATAATGGTTTTTTTTTTTTTTTTTTTTTAGTTTTTTGCATATATTAATTGAAAAAGGAATAGGGAAAAATAAATAATTGATGAGTCCTATAAAGGACTCACAATGAATGGGTCCTATGTCTAGGAACATAATGGTGACCTTTCACTAATGAAAAGTGCCATAATTTTGTGACTAAACTGAGCTGAATTTTGAATCTAAATACTAATTTCCCTTTATACTATAAGAATCACTATCATAATGATGATTTGTATTATACTACAAATGTTGTGGATCATGGTGAGATTTAAGTATATTTGGAATCCATTATGTGAATTTTATGTTGGTTCCTTTTTTGATATATCCTTAGTTCCCTATAATATCAATATGGAACAAGTAAGAGTAGAGAGAGGCTCTCCAGAATTTGTGACAAATATCTATTGAATTGACATTTCAAGGATAGGCCTCCATGAAAGGGTATATACCCACTTTAGAAATATTTGAGTATGTTGTACCTTTTTATGGGGTTAAACTAAAATTTTATGTATAGAAACCATATCTATCTATAATATGGGATATTTATATGGGATACCCCAAAATATGATGACCTTATTAACATATATATACTTAAAAAACCTATCAATTATAGAAGGAAACACACACATCTATTAAATCTAAGGGCATCCCAATAATATATCAATAATCCTTACATTTGGTACAACTATAAACCTAGTGGTCACCTGTTGGACCAACTTGTAATGGTAATATAATCTCACCAATGGATATTTAAATGTGAATATTGAATCCTCTTATTACCATGGTCTTGGGAGGTAAATCCTATTATGTGTATCTAAGATGATTAATAAGTTTGATTATACATGTATTCATAATTGAACTATTATAAACCATAACACGTTGAGTAGGCTAGTGATCAATGTGTGTGTGAATGAACAAAGAGTTCAAATCCACATCATTATCTACTATCTCATGTTCATAAAATGTGTTGAGTGGCCTAGAGGGAACTGAAGTATGGTGGGTACTAATGATGCCATTCAAAGGATGTAGTATACCTATATGAGAATGATATTAAAATAAGGAGGGTGTATATTGCATGCATTATTGATGCAGAAGCATCAACTCATCATTATAAATTTTGTAAATGAAATTTCATGTAATTCAATAAGCCTTGATTTTGAAGGCAAAATGCTATGTAAGGAGTCATTAATAGGTAATTAGAAGTATTCATAATATCAATGTAAATGTAATTGTAATGTAAAATAGTAAAAATTAAGAATTAAATGGTGGATAAGACCTATTCTAGTTGTGGATCATAGATAAGCAAGTGGAGATAATATTTGAACAAGTTTTGTGGAGAAAATAATGTTGAAACTCAAGAATAAAAAATTGTTAAATGAAGATAAAACCATCCTACATGAAGATATGAACTAATTGGAACGTGGAAGAGTAATATAAAAGACTTTAAAGAGGTTAAAAAATCATGATAATATATTGAGGAAGGTAATAAGAGTTAGAGGAGTGGTGGGGGAGACTTGGTAGAAGTAAAGGAAGGCCATTAGGCTTGTGTGTGTGCATGACAGTATATAATATTGTATGTGTAATTTGAAAATATTTGAATAAAATAGAGTGGGTTTTGAAATTTTAACATGTTCATATGTTCCTTTTGATATTTTTCTCCAAAACCTTGAATTCATAAGACTGAGTTTCAAAAACACAAAATTTTATGTAATGCAGATCTGATTTTTGAGATATTTTAATGTTTTATAGATTAGCTGAAGCTTGAATCCAATTTGAGGTTATATATAAATATTTAATATACCATTTATAATTTGAATCAATTCTTGAAAGTAAGCAATACTCAAATTATACAAATTGTAGTGCTTACTGCCTGTCATTAGTAGACTATGGTTTGAGTCACAAATATGGTCATATATAAACTTTAATAATGTAAAAAATATGAAACTTTAGTATAATTTTATTTGGTACTTAATAAAAGTTTGTATCAAATTTCAATCCATTTTCTGGAGTTTAGACTAGGAAAAACCTTAAAGCATAGATATGTAGTCTTTTGAGGTGTAAACCCTCACGAGATAATAGTAAAACTTAAGTATCTTAAAAATGGATCATGGATAAGTATTTAAAGTTTAGGATGAATTATAGGATTTTTTTTATATTTATATTTAATCTTATTTTATGTCATTTGGATGAGTATAGAGAAAGATACATCAATTATAGTCAGATAGGGTCTTTAAATAAGCCTAAACCCTTGGTTTCAAAGAAGAATTTGTATTTTTGCTCAAATAGAAAGTGAAAAAAATTGTGATTCAATTGTTTCATGTTATATGGGTTAGTTTGAATACGAATGACCATTTTAAATCATTAAGACACTAAAATTTGTTTTTATGAGTGGTTGGTAAGCCTAGTAAGCCCCATAAGCATTGAAGGACTAGTTGTGAATTCTTTAAAAATGATGTTATGCTACATCATTTTGGTATCAGAGCCTATGGAAAGCATTTTGGTTTGAAATCAAAGAATAATTAATTTTTAATTAATGATTGGAAAAAGTGTTTGATATTTTTCTTAGTTGGAAAATTTAAAATTTTCAAAATGATTATTCAATTGGTAATGAAATGTGTTGATTTGATCAATTGAATCAAGTTGATGTTGAAATAAACAAGGTGTTGAAGTGGTTGAAGGTGTATCTCCCATCAATATTTATTAAAATATTTGTTGAAAAGAATTTGTTACATTAATATTTGCCCTAAGAAGAATTAGAAAAGCTCATTGAAGCTTAAGGAGAAGGTACAAAGCCAAGAAGGCTTGGAAAAATAGTGAAGAGCTTGTGAATCTCAAGAAATAAGAGATCATATAGGTTTTTCTTGTAAATATATCCAAGGTAGAGTAAAATTGGATAATTGTCAAAATATCAAGGTGAAACAGACTTGGGTGAGACAAGCAAGATGGAGCAAGATGAATTAGGCTTGCTTGAGAAATTAGAGATGGTGAGAAGAGTGTTGAAGGAGATACCTAAGGCAAAGGACCAACTAAGGAAGAAAAGAGAAAGAGATATGAGAAATAAGCAGCAAGAGGAATACTTTCAAAGTGAGATACATGAAATAATGCAACAAATAGCTTTAATAAATTTCATAATAAAGAACCTGTCAAGCCCATGGAATGGGTTGTTGATAAGAAATAAAGTGAAATGTACAATTGAATAAATGATAATTAAAAAAAAAAGAGGCAAAAGTTTAAAATTGCCTTAAAAAAAGAAGAGAAATTGTTAAGAAAGCAGGTAAAAGTGTATATATGTGAACCAGATATATGATCAATGAAGAGGAAAATGAGCCTCATGATTTTAAATATGAATTTGTGTTTGAGTGTGTAAATGTAGGTATGAATATGGATGAATAAATGGGCCAATTTGAGGCCTTATTGCTTGAAGAAGATCATGAAGAGAAGGAGATCCTCAAGAAAGAGGATAAGAAAAAAGAAGAAGAAGATAGTCAAGAAAAAAGTGAAGATGAACCTGATGAGGAGTTGTCAAGAAAAGTGATGGAACAACAAAGAGAAGAAGAGAACATTCCTCATACAAAAGGATTTTTAAAGGAGATAGCTGATTTTAAAGAAGAATATTTGAAAGGAGAATTCAAAAATGAAAATTCATCTTGTAATAATTTCTTTGTTTATGTAAATTCAAAACATTTAGAGAAAGAGATGGCATTATTGAAACATGCCATAAATAATGATGTATTATTTGAAGAGGAATAGATTGAAAAGTAAAAATCATTGAATGAGAAATTGAGAATTCAAAAATAATGTAATCAATCCCAATTTTTTATTCTTAACAATTTTTTTAATTGTGTTTGTATAGGTGAATTTGAAGAGTTGAAGAAAAAAATGGAGAAAATTCCAAGGAAGAACACAAAAGGTGGATCAAGAATGCATACCCACTTGTATGGAAAGATGATTATCCTCATTCAAGAGGTTAAAATGAAAGAAATAAAAAATAAGGAGTGCATGAAGGCAACCAATAAGACAAAGTACAGGTGTGGTAGTCAAGAGCATGTCCACACGTATGAGTAGACAATTGGAGAAAATAAAAAAATAATATTTGTAGAAATAGGAAAACATCAATAAGCTCATGAGTAGGATCCCTTGAAATATTTAAATCCCATGAATTTGATGTAGGATCATCAACTCATCATTGTACATTTTGTAAATGAAAGTTCATATAAGTCAATAAGCCTTGATTTTGAAGGCAAAATGCTATGTAAGGAGTCATTGATAGGTAATTAGAAGTATCCCTAAGATCAATGTGAATATAATTTCAATTTAAAATAGTCAAAATTAACATGTAAATGGTGGATAAGACCTATTATAGGTGTGGAGGATAGATAATCAAGTGGAGATAAGCTTTGAGCAAGTTTTGTGGAGAAAATAATGTTAAAAATCAAGAATAGAAAATTGTTAAATGAAGATAAAACCATCCTACATGAAGATAGGAACTGATTCAAACGTGCAATATTAATATATAATACTCCAAGGAGGTATAAAATCATGATAATATATTAATAAAGTGAATGAGAGTTAGAGGAGTGGTGGAGGAGACTTGGTATAAGTAAAGGAAGGCCATTAGGCTTGTGTGTGGGTATGACAGTCTATAAAATTGTATGTGTAATTTGAAAATATTTGAATAAAAGAGAGTGGTTTTTGAAATTATAACATGTTAATATGTTCCTTTAGGGATTATACACAAATTTTCATGTTTTTATGTGTGGTGTTTTTCTCCAAAGCCTTGAATTCATAGGAATAAGTTTAAGAAACACAAAATTTTGTGTAATGCAGATCTAATTTTTTAGATATTTTAATGTTTTTCAGATTATCTGAAGCTTGAATCCAATTTGAGGTTATATACAAAGATTTTATATACCATTTAAAATTATAATCAAGTCTTGAAATTAGGCAAAACTCAAATTATACAATTTTTAGTGCTTACTACCTGTAGTCATATAAAATGTCAAAATTGGTAGCTTGAGTGTGTCTTACGGCACCCAACCCATAGGTCCCTCTTGCATTCTCTCATGACCCTTATAAAACACATTTTTTCTTATTCCCAATCATCCATAGACTTTTGAGCCCTAATTCTAGCTCAGCCAGGCTACATTTCTAGTGCTAGTTCTATCCCCCAGGTCCCAAGCTTGTAAGACAAGAGCATTGGGGTTGGAATATAACTCTATACCCTAGGGTGTCCTATTTATAATTCTCCTATCCAATCATAATTTGAGCCCAGATGACCATTTCCTTTCGATTCCTCTTCCTCATTGTGTCAACCTAGTACAAATACATTTGACCCATGACTGATAGATCTCTATAAAATCTCATTATAAATTTATTTAGAAGGGTTAGAAAATATTAAAAAAGTAATCAAGAATATAATAAATACCACTAAGGAAAATTCCCTTATTCTCTGCATACAACCATCCAATATAACTACCAGCATATTCAAACCCTCACACTAGTCCCTATCTACCTAAAGCACTCTCAATTTGGAGTTTTTACATTCACATAACACTATTGCACAAATAACTTCAAGTGGGAGAACTACATATGAATTGATCCATATTTTAATAATTCGTATGTAGGAAACATGCCTACATAAGGGGTTTAGATACACATTTAGTGCATCTTACACACACTAATTCCCCTCTATTCTCAAGTTTTATCTAAGCACTATGAAGGTCTAGGGTTGGAGATTAAATTAAGTTTACAAGGATCTCCATCAACATTCAAGATCCAAATTTCCATAGGCAAGCTCACATAGGGACATTAGACAAAACTTAGAAAACTCAAATCTTTGTGACCAGTTTGGATAATAGAAATAGGACCTAGATTATAGCATCGAACCTCAAAGTGTCCTATTTTTTTAATCCTATCCTTTCACCAAAAAAAATATAGATCCAAGTTCATGACACTATCCTAGTCCTATATAACTAGTTTTAGCCTATGTCTCAGCCGTCTTAGTCTAGTTTTAAGCTAAGTTTCATTTTTCCTCTTTCATTACTATTTTTAGAAATTTATGAAAGTCAAATAAATTTTTAAAAAATATTACTATAATTATTTAAATATTATTTACTAATTTATCTATTTTATACCCTTAACTAAATTAGGAATAACCCAACTTTCTTGTTTGCACGTAAAAACCCTAGGGTAAATTCTTTGCTAATTTTCCAATATTTTTCTAATTTTTCTTGAATATTTAAATCAAAAATTTAAATTTAAATTTTTAAATTTACTTATTAATTTTTTAAATAATTTCATTCAAACCCTAGTTGAATTTACTAGGTCCTTTTTCGTACAAAAACCCTAAAGACCCTTGGGAAAATTTCTTGCCAATTTTAAAAATATTTTTTCTAATTTTTTACCTACATATTTAAATCATAAATTGACATTAAATTTTAAAATTACTTATTAATTTTTAAAAATATTTTTTTTTCAAAACCCTAGTTGTATATACTAGGTCCCTTTTTTTACTTAAGTTATCACCTTACATCTAAAATTTAGATTCCACATAAAAACAAAAATGGATCTCATTTATTTACGTATATTTCTTGCATTTATTGAAAAAAATAAGGAGACCATACTTGATCCTATCATTTAAATGAATGATGAAGTTTACCATATGTTATTACAAAGCTTCATTCTTTTCACTTCATACTTACTTTTCATAAAATGAGACGATATTAAGAAAGTTATTGTTAAACATAGTAAGATCCCTTTCCTTCAAAATAATGTTTACTTGTATATCTCTCATATGGAAAAAATTTAAATTTTATCTTACTAAACATATTAGAAATATTATATCACATATCAAAGTTTTTTATGCATTCATGCACAATTTCATGCTCTCTATACCTTGCTTTCTATGTCTCATATGGAAAAAATTTCAAGTTTATCTTGATAAATATATTAGAAATATCATATCATATATCAAAGTTTTTTATGCGTTCGTGCACAATTCCATGCTCTCTATCCTTTATTTTCTATCTCTCATTTGTAATACTCTTTATAAACATATTTCCATACAACTTATAACTCAATTTTCATGTATTTCATTCCACATACATTATTTTTACCTAGATGCATATAACTCACATGCTACTTTTGAGTATTTCCCTATCACTACTAAACACAATCAAACACTATAAATTATATCTATACCTCATCCCTTTAAACTTGGTACATCTAGCTCTTATCCCACACCTACTACTAGCTTTATGCCTATAGTAGATCATGTGGTGCATGTTATCACCCAAGTTTATGAAGATAGGAAGGTTAATTATACCCATGGATATATATTTATCACTTAGGTTAGCACCCTTTATGATATAGTTTCAGTTCTCAAGCTCCTTTAGCAATCAGATGTTTACAAAGATGTGTTGTATGCAAACCTTCCTAATACTAGAATTTTTGTTTCCACTAAACCAGCTTACATTGCCTCTATCCTCAACACAATGAAATGGACTAAAGAACATATTTCCTTTGAGAAAGAGGATTTATTCCCATGCCACATCATTAAACAACATCTACCTCTATATATTCAATTAAGAATTAATGATGTATGGGTAAATAGAGTGTTAGTTAATAACATTTTAGGACTCAACATTTGCAACATTTATTTTCTTAAGAGTCTTAATATATAACCTCAAGATATAGACCATTCTGATATGAACATCAAAGGTTTTGAAAACATTCCATGAAAATTCATGGCTCAAATAACACTCAATCTTACTTTGAGACCTAAGACATTTCCAACTACTTGCCAAGTCATACCAAATGACCTCAATTATAATTTATTACTTGATCAGCCTTGGATTCATGATATACATGTAGTCCCTTCTATACTCCATGGTTATCTTAAATTTAGTCACAAAGGCTACATCTACACATTCCCAATAGACAATGAACCTTTTAAATACTACCAAGTTGTTAAATCTCCATAAAATTATATTATGCACTTTAATCTTGGTAATATACCTACACACCCCACTACCCATAGGGTACCCTCAGACCATGCAACACATCAAAAGATTCCAAGTTCTATACCAACACTAACATCAAATCACTAATTCACATCCCATTTTGCACTTAAATGTCTTAATCATATAGGATATCATGGCAAAGGTCTTGGAAATCATAAACAAAGAATCATTAATATTCTTGAGGCATCAACACAACATAGAAAGCAAGGGCTAGGATATCATCTTACCCTTCTTTATGATAAACCTTGTTCCATAACTTCAAATCATATAATTTTTTGTCCACCCAATACACTAGTAGACCACACCATTAATCATACTTGAACATTATCATTGATTTATCTTGATCTCATTGATGATATGATTTCACCAAATATGTTCACATTAGATTATTTCTCTAATGATGAATCCCTTCTATAATTTATTGGAGCATATGAGGACCTCCCATCTTGATATCATAAAAATAGATTTTCTCATCACACAAATTCCTATACATACTTTGAAGAAAATCTAAATGCTCCCCAAGACATACCAATTGATTCAGATGATACTATTCTTACAACCCCATACACACTAGATCATTCCACATTGCTTAATGAGGAAATAGTTAATTTCAATTTTGAAACTGATCAAGATCCCCATATTATCTTGTTATCTTCTACCATACGAAAGGAAGAGGATACATATATTCATCAAAATCTAATAGATTTTCTAGAACTCTTTACTTGGTCTTACTTAGATATGCTAAGAATTGATATATCTATAGCAGTTCATCAGATTCCCTTATACCCAGATGCTAAACTAGTTAAACAAAAAATTCAAAAAATACATCCTAAGGTGGCTCTCTTAATCAAAGATGAGATCTAATGCCTCTTAGATGTTTACTTCATTTGAAGTAGCACACCCTAAATGGGTTTCAAATATAGTCCCCATGGTAAAACACAATAGATAAATTCAATGTTTTTCTGATTCTCAAGATTTAAATAAAGCATGCCCAAAAGATGACTTTCCTTTACCTAACATTGACATGATCATATATTCCATAGTCAAGTATGAAATGTTATCATTTATGGATGGCTTTGCAGGATAAAACCAAATCAAAATCACTAAAGAAGACCAAGAGAAAACATCTTTTACAACACCTTGGGGTACATTTTGTTATATTGTCATGCCCTTTGGATTAAAAAATGCTAGAGCCACATATCAACATACTATGACACATATTTTTCATGACTTGAAACACCATATTGTTGAGGATTATGTCAATGATATATTAGATAAATCCAAATAATGACAACATCATGCTATTGATTTATGAAATATCTTTCAAAGACTTATGAAATACAACATCTGATTAAACCTAAAGAAATGTGTATTTAGGGTTACCTCAAGAAAAATCTTAGGTTTCATTATTTCTCAACATGGCATAGAGGTTGACCATAATAAAGTCAAATTAATTATTGACATGCCACCTCCCATGAACTTAAAACAACTTCGATCCTTACAAGGTAATATCCAATCAATCCACCATTTTGTAGATCAACTTGCTAATAAAACTCAGTCATTCACTTGATTATTAAATAAAGATACAAAGTTTATCTGGGACCAAGCTTGCCAAGAAAGCTTCGATACAATCAATCAATATCTTCTTAATCTACCTATTTTAGTACCACCTATACCTAACAAGCCTTTCCTAATATATATTTTACCAACAAATCATGCATTAGGAGCACTCTTAGAATAACATGATGATCAACATATTGAGTGATTATTTTATTACATCAGTTGCACATTGGTTGATCACAAAAAATTTATTATGCAATAGAAAAATGGTTTTGCATTATTTTTTACCACATAAAAACTTCAACATTACATGGTCAATAATAAGACTCAGGTTATCACAAAAGTAGATCCCTTGAAGTTTCTAATGGAAAAACCACATCTCTCTAGTCACATCATAAAATGGGTCTTGTTATTAATAGAGTTTGACTTAAAGATAGTTCTCCAAAAATCAATAAAAGGCTAAATCATTGCAGACCATTTGGCAATCATACCATCTATCCTATTAGTGACACATTTAGAGATGATTTTACTACCTATTCTACTCATTTTGACACTTATACCATGTTATTAGATGGTTATTGATGTGCATGCAGTGCAAGGGTAGGCATGGTCTTTATTGACCCTTCTAATCACATAGTACCTATTGCATATCGATTAAGCTTTACCTGCACCAACACCGTAGAATATGAAGAACTTATCTTGGGTCTATTTACCTCCTAGTCTCTCCAAATTATATCTATCCAAGTCTTTGGTGATTCCCAACATGTGGTCAATCAAGTTAATGATGTCTATCAGATAATGGAAGAACATCTTATCCCATATTGAAACATGGTATAATGTTTATCTTCTCAATTCAACTACTTTTCTATAAAAAGTATACCAAGAAAAGACAATCGACATGTAGATACAATGGAAAGTGCCACATCCTTTATTCCTATCAACATCAATGATGATCAAGATATATTCACAAGTAAATAATTACAATCACCATCAATTTACAACATAGATTTGATTGCACTTGTCATCTTAGCCACTACATGCAGTTGCACAACTACATAGTGGTTCTCTGATATTTATAACTTTATAAACAAGTCCATTACAATAGACACTTTTTCATTAAATGATAAACATAAGTTACAAAAATAATCACTCCATTATGTAATCATTTGCAAAGACCTTTTTAAGTGATCCTTCAATGAATAATTACTTCGATGCCTGACTTTAGTAGAAGCCAAAATTGATCTTACACAGATACACGATAGTGAGTGTGGTGGTCACTTTAGTGGAAATGACATATCACATAAATTTCTTTGACAAGGGTACTAATGGACCACCATGGAATATGAATTTTCACAATATGTAAAACTATGCAATAAATATCAATAACAAGTAACCTATAGTATGCACCATCACAATAGTTGCAACTTATTATCTCTCTATGGCCATTTATGTTATGGGGATTTGATTTTATTTTTAAAATTAACCCTAAATATACTAATGGGAATAATTTCATCATCATAGCTACAAAATACTTTACTAAGTGGGTGGAAGCCATTCCACTTCAATCTACCATAGGGGAGGACATTTGTAGTTTCCTCATGACTCACATTATTTCATGCTTCGGCCTACCTGTAGATATCATTTTTGATATTGGAAAATCATTCAAAAAAAAAAAATTCAATAAATTTTTCACAAAATATAATATTAAACACATGTTCTCCACTCCATACTACCCAGGAGGAAACAGTCAAGTAGAGGCTACCAATAACACCATCAACAACGTTTTGATTAAAATAGTGACCAAATTCAGAGATGATTGACACAATAAATTAGTCTTTGCATTGTGGTCTTATCACACAAGTATTCATATGACCCATGAGACACTCCTTATTCACTCATTTATGGCATAGAAATAGTTTAACCATTGGAATTAGAAATCCCATCTCTTCATGTCTCCTTAAAGGTATTCTCACTTATGACTAGTATCATGAAAAACATCTACACTAGCTCAAAAAGTTAGATGATACATGCATTCAAGCATAAAAGCATCTCAGAATCTACCAATAACATATACAATGATCCTATAATAAATGAGTTCACACTAGAGAGTTTGAAGTTAATGATCTCATTCTCAAATAAAATCTTTACAATGTCAATGTCAAAGAATAAATCAAAGGAAAATTCAAACTGAATTGGCTAGGTCCATACATTATTACCACAAATCTTAGCCCTAAAGTGTATTTTATAGCCTCACTTAAAGGAAAGAAACTCAAAAATATAATGAATATTATGCATCTACATAGATTCCATGTCTAGTATTTTATTTCACACATTGTATTGTACATAATTTGTCAAAATTATTTGTATATAACTTTCTTTCAATTACTTGTACATAGTTTCTTAGTATTTCTTGTACATAGCTTATACCAAAAATATCAAAAACATTCAAATGTGTCAAAATGCCAAAAAAACATTCAAATATACCAAAAACATTCAAATAAATCAAAAACACCAAAAACATTTCAATTTATGCATTATCCATGCTTTACATTTCTACTACCATGCTAGACTTAAATTTGTTGTTCTATGCTATTGTTTATCAATTTATCTACATTACCATGCTTCACTTGATCTTCTTTGAGTGTGTGCAGTGACATCCAGATCCATGATTGCTTTACTCTACCCATTGAGGGGGTATCCTACTTCTACATTTAAGACATACATCACTATACCTACCCACTAGGGGAATCTTCTACATGACTACATCATCCAGGTTATGTCATTCCTACACCACACACTCTAGTTATCATGATGATGTACATTACTTACTAGCTTATACAAATTACTCTATCAACATTCACTAGTATATAGAACTTGTGTATTTCCTAACATATACTTAGTCTTGTACTCCATGTCTTTCATACTTTCACTTCTTGCTTTGATTAATTAGATGTAATTGTATTTTTAATGTATTACATGCCTTCCTTTCATGCTTTTCATAGCTAGATGTGATTGCATTTCTCAGTTCCTATTTTGTCTTGTGTATATGCCTTAGGAAATTTACCAATGTCCTTTGCTTCTATTCTTGTGTATGCCTTAGGATTACCAATGTCCTTTGCTTCTATTCTCATGTATGCCTTAGTATTACCAATGTCCTTTGCTTCTATTCTTGTGTATGCCTTAGGACATTTACCAATGTCCTTTGCCTATACTCTTCTATGTGATTTTGGCCCTTGTGCCAACCTCACTTGTTTCTATGACTTCTATGCTTGCTTTCCAATTTGAGTGACATGTGCCCATATCTCTTATTTTCTTGGCTACTTGGCCACTATTGTATGCTTCTTTATTCTTACCTTGTGAGTTTTTCACTTGTTTGTTTCTCAATTTTTTGTAGTGCCATGATCCACATCATGCATTATCTTGCTTTCTTGGATGCCATGATGGACATCATGCTTCATCCCTCCTTGAAAACTAACAACTAATAACTAACATTTCCAAGTTTCAATTCAATATATTGCACATGTTATTACATTATTATATCTATATAGGCATATCCCAGTTGATTTGAAAATATCCAATACAAATTATGCTATATCTTGAGACATATTTTTTATTATCATTGCTATATCATGTATTTCATAACATAACACACTTATAGGGTTAATTATTCTAAGGGCATTCATTTTAGGGTCTTCATTCCCACCCTCAAAATAGGGGGAAATAAATAAGGGTTTTATCATGGAGATCAAAGCTCTTACTAGTTGAAAAATTAGTTTTTAAAACATTTAGAACATTTTCAAAGGTCAAACTAGGTAAAACAGACTTAAAAAATAGCTATGATTACAAAATAGTCATTATATTTAACAAAGTAAAATAGTGACAAACAATAGGGTGTCATGTTTTTAGCACTCCTATCTAAATAGAAAAAAACCTAAATTTTCTAGAAATAGGTAGAAAGCTCAGTTTAGCTATAGTTTTGTCACATATAGATCAATTTAGATTCAATAGTTTCAGTACAATTTTTCGTAGAGAATATAGATATAGGGGGAATCATGCATGGTATGATGGCTCTCACTTCTAGTTTCAAATTAGGCAATTGATATAACTTCTATATTAAAATCCATGTTTTAAACACTAGTGATTGGGGAAATGTGTGTGACATATTTGCTTCTTTTTTTTAGTTCAATACATTACCTAGGTATTCTTAGTATTTTCATGCCTTATTCCATCTGTAGATGGTTGGAATCATTTTTTAGTGGCTTCCACATAAGCCTATTGCCCAATTTTAGATTGGCTTTCATACAAGCCTAATCTCCACATTTTTTTGAGTGGCCAAGATTGGCCTAGTTTCTAGTACACATTCAGCTATCTATGCCACATTATCAAATTTTAGAGCATTCATAGACTTCAAGATCCATCTCATATGACACACATTCATACCAGTATAAATTCACTTCTCCACTTAGTGGGCAATGATAGATCTAAAAGACTAGTTAGCCTTTGCATTATTGAGCCATCTACTTAGAGGGATTGAACACATAGTCCAAACATCTATTAGCAAATGCATAATCACCTAGCTTCATTTAATGGGTGATGATGGACCCAAAGGGTTAGCCTTTGTATTATTTATCCACTCTCAATTAATTAAGAACTTAAATCTATTTGTAATATTAATCTTGGTACATCAAAATCTAGCATCATCAACATCACTCAGCATCACAAGTTTTGTATTAGTTCACGTACTCAGTGAGGTGTATTCATTCATTTCTCTTCCTTTCTCTCTTACCCAACTTTGTATGTTATTATTTTAGATATAGTGTATATATTAATAATTTATATACTTGTTGTTTTATCTTACATATTTACACTTCATAAATTGCTCTCTCTATGTACACGTAACATCACATAGCTTCATGGGCTTCACCTTTATAGGTAAGTTTAGGTACATTTTATGTTTTCCTTTATCCTAGTATTTCAGTTTGTTGTATCACTAAAATAAAGGGGGTAAATGTAGTCATATAAAATGTCAAAATTGGTAGCTTGAGTGTGGCTTATGATACCCAACCCATAGGTCCCTCTTTCATGCTCTCATGACCCTTCTAAACACCTTTTTGCTTATTCCCAATCATCCATAGACCTTCGAGACTTGATTCCAGCTCAGCCAAGCTACATTTCCCATGTTAGTTCTATCCCCCTAGGTCTTGATCCTATAGGACATGAGCACTGGGGTTGGAATATAGTGTTGGACCCTAGGGTGTCTCAATTTTGATACTCCTATTTAATCATATTTTGAGCCTAGATGACCATTTCCTTTCAATTCATCTTCCTTATTGTGTCAGCCTAGCATGAATACAATTAACCCATGACCAATAGATATATATAAAATCCCATTCAAAATTCATTTAGAATGGGTTGGAAAATATTATAAAATCAAGAAAGAATACAAGAAAGACCACTAAGGTAAATTTCCCTATTCTCTACATAAAACTATCTAATACATCTACCAGCATATTCAAACCCTCACCCTAGTCCCTAGCCACCTCAAACACACTCATTTTAGCATTTTTTCATCTACATAACACTATTGAAAAAATCATCTCAAGTAGGAGAACTACATATAGCTTGATCCCTCTTCAAATTAATGGTATGTAGGCATTATACCCACACAAGGGGTGTGGATACACATTCAATGCATCTTACACACACTAAAGGCGCCCCCCCCCTCTTTTTTCAATTTTTATCCAAGCACTATGAAGGTCTAGGGTTTGAGATTAAATTATATATAAAAATATCTATATCAAAATTCAATATCTAATATTTCATACGTAGGCTCACATAGGGACAATAGACAAAACCCAAAAAACTCAGATCTCTGTGCCCAATTTGGATAATAGTGGTAGGATCTGGACTATAGTGCCAAACCTTGAAGTGTCCTATTTTTTATACTCCTATCCTTTCACCAAATTAAATCCAAATCTAGGTTAACAACACTATCCTAGTCTTACATATCTAGTTTTAGCCTTTGTTTTAGTCATTTCGGTCTAGTTTTAGTCTAAGTTGCATTTCTCCTCTTTCATTACTATTTTTAGAAAGATACGAAAGTTAAATAAATTATACAAATTAGTATTGTAATTATTGAAATATTATTTATTTATTTATCTATTCTATACCCTTAACTAAATTAGGAATAAGACTCCAATATTCTTAAAATAGTTAAATCACTACCTTGTCATTGGCAAAATATGGTTTGAGTCTTAAAAATGGTCATATCTAAAAGTTTAACCATCAAAAAAATATAAAACTTTATAATAATGTTCTTTGGGAATTAATACAAGTGTGTATCAAATTTAATGCTATTTGGTGGTGTTTAGACTAGGAAAAACCTTAAAACATATACTTGTAGTCTTTTGAGAAGGTGTAAACCCTAATGGGATAGCAATAAAACTTGTGTATCTTAAAAACAGGTCATGGATAAGTGTTGAAAATTTGGGATGAAGTAGAGGAGTTTGTTATATTTATATTTAATCTTATTTTATGTCATTTTGATAAGTATAGAGAAAGATACACAAGTTACAGTTAGAAAAGGTCTTTAAATAAGCTTAAACCCTTGTTTTCAAAGAAGAATTTGTATATTTGCTCAAATGTAAAGATACATCAGTTATAGTCAGACAAGGTCTTTAAATAAGCCTAAACCCTTAGTTTCAAAGAGGAATTTATATTTTTTCTCAAATAGAAAGTTAAAAAAGTTATGATACAATTGTTTCATGTTATATGGGTTGGTTTAAATATGCATGACTAATTTGGAACATTAAGATACTAAAAACAAATTGTGAGTGGTTGGTAGGCCTAGTAATCCCCATAAGCATTGAAGGACTAGTTGTGAATTATTTAAAAATGATGTTGTGGTGCATCAATAATGCACTCCCATTGAATATATTGTCTCAATTTTTGTATTTTTAGTGAAAAGATCATTGAATGTTTTCATTACTTTAATTTCACTTGGTTATACTTTTGAAGTGTTTGTAGTCATGTCAACATCATTGATGTTTGCATCTATTAAATCCTAAACATTGTGCCTCAAACTAATACATGTATTAGTAGTGTGGCATGGTACCTTGTGAATATCATAAAAGGAATTCTAATCAAAACCTTTTGGAAGAGGCTTATTCACATCAACCTATAAAATGGGATGGAGTGATATGATAATGCATTCCAATAGTGTTTTAAGAACCATATATGGAGCTTCGAGTAGATTGGTAAATTGTCTCCTTGGAGGAGCCAATAATACAATGTGTGGAGTTGGTGCTGAAACAACATATACTTTTACTTGTTTATCATTCTTATTACTAGTTTGCCTCACCTTGTATGGTGGCTTGATAAAACTCTTTGTCTTTTAATATGTGTTAGTTTTATTTTAAAGCTTATTCATTTCTAATAACTTGACTTCCATTTCTTTAACTATATGACATAAATATGTGAATGAGAGAAAATTCTTGAACATGATGGGCTCATGTAAGAGTGGAATCAAACTTTTTTTGAATATATTATGTAATTCTTTGTTTGCCATAGGATTTTTCATTTTGGATAACATAATATTTTACCTTAAGACATATTATGCTATAATCTCATTATATTTCTATTTGAGTTGATCAATTTGAGCATATTAATTATTCTCACTGATATTGATTGAAAAATGTGATATAAATATATCAGCCAAGGGATTGAACACATGGATAAATTGATGTGGTAAATTATAAAACCATTGTATGTGTATTATTTTATACTCATTAGGAATAACTTGGTCAATAACTACCATTGGACACATAGTCCAGACATGTTACGTGGAAGGATCTTAGATGTTGTTCAGGGTAACCTTTTCCATCATATGGTATAAGCTTGGTTACCATAACACATGTAGGTAGAGGATATAATGCTATGTGTTGTGTCATTAACATTCTAAGGTTATGACATACCCACGTTCTTATTTAGGTTATTTGATTTAATAAAATAAATATGACTATGCTTAATTGGAATACGATTTAATTTAGTACTTCTTCTAAGGGATGTAAAAATAGATTTATTATATTACATAAAATATGAGATAAAAACTTGAAATATTGCTGAAAATAAAGACTATTAAATCTTAAAAACCTAGGATAATAATTATAAATAGTAAAAAGGATATAAAACCTAAAAATATCAATGGTTAGGGTTTTTTAATATTCAAATAATAGACCCTCTCTCCCTACTCCTTTTGATGAGGTGGCTTACACTCTACCACTTCATGATCTAATCCTTTTGAACCATTTCCATAAGGGCCCAAGGGTTAGTCTCTCATATTATTTTTTGCAATCCATGGAAGCTTCTATTTAAGAATTTTAGGCACACAAATGTGCCCTGCCTCTTCATGAAGGGGTTATTTTTCTTTTGCATCAACACTGCAATTTAACCTCTCTTAACATTCTAGTTTGCAATATTCCTCCCCCTCCCCCATCTAAACCTCCTACTCAATGAAGGATTAAGACCAAGAATCCCATATTTCATTCCTCACCTTCTCCTCCTCCCAAGATGGTGCTTATAAGTAGTGATAAAGGCAAGGGTTTAGCTCCTATCTTTCACATGGGTAAGGAAATTACCATTGTAGAGAGCTTCCTTGACATGGGAGAGGCAGCTATAGATTTTGGTCCCTCCCAACATAATCTCAAGGAACCTAAGCTTAAATATCAAGTTATGAAGCTTGATGAAAGGATCAGTGGGCTTAGGAAGGAGGTCATATAGGTCAACAAGATTATTAATAAGGGAAAGAAGAAGGTGGATAAATCCTCCCATTATGAGACTAAGAAGAAATACATTATCAAAATAATTAAATCTTTGGAAGACATTATGGATCATATTAGGGATAGGTAGATTAATCATATGGCCATAGACTAGGCCATTTTAGAGTTCCTTGAGTTTTAAGTTAGGTAAGTTTTCACCCTTAGCAACTTGCATTTGAGGTTGTGGAATGGTGGCACTGAAAAGACTTATACTCTAACTTCATTGACATGACATACCCATCTCAAATTACTGCTCTCAATCTATTTAATGCATTGGAGGGACTCAAAATTAGCTTCAACAATAAGCTTCCTTTTCTCTATTTTGTTGTCTTGTTGTTGCTTTGGTGTTACTTAGATTCTATGAAGTTGTTGTTAATTTGTTATTTTGGTGTTGTTATCTATCATGATACTCCCTATTATGTCCATCTTTTGAATTTTATAGTTTTTAGACCTTTTTTATAGCTAGGGGTGGACCCCATTCTTAAAAAAAACCACTACTATACTCATGTTTTATTTGTCTTTTGATCTTTTTTTGGCTATGGGTTTCCTAGTTTCATCTAGATTTTGAGCCTTTTTGTATTAGGTGTGGTCCCTTTCAAAACCATTTACCAATAATTAAAAAAATATTCAAATAATAGATAGGTTCACCAATATGCTTCATCAAAATTTGGAAAATTAGTGAATTAATTTCTTATTTAAGATAAATTTTTGCATAAAATTAGAATGTAACAAATATGCAATAAATGGCACAAATTGATTTGAAACTTACTAAATTTGGAAATATGCTAAAAGGGGAAAGTACTAAGGGAAAAAAAATTATCTAAAAAAATGGAATGCAATACTATATATGAGACTAAAATTGACTTGGAGTTGTGTTGACTAACTTCAAATCTTAAACATGATTTTGTAGGATATCTAGACAAGAACATTGTATTTGGATATGGGCATAAGGCATTGTTATCCTAAGGGATAATTGGTGTCTTGTGGATGATGGAAATATATTATTGATGTGACATGTTTTCCTTCACATCTATGTTTTATTTATTATGATGTAGCCTTTGATTTATTGTGAAAACCAATGTGTATCTTCTCCTTCACTTTTAACCTTAGTTTAATATACCAAGAGGATAAATGAAATAATGAGTAAAATGTGGTTAGTGGTTGAAGTTTTTATTAACATAAACACCCCCTTTTTTTCACTACCTACATATCTATACTCTGAAGAGGGATCAAAATTTATGTAGTTTTCCCATGTTATGGTGATGTGTGTGAAATACTAGTGCAAAATGTTAAATGTTGTTGAAATCATGGTGTTAGTCAGTGCTTCAACCATGATTTTTGACATTATTAGTGTACTCAAATATTATCTTATGGATTTAGGGTTGTATGTATTCATAATTCAGATAAATAATGAACTTTATCTCAAAGTGCAATTTGAATTCTAGTGATTTTCAATATGGAAGCCTCTTGTGTGAAAAACAATTTGAAAAGTGGATTTAAAGTGATATTTTAGGAATTTTTTTAGATTGGGATTTCTAAAATTTTGGGATGACCCATTATATAAATATAAAATTGATAAATTAGTCATTATTTTGTGGAAGGACAAGATTGGTGGAACTAGACATTATTGGGGAGTGTTGTCCAAATTGTGCACTATTGTTCTAGGAACAAAAATAACTGATCTGAGAGTATCGAATGACTATGGATAAAACCAAAATGTTTTACATGAGGAATAAGGACATTCTAGGATCATTATTTTTATTATAGGAATGGTATTCTATGTGGAAAATTAAGGAAAGTGGCCAAAAGGTTATGGAATAAGGCATGATATAAGTATGCAAAAGATGTGGTCTTAAGTGGATTGTTTTATCTTAAATGTTAATTCATATGTCTAAAATGGACTACACAAAAATATTTTTTTGAGCATGAACTCTTAGGGGGTGTTGATACTAAAATATTATTTATGTACTACGTTAGTTTTTATACTTAGAAAACATCCATCATGGTTATACCTTTTAGTTATAGACCTTCCCACTATCAAAAGGCTCACGTTTACTATCTCTTTATGCCTAAAGTGATCACCTCTTAGTTCAAAAAATTTTATTACAATGACCACGCCTATTATAATGGAAAAATATCTAAACCTGATCATTATCCTTCAGTACTAGTTTTAGACATGTACCTATTTTTATCTTCCTAGACACTTGTGTCCCAAACAAACACATGCATTAACACAACTATGTAATTTTCTTACAAAGTGTCAAGGGCCCAAACATAATTAAATATACAAATGAAACATATCCAAAAAAATTTCCTAAGTTATTTAATGTGATATATTTTCAAAATTTATTGGTATGTATACAAGTTCAACCATCATCCATTCCTCACCTAACAAATACTAGGAATTCACAAGGCAACTTACTAAAAAGCACTAAATCAAGCATAAAAGTGAGAAAACCTACCCAATTCATCCCTGTTTATATATCAATCATAGAATAATTATTACCATAGGTCTGAAGCATTTGAAGATCAATTCATAAGCCATATTTTCTAAGTTACAAGCTAGGTCACTATATGTCATTACTTATCACACATTACATTCTTGTGCACACACAAGCCAACATGTAGGGAATAAATACATAATTCTAAGACCTTATTTATAGTATTGGATATGTATTAGTTCCCATTGAAAGAGGGTCCATTGGTGAAACTTGACACCATGAGCCCACTAACCCATTTTTCATATATTCACTCCAAGGCTAAGGAAGCTAGAGTTTTGATCAATTGATGAAGAGTGACATCCTATGTAAAAAATATATATACTTCAAAATAAAGGTGATAGATAACCTATGATGATGTATTTATTCACATCTAGATCTATTCAACATTTTATATGTGACATACACATCAAATTTAGATACATGCATCAACATAACTATTCAAATCTATCCCAAGTGTTTAAGGCCATAGAAAGAATATTCATAGAATCTAATGAATATGCTAGGATCATCTTCCTATATACTTCCAACATATTCTAGATCAAACCTTCATGATTATATTAAACTAAGTATCATTATTTCCTATTAATTACAACATCTATCAATAGTTGTACTTTATTATTTTTAGCAATCTCAGTTATGTAACTTTAGAATATTATTTATATGAATTTATATTTAATTAGCCTAATAATTATATTAGTTAACCATCCTTATGTAAAATATAATCTAATATCCCTTAACCCTAGATATCCCCTTATCTAAATTTAGGTTTAATTATTTTGATGAACTTGACATTACATAAGGGGATATCTAGGGTTAAGGGGTATTAGATTAGATTTTACACAGGGATGGTGAACTAATGTAATGAGTAGGCCAATTAAATATAAAATCAAATAAATAGTATTTACAAGTTACATAATTAATATTATATAAAATATTAAATTAACTATATTGATAGATACTATAATGAATAGGGTATAATGATAACTATCTTATTTTTTATGCTCATACGAGTCTAATCTAGAATAGGCTGGAAGTGGATTTTAATATGATCCTAGATCATTCATTAGATTATGTAAATATTATTTTTATGGCCTTGTACACTTCTATCAAATCTAAATATTTATGTCAAAAGTATCTAACTTCAATGTAGGTGTCCTAAGATGACTAGATCTAGATACAACCAACTAGTGCCTTTTGGTTTTTCTATCACTTTTATTTTGATGTATACAAATCATGAACATAGGCTATCAATCTTCATAAAATGATCAAAACCCTAGTGTCCTCACCCTTGTAGTGACTATGGTAAAAATGTGTTATTGGGATCACAGTGTTGAGTTTCCTCAATAACCCCTCTATCAATGGGTGATACCTACATAGCCAATAATCTAAAGAGGTCCTCAGACTTATGTAGTTCCTCCCTATATCTTGGATTGTGTGTTCACAAGGATGTAATTTTTTATAAATAATAACATGTAACTTGGTAAATATGGTTCATTAACTTCTCTTTAAATGCTTCAGACCTATATGAATATTGCTTCTATGGTTGATATAGAAATAGGGATGAATAGGATAGTGTTTATCACTTATATGCTTGACTGAGTCCTTCTTGGTAAGTTGATTTGTGAGTTCTTGATATTTTATAGGTGATGAATGAATGAGGATTGATATTTTATATATACTAATCCTTTTGGCAATATCTCACATTAAATCACATAGGTCGACCTTAGGATGCATGAAATATTTTTAAATTATGACTTTTTGGAATTGAATACTTTATAGAAAAAGTGGATTCTTGCATCGATGCAGGTGTCTATCTAGGATGTAAGTGTCCAAGAAGCTAAAAAATAGGCACAAATATAAAATTGGTAATGAAGGGTAATGATCAAGTTTAGAGCTTTTTGCATATTATATAAGGCCTGGTCATCAAAATAATAGTTGTCAAACTAAGAGATAAATAATTTATGCACAAATAGATAATGAATGTGATCCTTTTAGAAGTAGGAAAGTCCATAACTAAAAGTTATAACTATGATGCATATTTACCAAGTGTAAAATACTAGAGTACTACATAAATTAGATTTTAGTATTTACATTTTACCCTCTTTAATATAGTAATTAAATTACTAGTTTAAAGGAAAGAAATTCATACTTGGGTGTGTATAACACACATTTTATTTGAATGATCCCAACTTGAGTGTTTTTCTAGTGACCTACTTACAACAAAAATGATGTTACAATATATAATCATTGTATGAATTCTAAAATTAAAATAATTTGAAATGATTGAAAGTAGAAAAAGAAAGGTTAGGAGTACACTTGTGTGTGTGATGCAACCATCTTTCCTTTTGGAAATTTTATTTGAAATGAATTTATACCTTAAAGCATAAAATCCAAGATATTATTGATAACTAGAAGCTTACATTTGATGACCCTCCTAAATATTTAGGGTCACAAACTAGTGACCATCAAAACCAAAATTATTCTAGTGATATGTTACAAGATCATTCTCATAATAATATGGAAGTGAAAATGGAATATATGCACATACCCCTCTACCACATTATGGGAACCCATTAGATGGGACTATTGGTACTTATACATGGCACATACCTCCTATGGTTCAAATACCATCTATTAATTTTGATGATAGTGATATTGTATATGATGACTCATATCTTCATTCATTATATATTTGAGCATACCTCAATTACCAACCTATTCCTAGTGTTATAATTGATAATGGTGTTAGATAAAATGTTTGAACCAAGACATTACTTACACATTTAGAATATACACATGATGATTTACACCCTTTGACCAAAATAATTAGAGCATTTGATGGGACCTCATACCAAGTCCTTGATGAGATTGACTTACCTTTACAAGCTGGCCCAACACATGCGGTCAATACATTCTACATTATATCATACATGGGAGTATTTTATATGTTATTTGGATGACCTTGAAAAATAAAATCCATGCAGTACTTTATAAAATGTGTAGTAATATTAAATAAATTCATACCAAAAAAATAGTCACAATTTTTGGAATTTAATATGAATATCCACTTGAACAAAAATAATTTATTCAATATAGTTAATTATCAAACCTACTAGGGTTGATTTTATGTGAAAAGGTATGTAATAGGCAATCCCCTTTCCTAAGTGTCCTATAATGGAGAGACCATTGCATCAAAGATACATAATGTATTCTATAGAATCCTCAACTACTATTATGTAACATACTCAATTATCCAAAACAACTAAACATGTTTTTATTATTACTACTTCAGATACAATACATAACAAGAAATATGGGTTCCACAAACCTCTACTCCTTTTACCACTTAAAAATCATAGAGTCCTATTACACATACAAAAATCAATACATAACCTACATATTCAGATATTACACCCATACATGCTACTCAATAATACCACCAATTTGATATAACATGTCCAATGTTCATGGATAATTAGTTATACTTTACCTTAACCAAAAAATTCAAAAAAATAAATTATACCAAAAAAATTAATATAATTTAAAAATACCAAAAAATTACAACACGTTCTTAGTTGTACTATCTATTATATGTATGTTGTGTGCTCCTTGTTAGTAGATAACCTATCATTATTTTCTATACACATATGTGTTTCATGCTTCATTTGAGTGTGATACAAGAATTATGAGATCCACGATATTTGTACATATAAATATTGGGATGTCCCTCCATTCACATCCTAAGTACATTATGGGAATATGATTCTTTGATCATGATATGACCAAGTTACATTATTTTATGATCACTTTCCATCATCATGTTTGAACTTATATATACATACACATGCCTATATTCATATTATTCCTTTCATAATGTATTTGATGTGATATGTACTTAACATTGATGGAAAACATATATGTTTAGGAACTAGTATGACATGTTCATGTTGGTTCCATATATTTGTTCTAATTTTCCATTTTAACACTTCCTTGAGTGTGTTCCTTACTTTCTATTGTCTTCCACTGTATTGCTTGTTTGATAATTTGAATATGTTCTATTGATTATATCCCTTGTGTATTTGTTTGCCTATTTTGACATTTGAATATGTCATTATTTATTATATGTGGACATGTTAATATGTTAATATATGATTTATGGACATTTTACTAAGTCATATTCCTTCAATTGTGTGGCATTTGAACATGTCCCTTGTATGAGATCTCCTAGTACCATTTTCATTTTGATTTAATTTTGAGTGCTCTTGTGTACACTTGATTTATTATTGAGCGTGTGTTTTTACTCTCTAGGCATTTCCATTATCTACATAATGCATTTTAGGACTTGAGTTGAGCACATACTATGTGCTTCAATGTTATATCTACCTAGACATATTACCCATATATGTTACATTATCCATACATAAATTATACAATTATATTATTATTTTGAGGTAAGGAAACTAATAAATTATATTTATCCTCACCTCAAAAGGGGAAATATTAGTGGGAGAATGTCGTAGAGGCATGGCTTCTACACTTTCGTAGTTTCAGATTAAAGTGTGGGTATGTCAAAAACGCTTGACCTCCATAATTATTCAGTACTCAACATTTCTAAATTATAGTGGGGGAATGTTATAGAAACACATTCTCCACATTTACACCAATTTTAAAATTCTATAGATTCAATGGGGGCATGTCATATACACATGCTCTCCACACTTTCTCTAATTTCAAATTCATCATTTTTCATAATTATATGATTTAGATACATATTTGTGTCAACATTCTATATATTTGTACTGCTATTAGATCTAGATTTTATATTGAGACATATATGAAGTGCATATGCCATGTAAAGTGATCCATAAACTACACTGATAAACTCAAACTAAAGTTTAAACTATGAATACTAAATTTCTCAAACTTAACAAATACTCAAAATAACTTGCAAATTGTTTGGCCTTTAAGTGTTCTCAGTTATCGAATTGGATTGGAAATTTCGAATGACTTTTAACTTACATTCACCAATTAAACTAGTTTTTTTTTAAATTTCATAAAATGTCAATTTTAATCTTTGCATATAATAAAAATCAAAATCTGAAATAAATCATGCAATCAAATGACAAATTACCATCTGACATTGATAACAAAGTTTGGCATCTCTTTCCTACATCTCTGGGTCCACCCAATAGTGAGGACCATTTCCATTAAATTTGTGCAACAAATGGCTTACAAATTCTTTGAAATGTTACACAACTTCCCTTAGGCCTGATCTCTATCCAAGAACTTCACCTCGCTGATATACTCAAGCTCAGCCACATGGAAATTCTTCCTCAGTCTTTAACCCCTTTCAAAGGTGCATAAGTCCCTACACTTAAACTATTGGTATATCCATTTACAATATCTCTTTTTTTAATTTAAAAACATAATTAAAAGGCTATCTTTATCTATATAGGTCAGAAAGTGGATTATAATCCACTTCCTAAAGCTATCTCATAGCTTAAACTAGCTCTCAACCTATTAAAATAAAAATACACAGTCTGTAGAAACTTGCATTCAATTAAAAGTTTTCTCCTTTTAAACCACTTGCAAACCCATGGCTCAAGTAGTTAAGTCATATCCCTTTTGCATGATAGGTACAAGGTTCAAGTCTTCAGCCTACCTACAAACCTATGGCTTAAGTGGTCAAGGCATATCCCTTTTGCATAATACGTGTAGGGTTCAAGTCTTTGGCCTACCTTTTTTGGTGCTTAGACTTATCTCATTATCCCACATTGATAAATGGGAAATGGCTTCAAGTCATCAGCTTAAGATTTTGTTTTTTGGGTTTATCTTTAGTCCCACATTGAATATATCTCAACCAATTTGAACTTTTAATATCTTGAATCTCCACCCTAATGGTTGTTGATGCCTTTTGGCTAAGGCATATGCCACGACTGATGGTTATGTTGGCTAATTTAGGTGGTGTGCTTAGTCCTTAAACTTGTAAATGGTGTTACGTGGCTTCTCCATGTGGGTGTAAAGGCTCGAGGCACCAAACATAGCACATTCTAAACTTGGCTCAAATTCTAATCTTAGCATGATAATGGATTGATCCTCATGGCATTTGATTCACCCTCAGACTAGCATTACACCATCTTTAGCATGGAATATGGCTTGGTATTGTATCTAATATTGGGCATATAGGATATTGACTCAAACTTCAATCTCAAGCTTGACTCAGCAATATGATTTGGTAGGACCTTCATGGTAAGTGTTGGTTCTACCATGTGGCTTAATGGGGCTTAGCAATTGTAAATTACCATGGAAATATTACAAAGCATTTAAATCATACAATTCAATTGTCCCACGTGCATCTAGTGGACATAATAAAATGGTTTAAAAGTAAAATTAAATGCATTGTAATGTGAAATAGAGGCCAAGGCACCCCTCCTTAATCAAGTGTGTCGACCCTCACTGAGGGTCCCTAGTGAGCCAATAGCAGGGCCCACGGTTCTCCATATGACTACCTATCAAAGACTGGATGTTGAATCCAAACCAAAACACCAAACCAAATTTTTGCACAAAATTATAAAAAATGACTGCCACATGTTGATGGGTGATTGGTCCACTTGTATGCAAATTGTGACACCTCCTTATTTTGCATATCACAAAATAACTTCAGCTACTTATAAATCGGGCATTTAGACTCCATTTTATGATCTAAAAGAAGCACCATAAATATCTCGATGATCTCTTCCATGTGTAAGAGGTTTCATCATGACTTGGGACCTTTTCTTGAACTGAGTTCTAGATCACACCTCCCTACAAAAGAGGCTTTTGGTCTCTAAAAGTCTTCTGTCTCCTGAAATTGATAATTGGTCTACTGTATCACATCAAATAGAACCTAATCATAGCAAGAGATAAACATTGGAAAAATAAATGATTTAAAATTCAATTGAAAATGCCCAAAACATGGCATGAGTAAAGGAATCTACAACTGCCAATAAACTAATCACAACATATTAAAACTATCTACCCATTTCACATCTTATAAAGTGGTGAACTATCAATAACTGAAACAATTCCGAATGTAACTAAAAAACAAGTTTGTTAATGCCAACAACACACAATAAATGTTTTAGACATGCTACAATAAGATGACATGGTATGAGACATACAATTCTAAGCAAATGCAAACAACACAAAGTGTATATTGCCTAACATCCAAACATGCCCATAGGGTCTAACAATGCATCTATACATCCATATGCCAAAAATAGATACATTCTCAAAATAGTAGTCAAATATGAGACAAGTGTTGTAAGTGAATTAACTCAACCCACAACATGCATTCTACTATTATCTCATACTAATCAAATGAGTTTAAGTCCTATCAATTCCACAGACAACTCATTCAGCATAAACAAGAGATTCCAAAACATAGAGCTATTCAACATAAGGTGAGAATTAAAATAATTAGAATGATAAACCTATCTCAAAGTGTTCTCACAAACTCTACTAATGCATCATCAAAGCTTGTTCTTTCCCTTAACAGACTTATTAAAAATGCTTTGAAAAATAAATGCATTATAAATCCACTTAATCAAATTTTCTACCTAGTTAACTTAATTTCCTTAGTTGATTCCTTAACATTATTATGGATTGATTTAACTTCATTGACCTTATTAATAAGTTGATAAATCATCTTAGTTTTACCATTTCTAGAATGAGAATATGATTGAAGTTTAAAACATTGATCAATCTAATGTCCACTCATATGGAAATGAGTGTATACAACCTTCTTAGGTGAGGTCTCTCTTTTACCTCTTCTCATTTTACCATGATGAGAATGGTCTTTAAAACCTGCAATCTGCTTAATCAAAGCATGTCTCTTCTAAAAAAATGCAACATTGTGGTTATGCATCCCAAAAAAAGTGCATGAAAATGATTGCATCATCTTCTGAGTGTTAAATCCAAATTTCTTAAACATAAAAAGTGGATCAAAAGAGTTAGTGCTAACTCTAGTGTAGGAAATACGAGGTAGAATCTCAATACCTCTTCTATGTGTTCTCTTACATTGTACATGCTCTACTAGTGGCCTTAGACCTTTGCTATTAGAATCTTGTCTTCCTTTAGCCATGGAGGAAGTTTCTCCAATTTTCACCTGCTCACTAGTGTAACCCAAACCTGCATGAAGAGATCTATGCTCTACCTATATTGGGTTAGTAATTCCTTGGCCATCTCAACTAAGACCCCATCCAATAAAGCCCATTTTCTTCAATAATTTGGATCCTATACCCTTAGAGTGTTGTTCAAAACTACCAAAAGCATCATTACTTGAATCTCAATCTAAATGGAAAGAAGAAGATGAATTACTTGGTGAATAATTTACAGTGCACTTAGTCATAGTCTCTGCATCTAAAGTAGAAGGTATGGCCTTCTTTGGTTCACCACACTACAATTTGATCAAGAGGTCATCCTTAGATTCAAGCTATGATTTCAAACTTACAACTTACTCTTCAGGAGATAAGAGCTTACATCTCAAGAATGTATTCTCATCCTGAATCTAGGTATTGATGCTTCCAAACTCTTCCATCTTAGCTTTATGTGAAAACTTGCCCATGGTTTCCTAAAAACACACTGATTCTAAAATTGCACACTACAATCTAATCAAGTGATATTGATAACCAATAAACTGAAAGCAACTATCAAATCACACAATCAGAAGCTAGCCCTGCTTTCTAACTGCTCTGATACCAATTTTGATCTATAAACTACACTGATAAACTCAAAGTGAAGTTTAAAATATGAATACTAAATTTCTCAAACTTAACAAATTCTTGAAATACTCAAAATAACTTTCAAATTGTTTGGCCTTTAAGTAGTCTCAGTTATCAAATTGGATTGGAACTGTCAAATGACTTTTAACTTCCATTCACCAATTAAACCAGTTTTTTTTTCAAAAAAATATCCTGAAATGTCAATTTTAATCTTTACATATATTAAAAATTAGAATCTGAAATAAAACATGCAATCAAATGACAAATTACCATCCAAATTTGATAATGGAGTTTGGCATCTCTTGCCTATGTCTCTAGGTCTGCCCATTAGTGAGGACCATTTATATTAAATTTGCACAACAAATGACTTACAAATTCTTTGAAATCCTACACAACTTTTCTCAGGGCTGATCTCTATCCAAGAACTCTACCTCATTGATATACTCAATATCGGCCACACAGAAATTCTTCCTCAGTCTTCAACCCCTTTTGAAGGTGCATAAGTCCCTAAACTTAAACTATTGGTCTATCCATTTACAATATCTCTCTTTTCAATTACAAAACATAACTAAAAGGCTATCTCTATGTATATAGGTTGGAAATTGGATTATAATCCACTTTCTAAAGTTATCTCCAAGCTTAAACTATCTCTTGGCCTATTAAAATAAAAATACACAGTCCATAGAAATTTGCATTCAATTAAAAGTTTGCTCCCTTTAAACCACTTTCAAACCTATGGCTCAAGCGGTTAAGGCATATCCCTTTTGTATGATAGGTGTAGGGTTCAAGTCTTTAGCCTACCTTTTTGGGTGTTTAAACTTATCTCATTATCCCACATTGGTAAATGGGAAACAGCTTCAAATCATCGACCTAGGCTTTTGTTTCATGGGTTTATCTTTAGTCCCACATTGAATATATCTCAATCAATTCAAACATTTAATAGCTCGAATCTCCACCATAATGGTTGTTGATGCCTTTTGGCTAAATCATATGCCATGATCAATGGTTATGTTGGCTAATTTGGGCAGTGTGCTCAGTCCTTAAACTTATAAATGGTGTTATGTGGCTCATCCACATGGGTGCAAAGGCTCAAGGCACCAAACATAGCACATTCTAAGCTTGGATTGAATGCTAATTTAGCATGATAATGGATTGATCCTCATGGCATTTGATTCACCCTTAGACTGGTATTATGCCATCTTTAGCATGAAATATGGCTCAATCTTGTATCAAATATTGGGCATATAGAATATTGGATCGGCCTTTAATCTCAAGCTTGACTCAGAACTATGAGTCAGCAGGACCTTTGTGGTAAGTGTTGGTTCTCCCATGTGGCTTAATGGGGCTTGGCAATTGTAAATTATCATGGAAATATTACAAAGCATTTAAATCATACAATTCAATTTTCCCACATGCATCTAGTGGACATAATAAAATGTTTTAAAATTAAAATTAAATGCATTGCAATATGTAATAGAGGCTAAGGCACCCCTCCTTAATCAAGTGTGTTGACCCTCACTAATGGTCCCAAATGAGCCAATAGTAGGGCCCACGATTCTCCATATGACCACCTGTCAAACATTAAAAACTAAATCCAAACCAAAACACCAAACCAAATTTTTTCATGAATTTATAAAAACTAAATTCCACGTGTCGATAGGCGATTATTCCACTTGTCGCATGCAAATTGTGATACCTCCTTATTTTGCTTGTCATAAAATAAATTTAGTAGCCTATAACATGGGCATTTAGACTCCATTTTACGATCCAAAAGAAGCACTAGAAATATCTCAATGATCTCTTCTATGTGCAAGATGTTTCATCATGACTTGGGACCTTTTCTTCAACTAAGCTCAGGATCATACCTCCCTAAAAAAGAGGATTTTGGTCTCTAAAAGTCTACTATCTCCTAAAATTGATAATTGGTGTACTACATCACATCAAACAAAACCCAATCATATCAAGAGATAAACATTGGAAAAATTAATGATTCACTACTCAACTAAAAATGCCCACAACATGGCATGAGTAAAGGAATCTGCAAATGCTAATAAATTGATCACCACATACCAAAACTATCTGCCCATGTCACACCTGTAAAGTTGTGAACTGTAAATAACTGAAACAATTCCCAATGTAACTACAAAACAAGTTTGTTAATGCCAAAAACATACAATAAATGTTGTATACATGTTGAAATACAATGCCCTAGTATGGGACTTACAATGCTAAGCAAATGCAAATAACACAAAGTGTGTATTGCCTAACATCCAAACATGCCCATAGGGTCTTACAATGCATCTATACATCCATATGCCAAAAATAGATACATTCTCAAAATAGCAATCAAATATGAGACAAGTGTTGTAATGGAATTAACTCAACCCACAACATGCATTTTGCTATTATCTCCAACTGATCAAATGAGTTCAAACCCTATCAATTACATAGACAACTCACTCAGCATAAACAAGAGATACCAAAACATAGAGCTATTCAACATAAGGTGAGAATTGAAATACTTTGAATGATAAACCTATCTTGAAGTGTTCTCACAAACTCTACTAATGCATCATCAAAGCTTGTTCTTTCCCTTAACAGAATTCTTAACAATGCTTTGAAAAATAAATGCATTATAAATCCACTTAATCAAATTTTCTACCTAGTTAACTTGATTTCCTTAGTGGATTTGTTAACATCATTATGGATTGATTTAACTTCATTGAACTTATTAAGAGGTTGATAAATCATCTTATTTTTACCATTTCTAGAATGAAAAGATGATTGAAGTTTAAAACATTGATCAATCTGATGTCCACTCATATGGTGATGAGTGCATACAACCTTCTTAGGCGAGGTTTCTCTTTTACCTCTTCTCATTTTTCCATGATGAGAATGGTCTTTAACACCTACAATATGCTTAATCAAAGCATGTTTCTTACAAAAAAATGAAACACTATGGTTATGCATCCCATAAAAAGTGCATGGAAGTGATTACATCATCTTCTGAGTGTTAAATACAAATTTCTTAAACATAAAAAGTGGATCAAAGATTTAGTGCTAAGTCTAGTGTAGGAACTAGGAGGTGGAATCTCAATACCTCTTTTATGTGTTCTCTTACACTACACATGCTCTACTAGTGGCCCCAGACCTTTGCTATCAGAAGCTTGCCTTCCTTTAGCCATGGAGGAAGTTTCTCCAATTTCCACTTGCTCACTAGTGTAACCCAAACCTGCATGAAGAGATCTATGCTCTACCTATATTGGATTAGTAATTCCTTGTCCATCTTGACCAAGACTCCTTCCATTAAATCCCATTTTATTCAACAATTTGGATCCTATACCTTTAGTGTGTTGTTTGAAACTACCAAAAACATCATTACTTGAATCTAAATCTAAATGGAAATAAGAAGATGAATTACTTGGTAAATAAGTTATAGTGCACTCAGTCATAGTCTCTACATCTGAAGTAGAAGGTATGGCCTTATTTGGCTCACCACACTACAATTTCATCAAGATCTCATCCTTATATTCAAGCTCTGATTTCAAACTTACAACTTGCTCTTCAAGAGCTAAGAGCTTGCATCTCAGGAATACATTCTCATCCTAAATCTAGGTATTGATGCTTTCAAGCTCTTCCATCTTATCTTTATGTGACAACTTTCCCATGGTTTTGTATAAACACACTATTCCACAACTATACACTTTAATCTAATCAAGTGATATTAATAACCAATAAACTGAAAGCAACTATCAAATCACATAATCAAAAGCTAACCCTACTTTCTAACTAATTTGATACCAATTTTGATCTGTAAACTACACTGATAAACTCAAAGTGAGGTTTAAGCTATGAATACTAAATTTATCAAACTTAACAAATTCTTGAAATACTCAAAAGAACTTGCAAATTTTTTGGCCTTTAAGTGTTCTTGGTTATCGAATTAGATTGCAACTGTCGAATGACTTTTAACTTCCAATCACCAATTAAACTAGTTTTTTTTTTAAATGTCATAAAATATTAATTTTAATATTTACATATATAAAAAATTAGAATCTAAAATAAAACATGCAATTAAATGACAGATTACCATTTGACATTGATAATGGATTTCGACATCTCTTGTCTATGTCTCTGGGTCTGCCCAATAGTGAGAACTGTTTCTATTAAATTTTCACAACAAATGGCTTACAAATTCTTTGAAACACTGCACAAGTTCCCTCAGGCCTAATCTTTATCCAAGAACTCCACCTCATTGATATATTCAAGCTTAGCCACATGGAAATTATTCCTCAGTCTTTAACCCCTTTCGAAGGTGCATAACTCCCTACACTTAAACTATTGGTATATCCATTTAAAATATCTCTTTTCAATTACAAAACATAATTTAAAGGCTATCTCTATGTATATAGGTCATAAATTGGCTTATAATCCACTTGTTATAGCTATCTCCAAGCTTAAACTACCTCTCAGCCTATTAAAATAAAAATACATAGTCCGTAGAAACTTACATTCAATTAAAAATTTGCTCCTTTTAAACCACTTACAAACTTGTGGCTCAAGTAGTCAAGACATATCCCTTTTATAGGATAGGTGTAGGGTTCAAGTCTTCAGCCTACCTTTTTGGGCGCTTAGACTTATCTCATTATCCCACATTGGTAAATGGGAACTAGCTGTAAGTCATTGACCTAGGATTTTGTTTCATGGGTTTATCTTTAGTCCCATATTGAATATATCTCAACCAATTCAAACTTTTAATATCTTGAATCTCCACCATAATGGTCACCGATGCCTTTTGGCTAAGGCATTGCCATGACCAATGGTTATGTTGGCTAATTTGGGTGGTGAGCTCAGTCCTTAAAATTAGAAATGGTGTTACATGGCTCCTCCACGTGGGTTTAAATTCTCAAAGCACCAAACATAACACATTCTAAACTTGGCTTGAATGCTAATCTTAGCATGATAATGAATTGATCCTCATGGCATTTGATGCACCCTCAGACTGGCATTACACCATCTTTAGCATGGAATATGGCTCAATATTGTATCCAATATTGGGATATGGAATATTGACTCAGCCTTTAATCTCAAGCTTGACTCAGCAATATGAGTGGGCAGGACCTTCATGGTAAGTGTTGGTTCTCCCATGTGGCTTAATGGGGCTTGGCAATTGTAAATTACCATGGAAATATTACAAAGCATTTAAATCATATAATTCAATTATCCCACATGCATCTGGTGGACATAATAAAATGGCTTAAAAGTAAAATTCAATGCATTTCAATATGAAATGGAGGCCAAGGTACCCCTTCTTAATCAAGTGTGTCGACCCTCACTAAGGGTCCCTAGTGATCCAATAGTGGGGCCCACAGTTCTCTATATGACTGCCTATTAAAGATCAGACGTTGAATCCAAACCAAAACACCAAACCAAATTTTTTCATGAACTTACAAAAACTGATTGCCACATGTTGATGGGTGATTGGTCCACTTGTTGCATGCAAATTGTGACACCTTATTTTTCCTGTCATAAAATAACTTTAGATGCCTATAACTTGGGCATTTAGACTCCATTTTGTGATCTAAAAAAAGCACCAAAAAGCTATCGATGAGATCTTAAACACACAATAGGTTTCATCATGACTTGGTAACTTTTCCTAAATTGAGCTCTAGATCACACCTCCCTACAAAAGAGGCTTTTGGTCTCCAAAAGTCTACTATCTCTTGAAACTGATAATTGGTCTATTACATCACATCAAACAGAACCCAATCATAGCAAGAGATAAACATTGGAAAAATAAATGATTCACAACTCAAATAAAAATGCCCACAACATGGCATGAGTAAAGGAATCTACAATTTCCAATAAATTGATCACAATATACCAAAACTATCTCTCCATGTCACATCCTATAAAGTGGTGAACTGTCAATAACTAAAACAATTCTCAATATAACTACAAAACATGTTTGTTAATTCCAACAACACACAATAAATGTTATATACATGTTGTAATACAATGCCCTGGTATGGGACTTACAATGATAAGCAAATACAAACATCACAAAGTGTATATTGCCTAACATCCAAACATGCCCATAGGGTCTTACAATGCATCTATACATACATATGCCAAAAATAGATACAATATCAAAATAGTAGTCAAATATGAGACAAGTGTTGTAAGTGAATTAACTCAACCCACAACATGCATTCTACTATTATCTCATACTAATCAAATGAGTTTAAGTCCTATCAATTCCACAGACAACTCACTCAGGATAAACAAGAGATTCCAAAACATAGAGCTATTCAACATAAGGTGAGAATTAAAATAATTAGAATGATAAACCTATCTCAAAGTGTGCTAATGCATCATCAAAGCTTGTTCTTTCTCTTAATAGAATTATTAATAATGCTTTGAAAAATAAATGTGTTATAAATCCACTTAATCAAATTTTCTACCTAGTTAACTTGATTTCCTTAGTGGATTCCTTAAAATTATTATGGATTGATTTAAATTCATTGACCTTATTAATAAGTTAGTAAATCATCTTAGTTTTACCATTTCTATAATGAGAAGATGATTGAATTTTAAAACATTGATCAATCTGATGTCCACTCGTATCGCAATGAGTATATACAACCTTCTTAGGTGAGGTATCTCTTTTGGCTCTTCTCATTTTTCCATGATGAAATGGTCTTTAACACCTATAATCTACTTAATCAAAGCATGTCTCTTCCAAAAAAATGCAACACTATGGTTATGCATCCCACAAAAAGTACATGGAAATGATTACATCATCTTCTGAGTGTTAAATCCAAATTTCTTAAACATAAAAAGTGGATTATAAGATTTAGTGCTGACTCTAGTTTGGGAACTAATAGGTGTAATCTCAATACCTTTTCAATGTGTTCTCGTACACTTCACATTCTCTACTAGTGGCCTCAGACCTTTTCTATGAGAAGCTTGTCTTCCTTTAGCCATGGAGGAAGTTTCTCCAATTTCCACCTGCTCAATAGTGTAACCCAAACCTGTATGAAGAGATCTATGCTCTACATGTATTGGGTTAGTAATTCCTTGGCCATCTCAACCAAGACCCCTTCCATTGAATCCCATTTTATTCAACAATTTGGATCATATACCCTTAGTGTGTTGTTTAAAACTACCAAAAGCATCATTACTTGAATCTGAATCTGAATGGAAAGAATAAGATGAATTACTTGGTGAATAACTTACAATGCACTCAATCATAGTCTTTGCATCTGAAGTAGAAGGTATGGCCTTGTTTGGTTCACCACACTAAAATTTGATCAAGAGCTCATCCTTAGATTTAAGCTCTGATTTCAAACTTATAACTTGCTCTTCAAGAGATAAGAGCTTGCATCTCAAGAATGCATTCTCATCCTAAATATAGGTATTGATGCTTTCAAGCTCTTCCATCTTAGCTTTATGTGACAACTTGCCCATGGTTTCCTACAAACACACTGATTCCACAACTACACACTGCAATCTAATCAAGTGATCTTGATAACCAATAAATTGAAAGTTACTTTGATCCATAAACTACACTAGTAAACTCAAAGTGAAGTTTAAACTATGAATACTGAATTTATCAAACTTAACAAATTCTCAAAATACTCAAAAGAACTTGCAAATTATTTAGTCTTTAAGATTTCTTGATTATCAAATTGGATTGGAACAGTCAAATGACTTTTAACTTCCATTCACCAATTAAACCAATTTATTTTTTTAAAATCTCATAAAATATCAATTTTAATTTTTGAATATATTAAAAATCAGAATCTAAAATAAAACATGTAATCAAATGACAAATTACCATTCAACATTGATAACGGAGTTCAGCATCTCTTGCCTACATCTTCGGGTCTACCCAATAATGAGGACCATTTCTATTAAATTTACACAACAGATGGCTTACAAATTCTTTGAAATACTACACAACCTCCTCCCTCAAGCCTAATATCTATCCAGGAACTCCACCTCATTGATATACTCAAGCTCAGCCACACAGAAATTCTTCCTCAATCTTCAACCCCTTTCGAAGGTGTATAAGTCCCTACACTTAAACTATTGGTCTATCCATTTAAAATATCTCTCTTTTCAATTAAAAAACATAACTAAAAGGCTATCTCTATGTATATAGGTCAGAAATTGGATTATAATCCACTTTCTATAGCTATCTCCAAGCTTAAACTAGCTCTTGATCTATTAAAATAAAAATACACAGTCCATAGAAACTTGCATTCAATTAAAATTTCACTCCTTTTAAACCACTTGCAAACCCATGGCTCAAGTAGTCAAGGCATATCCCTTTTGCATGATAGGTGCAAGGTTCAAGTCTTTGGCCTACCTTTTTGGGTGCTTAGACGTATCTCATTATTTCACATTGGTAAATGGGAAATGGCTTCAAGTCATCAGCCTAGGCTTTTGTTTTGTGGGTTTATCTTTAGTCCGACATTGAATATATCTCAGCTAATTCAAACTTTTAATAGCTTGAATCTCCACCATAATGGTCACCGATACCTTTTGGCTAATGATATGCCATGACCGATGGTTATGTTGGCTAATTTGGGCAGTGTTCTTGGTCCTTGAACTTGGCAATGGTGTTATGTGGCTCCTCCACATGGGTGCAAGGACTTGAGGCACCAAACATATCACATTCTAAACTTGGCTCAAATGCTAATATTAACATGATAATGGATTGATCCTCATGGCATTTGATTCACTCTCAGACTGGCATTATGCCATCTTTAGCATGGAATATGGCTTGGTCTTGTATCCAATATTGGGCATATGGAATATTGACTTAGCCTTCAATCTCAAGATTTAATTGGCAATATGAGTTGGTAGGACCTTTGTGGTAAGTGTTGGTTCTTCCATGTGGCTTAATGGGGCTTGGCAATTTTAAATTACCATGGAAATATTACAAAGCATTTAAATCATACAATTCAATTGTCCCACATGCATTCGATGCACACAATAAAATGGTTTTAGATTAAAATTAAATGCATTGTAATATGAAATGGAGGCCAAGGCACCCCTCCTTAATCAAGTGTGTTGACCCTCACTGAGGGTCCCCAATGAGCCAATAGTGGGGCCCATGGTTCTCCATATCACCGCTTGTCAAAGACTAGATGCTGAATCCAAACTAAAACATCAAACTAAATTTTTGTACAAATTTATAAAAACTAACTTCCACATGTTAATGGGTGATCAGTCCACTTGTTGCATGCAAATTGTGACACCTCCTTATTTTGATTGTCGCAAAATAACTTCCATGGCCTATAACTTGGGCATTTGGACTCCATTTTATGATCTAAAAGAAGCACTAGAAAGCTCTTGATGAGATCTTCACATGCAAGAGGTTTAATCATGACTTGGGACCTTTTCCCAAATTGAGCTCTGGATCTCACCTCTTTATAAAAGAGGCTTTTAGTCTCCAAAATTTTACTATCTCCTAAAACTGATGATTGGTCTACTACATCACATCAAATAAAACCCAATCATAGCAAGAGATAAACATTGGAAAAATAAATTATTCACAACTCAACTAAAAATGCCCACAACATGGCATGAGTAAATGAATCTACAACTGCCAATAAACTGATCACAACATACCAAAACTATCTACCCATGTCACATCCTATAAAGTAGTGAACTATCAATAACTAAAACAATTCCTAATGTAACTACAAAACAAGTTTTTTAATGCCAACAAAATACAATAAATGTTGTAAACATGTTACAATACAATGCCCTAGTATGGGACTTACAATGCTAAGCAAATGCAAACAACACAAAGTGTATATTTCCTAACATTCAAACATACCCATAGGGTCTTACAATGCATCTATACATCCATATGCCAAAAATAGATACATTCTCAAAATAGCAGTCAAGTATGAGATAAGTGTTGTAAGGGAATTAACTTAACCCATAACATACATTCTACTATTATCTCCAACTGATCAAATGAGTTCAAGTCCTATCAATTCCACAGACAACTCACTTAGCATAAACAGGTTATTCCAAAACATAGAGCTATTCAAGATAAGGAGAGAATTGAAATACTTCGAATGATAAACCTATCTCGAAGTGTTCTCACAAACTCTACTAATGCATCATCAAAGCTTTTTCTTTCCCTTAACAGAATTCATAACAATGCTTTAAAAAATAAATGCATTATAAATCCACTTAATCAAATTTTCTACCTAGTTAACTTGATTTCCTTAGTGGATTCCTTAACATCATTATGGATTGATTTAACTTCATTGACCTTATTAATAGTTTGATAAATCATCTTAGTTTTACCATTTTTAGAATGAGAAGATGATTGAAGTTTAAAACATTGATCAATCCACTGTCCACTCGTAAGGCAATGAGTGCATACAACCTTCTTAGGTGAGGTCTCTCTTTTACCTCTTCTCATTTTGCCATGACGATAATGGTCTTTAACACCTGCAATCTTCTTAATCAAAGTTTTTCTCTTCCAAAAAAATGTAACACTATGGTTATGCATCCCATTATTGCATCATCTTCTAAGTGCTAAATCCCAATTTCTTTAACATAAAAAGTGGATCAAAAGATTTAGGGCTAACTCTAGTGTAGAAACTAGGAGGTGGAATCTCAATACCTCTTCTATGTGTTCTCTTACACTTCACATGCTCTACTAGTGGCCTCAGACCTTTGCTGTCAAAATTTGGTCTTCCTTTAGGCATGGAGGAAGTTTCTCTAATTTCTACCTACTCACTACTGTAACCCAAACCTGCATGAAGACATCTATGCTCTACCTTTATTGGGTTTGTAATTCCTTAGCCATCTTGACCAAGACCCCTTCCATTAAATCCCATTTTCTTCAACAATTTGGATCCTATGCCCTTATTGTGTTATTCAAAACCACCAAAAGCATCATTACTTGAATCTGAATCTAAATGGAAAGAAAAAGATGAATTACTTAGTGAATAACTTATAGTGCACTCAGTTATAGTCTCTACATCTAAAGTAGAAGGTATGGCCTTCTTTGGTTCACCACACTAAAATTTTATCAAGAGCTCATCCTTAGATTCAAGCTTTGATTTCAAACTTGCAACTTTCTCTTCAAGAGCTAAGAGCTTGCGTCTAAGGAATGCATTCTCATCCTAAATATGGGTATTGATGCTTTCAAGCTCTCCATCTTAGCTTTATGTGACAAATTTCCCATGGTTTCATACAAACACACTAATTCCACAACTTCACACTACAATCTAATCAAGTGATATTGATAACCAATAAACTAAAAGCAACTATCAAATCACACAATCAGAAGCTAACCCTACTTTTGGACTACTTTGATACCAATTTTGATTCATAAACTACATTATTAAACTCAGAGTTAAGTTTAAACTATGAATACTAAATTTTTCAAAATTAACAAGTTCTTTAAATACTCAAAAGAACTTGTAAATTGTTTAGACTTTAAGTGTTCTCAGTTATCAAATTGGATTGGAACTGCCAAATGATTATTAACTTCCATTCACCAATTAAAATGGTTTGTTTTTTTTTAATGTCATAAAATGTCAATTTTAATCTTTGCATATATTAAAAATCTAAATCTAAAATAAAACATGCAATCAAATGACAAATTATGAGTTGATATAATAGAATTTGACATCTCTTGCCTACGTCTTTGGGTCCACCCAATAGTGAAGACCATTTATATTAAATTTGTGCAATAAATGGCTTACAAATTCTTTGAAACACTGCACAACTTCCCTTAGGCCTGATCTCTATCCAAGAACTCCACCTCACTAATATACTCAAGCTTAGCTACACAAAAATTCTTCCTCAGTCTTCAACCCCTTTCTAAGGTGCATAAGTCCTTACACTTAAACTATTGGTGAATCTATTTTTAGCTGAAATTAGGTGAAGTTGTGTTGATTTCAGCTGAGTCTGACGTCTTGTTTGCTTTAGTCTTGCAATGATTGCTCTAAGATGCATTTTCGGCTGAGTCTGACATCTCTTGAGCATGCACTTGCATATTTTGGGTGGGGGCTCAATATTTGGGGGGGGGGGGGGCTGTGATTACTTTTCACAACTTACTTTCATTCTCCTTTCTACATACATTCACAACTTGAAATCAACACAACTTCACCTAATTTTAGCTAAAAATAGATTCTTTTCAACTTAAACCCCTAACACCCTTCAACTATCCTGAATGGAAAGTTAAAATGTTAATCATTCTTAGAAGCAAAGGGTTGTATAGGATCACCATGGGTATAAAAGTAGAACCCAACACAGATGCTGAAAAGGTCAAGTGGTACAACCGTAGTGATGAAGCCTTTGGATTATTGAGCTTGTCTATGTCTCCATAACTTCTCTTCCACTTAGAATCCTCCCAAACTCCTAATGACATATGGGACACCTTAGAAAATTTGTTTGAGAAGCTTGATGAGATGAGAGGTCATGAGCTCAAAAATAAACTCATAAGTCTAAGTCCTAGAAACTTTGACACCCTACAGGACTTCTTCACTAAGTTTAAGGCCCTTAGATTGCAATTGAAAGAATGTGGGATAGAGAAAAAAGATGATCAACTTATTATTTTTATTCTCACAAAGTTAGGTCCAACCTATTCAGTCTTTGTCTCCACTTTCCATGCCACAAAAAGTGCCCTTGGCACTACATGGAAAATGCCTTCTTTGGATTCATTCATTTCCAACTTGACTAGGGAGCAAGATAAGCTAATTCAAATGGGCACAATGAAGTATACTCAACCCCAAGCTTTGATAGCTAGAAATGGTAAGGATAAGACTTCAACAAAGGAGAAGAAGAAAAAGAACAAGGATCAGGAGAAGAAGAAAGAAAACACTAATCCTACCAAAAACAACATTGAGACTTTATCTTCCAATGCTAAACCTAAGAAGGAGAAGGTTAAGTGTGCCTATTGTAAAAAGATAAGGCATGGTGAACACAAATGCATGAAGAAACAAATAGATCACCTAACTCATCTTCTAGAGAAGAACAACATAGGTGTTCCTGAGTCCATCAAGCAAAATTCATCTACCCAAGATTCTACTAAGGCAAAAGGCAAGGATAAGGAGAAAGAAAAGGGCAAGGCCCTTGTAGCAACTACAACTTCTACATCTTCATGGTTCATAGACTCGGGTGCTTCTCACCACATGGGCTCTTCACTAGTTGAGTTTTCATCTTTAGAGCCTTGTAGCATGACTTCAATTAGTTTGGGTGATGACACATTAGTTTTCATTGCAGGGAGAGGGTCAGTTGAAATGGAAGGAAGAACATTTAATAATGTTCTAAGTGTTCCTTCTCTTTCAACCAATCTCCTATCAGTGTACCAAATCACTCACATTGGTCAGGGCATGAGAGTTGAGTTTTCACCAGATTCAGTGGTTATCAGGGAGTTGCATAGTGATACTACAGTGGCAGTGGATAGGGTAGATCACCAAGCCAGGTTATACACCTTCTCACATTTTGCATCAGATTCTTCTCCAACAGCATTGTTGACTCATTCAGATGGAGTTAGCGAATTATGGCATGAGCGGTTTGGCCACCTTAACTACCACTATCTTGAGTAACTTTGCAAAAATGACATGGTCATTGGCTTGCCTCATGTCTAATTCTCAAAAGGACTTTGCGAGGGGTGCTCCCTTGGAAAGCATCCTGAATCAAATTTTGACAAAGGCAAAGCTTGGAGGGCTTCACAACCTTTGGAGTTAGTTCACAGTGATGTATCGGGACCCTTTCCCAAACCATCTTTCACAAGGGCCAAGTACATCCTCACTTTCATTGATGATTTCTCTAGGTACACTTGGATATATTTTCTCAAACAAAAGTCTAAAGTTTTTGAAAATTTCTAGAATTCAAGGCTCTTGTTGAGAAATAGAGTGAGAAATCCATCAAGGTTCTTCGAATTGATAATGGAGGGGAGTATGTCAGCATCAGGTTTGAGCAATTTTGCACCACAGAGGGGATTGATTTGTAGTGTATAGTCACTTACAGTCTTTCACAGAATGGGGTTGTAGAATGCAAGAATAAGTTCTTGAAAGAGATGGGTAGTTATATGATTCCCTCCAAATCTTTAGCACCACAGTATTGGGTCGAAGCAATCAATTGTGCTTGCTACATTCAAAATAGGGTTCCTCACAAAGCTGTGAAAGGGATAACACCCTTTGAAGCTTGGCATAAAAGGAAACCTGATGTTGAGCACCTTAGAGTTTTTGGATCCCCAACCATGGCCTGCATTCTAAAGAAGAAATGCAAAGCTATGGAACGTCAGTCCAAGCATTGCATATTTTTAGGATATCTAAATGGTATTAAGGGATATCACCTTCTAGATCCAGTCACTCATGAGTTTTTCATCGAGAGAAGTGTCCATTTTTAGGAGAGTCCTAAAGACTTAACACTTGACACTTCTTCTCCTTCATCGAATCTACTTCTTCATGATGATTCCTCATCAAATTTAGATCAGCCACAATAGGTTCTTGACCCAGAGTCATCTTCTTCTTCTTCTTTGAGTTCAGATAGTGATGACAGTGATGTAGAGTCATCCACCTCTAGTTAGTTAGAGGATGAGGAGTTAGCACCTGACTCACCCACTTTCAGGCCACTTTGGGCCAGACAGACACTTGAGAGTGCTGCCACTTGGGCAGGAGATCTCACAGATGATAGACATACTAGGGGGATTTTCAGAGAGATCCACATGCCTTCTTTGCTACAATTTTGGATCCATAGACTTTTTGAGAGACATCGGGGGTACCTGAGTGGGATAATGCTATGGAGGAAGAATATTCTTTGTTAATCAAAAATCACACTTGGGATTTGACTTCACTTCCTAAGGGAAGAAATATGGTTTGATGTAGGTGGATATATCAGACCAAGTTTGCAGTAGATGGGTCAGTTGATAAGTATAAGGCATGATTGGTCACCAAGGGTTTCTCACAGGTGGCAGACATTGACTACTCAGAGACCTTTGCACCCATTGCAAAGATGACTTCTCTTTGACTCACCTTGGCTATTGTTGTAGCACATGGTTGGGATGTGCATCAGATGGATGTGAAGAGTGCCTTTCTTCATGAAGACCTAGAAGAAGAGATATACATGGATCAGCCACTAATATTTGTTTAGGATTCTTTCTTAGTATGCAGACTTAGAAAATCTATCTATGGCCTCAAACAGGCCCTTCGGAGACCCAAATTTTTGGCACTTTATAAAATAGTGCATTTTTTAAAAATAAAAAGTCTACACTATGGATAATTGAATTACAATCACTTTTGCAAAAAATGGCACCCAAAACTGAGCTACCATTTGCAAGATATTAAAGTTACAATTTTCCCGTAAACTAGTGTTTTTGCAAAAAAAAACTAAAACATTAAAAAAATGCCTGTTATGGGGAGAGAAAGTGGCCTTCCAACCAATAATTGGATTTATCATGAAATGAGGAATCCAAATGAGGTTTTTGTGAGGAATAATTAGCCTCCTACCAACCCAGGCCTCACCCTTCGTCTTCGACAGGCGAAGATACAAGTTTTAATTGAAAATCCCCAAAATACAAAACTATCTAAAAACCTTAAAATTCAGTCAAATTGATTGATTTTTATTTTATCAAGTCAATTTTAACTAAAAAAAATTGAATCGTAGAAAGAATTAACCTATTGGCCAAGCATCTAAGTGTCCACATGGGACGCCAAGCAAGGAGAGGGCGCCAAAAACACAATTCAAAATTTTACTTGCAAAAAAGACAAAGAATAGTAGAATGTTTTCACCAAAAAACAAGGCGCATTTCTAATTTTATGGGAAAGAAAATTCAAAGATACTAAAATTGTAAACCTCACATATCCCAACACACATCAGGTGAGTTTCAACGCAGCAGAGAAGACCAGAAAAAATGCACCATTTTCACAAAAAAATAGCATGTTTTGGATGCACCGTATAGCCTGCTTGGCTCCTTGCTGAGCAAGAAAAGATTGTGGCATGGACAAAAAAGGAGGTAGGTGCAGAAGGCTGACCAGAAGGGTGCACCATATGGGCTGTGACAAAACTAAATGCTTGCTGGAGGCACCTTGCTTGCTGAAAGCATAATAGCAAAAAATATGCTCTACCAAATGAGTTTCCATCACCTTCACCAAAAAAGGAACTCAGCAGGTAGCTCACAGCAGTATGAAGAGGCTTGCAACAAATTCAGCTCCTCCCTCTGCTGCTCCACACAACAAAAGACACCCAAAGGCCCAGGATTTCAAAGAAAACTAACCAAAAATGATATATTTTTTTAATTTTAGACCAAATCTAGAATAAAAAAAGAACTCCACTCCTCTTGATTTCAAAATAAGCTAAAAGCATAATCACACACAAGATTATCGAGAAAGCTCTGATATCATATCGGAGTTGTTTTCAGAATCCAAATAATGTGAGTGCAATGGAGACGTGATCACACAAGTTGAAGCAAGTGCACACCACATATATGCTAAAGCAATTTGAAAATAATACAATAAGAGAAATTACACAAGACAAAATAGAGAAAACCAAAATTTGATTAGTATGAGATGGCCAAAGTGAGGAATACAAATAGGAGAGTACGTAAGTAACTCCTCCACAAAAGGTGAACAAGGCACCCCAAGAATAGAATGTAACTCTTCCATGAAAGGTGGTGACAAGGTGCTAATAATAGAGAAGTAAATCCCATCAAGGGAGTTACTTATAACATTCTTATGACACCTATGACACATCTATGACACACACCTCCACATAAGCTAGCCTATCCCACAAATGTAGGAAAACTCTATGTATGCACAAGAAATACAATTTCCCTAATTAATAAATAAGAAAAAATAAAAACCTACACTAATAGTTTCATCATGACTTGGGACCTTTTCCCAAACTAAGCTCTAGATCACACCTCCGTACAAAAGAGGATTTTGGTCTCCAAAAGTCTACTATCTCCTAAAACTGATAATTGGTCTATTGCATCACATAAAATAGAACCCAATCATAGCAAGAGATAAACATTGTAAAATAAATGATTCAAAACTCAACTAAAAATTCCTACAACATGGCATGAGTAAAGGAATCTACAACTACCAATAAACTGATCACAACATACCAAAATTGTTTGCCCATGTCACATCATGTAAAGCGGTGAACTGTCAATAATTGAAATAATTCCCAATGTAACTACAAAGTAAGTTTGTTAATGCCAACAACATACAATAAATGTTGTATACATGTTACAATACAATGCCCTAGTATGGGACTTACAATGCTAAGTAAATACAAACAACACAAAGTGTATATTGCCTAACATCCAAACATGACCATAGGGTCTTACAATGCATCTATACATCCATATGCCAAAAATAGATACATTCTCAAAATAGAAGTCAAATATGAGACAAGTGTTGTAATGGAATTAACTCAACCTACAACATGCATTTTGTTATTATCTCCAACTGATCAAATGAGTTCAAACCCTATCAATTCCATAGACAACTCACTTAGCATAAACAAGAGATACCAAAACACAGAGTTATTCAACATAAGGTTAGAATTGAAATAATTTGAATGATAAATCTATCTTGAAGTGTTCTTAAAAACTCTACTAATGCATCATCAAAGCTTGTTCTTTCCCTTAACATAATTCTTAAGAATGCTTTGAAAAATAAATGCATTATAAATCCACTTAATCAAATTTTCTACCTAGTTAACTTGATTTCCTCAGTGGATTCCTTAACATCATTATGGATTGATTTAACTTCATTGACATTATTAATAGGTTGATAAATCATCTTAGTTTTACCATTTCTAGAATGAAAAGATGATTGAAGTTTAAAACATTGATCAATCTGATGTCCACTCATATGGCAATGAGTACACACAACCTTATTAGGTGAGGTCTCTCTTTTACCTCTTCTCATTTTTCCATGATGAGAATAGTCTTTAACACCTGAAATCTACTTAATCAAAGCATGTCTCTTCCAAAAAAATTCAACACTATGGTTATGCATCCCACAAAAAGTGCATGGAAATGATTGCATCATCTTCTTAGTGTTAAATCCAAATTTATTAAACATAAAAATTGGATCAGAAGATTTAGTGCTAACTATAGTGTAGGAACTAGGAGGTGGAATCTCAATACCTCTTCTATGTATTCTTTTACACTACACATGCTCTATTAGTGGCCTCAGACCTTTGCTATCAAAAGCTTGTCTACCTTTAGCCATGTAGGAAGTTTCTCTAATTTTCACCTACTCACTAGTGAAACCCAAACTTGCATGAAGATATCTATGCTCTACTTGTATTGGGTTAGTAATTCTTTGGCCATCTCAACCAAGACCCCTTCATTTAAATTCTTTTTTATTCAACAATTTGGATCCTATAGTCTTAGTTTATTGTTCAAAACTACCAAAAGCATCATTACTTGAATCTGAATCTTAATGGAAACAAGGAGATGAATTACTTGGTGAATAACTTACAGTTCACTCATTCATAGTCTATGCATCTGAAGTATAAATTATGGCCTTCTTTGGTTCACCAAACTTCAATTTGATCAAGATCTCATATTTAGATTCAAGCTCTAATTTTAAACTTGCAACTTGCTCTTCAAGAGCTAAGAGCTTGCATCTCAGGAATGAATTTTCATCCTAAATCTGGGTGTTGATGCTTTTAAGCTCTTCCATCTTAGCCTTATGTGACAACTTGCCCATGGTTTCCTACAAACACATTGATTTCACAACTACACAATAAAATCTAATCAAGTGATATTGATAGCCAATCAACTGAAAGCAATTATCAAATCACATAATCAAAAGCTAACCATGCTTTCTAACTGATTTGAGACCAATTTTGATCCATAAACTACACTGATAAACTCAAAGTGAAGTTTAAACTATGAATACTAAATTTCTCAAACTTAACAAATTCTTGAAATACTCAAAAGAATTTACAAATTGTTTGGGCTTTAAGTGTTCTTGATTATCAAATTAGATTGGAACTATCAAATAAATTTTAACTTACATTCACCAATTAAACCATTTTTTTTTTAAATGTCATAAAATGTCAATTTTAATCTTTGCATATATTAAAAATCAAAATCTGAAATAAAATATGCAATCAAATGACAAATTACCATCTGACATTGATAACAGAGTTCGACATCTCTTGCCTACATCTTCGGGTCCGCCCAACAATGAGTACAATTTTTATTAAAATTATGCAACAAATGGCTTACAAATTATTTAAAATGCTACATAACTTCTCTCAGGTTTGATCTCTGTCTAAGAACTCCACCTCACTGATATACTCTAGCTTCTCCACACAGAAATTCTTCCTCAATATTCAACCCCTTTCAAAGGTGCATAAGTCCCTACACTTAAACTATTGGTCTTTCCATTTAAAATATCTCTCTTTTCAATTACAAAACATAACTGAAGGCTATCTCTATTTATATAGGTCAAAAATTAGATTATAATCCACTTGCTAAAGCTATCTCCAAGCTTAAACTAGCTCCTAGCCTATTAAAATAAAAATGCACATTCTATAAAAACTTACATCCAATTAAAATTTTGCTCCTTTTAAACCACTTGAAAACCCATGTCTCAAGTGGTCAAGGCATATCCCTTTTGTATGATAGGTGTAGGGTTAAAGTCTTCAGCCTACCTTTTTGGGCACTTAGACTTATCTCATTATCCCACATTGGTAAATGGGAAATGACTTCAAGTCATCGGCCTAGGATTTTGTTTCATGGGTTTATCTCAACTATTTCAAACTTTTAATATCTTGAATCTCCACCACAATGGTCATCGATACCTTTTGGATAAGGCATATTCCATGACCAATGGTTATGTTAGCTAATTTAGGTGGTGTGCTTGGTCCTTAAACTTGGTAATGGTGTTACATGGCTCCTCCATGTGGGTGCAAAGGCTCTTGGCACCAAACATAACACATTCTAAACTTGGCTTGAACGCTAATCTTAGCATGATAATGGATTCATCCTCATGGCATTTGATTCACCCTCAGACTACATTGTGCCATCTTTAGCATGGAATATGGCTCGGTCTTGTATCCAATATTAGTCATATGGAATATTGACTCAGCCTTCAATCTCAATCTTGACTCGGTAATATGAGTTGGTAGAACCTTCAGGGAAAGTATTGGTTCTCCCATGTGGCTTAGTGGGGCTTGGAAATTGTAAATTACCATGGAAATATTACAAATCATTTAAATCATACAATTCAATTGTCCCACATGCATCCAATGGACATAGTAAAATGGTTTAAAATTAAAATTAAATGCATTACAATATGAAATGGAGGCCAAGGCACCCATCCTTAATCAAGTGTGTTGACCCTCGCTAAGGGTCCCCAATGAGCTAATAGCGGGGCCCGTGGTTCTTCATATGACCACCTATCAAAGACTGGATGCTGAATCCAAACCAAAACACCAAACCAAATTTTTGCATGAACTTACAAAAACTAACTGCCACGTGTTGATGGGTGATTGGTCCACTTTTTTCATGCAAATTATGACACCTTATTTTTCCTATCATAAAATAACTTTAGTGGTCTATAACTTGGGCATTTGGACTTTGTTTTATGATCTAAAAGCACCAGAAAGCTCTCGATGAGCTCTTCCATGTGCAATAGGTTTCATCATGACTTGGGACCTTTTCTCGAGCTGAGCTCTAGAACACATTCTCCACATTTACACCAATTTTCAAATTCTATAGTTTTAGTGGGGGCATGTCATATACACATGCTCTCAACACTTTCTCTAATTTCAAATTCATCGTTTTTCATAGTTATATGATTTAGATACATATTTGTGGCAATATTATATATATTTGTACCACCATTAGATCTAGATTTTATCTTGAGACATTTATGAAGTGCATATTCCATGTAAAGGACACATAAAATTTCAAAATCAAATCATTTTCTAGATTTTAAATACTATTATGGACTATTATTATACCTAGACTAGACTTTTATGGAGTGTTATTAAGTCAATATATTGCAATAATTGGTTCACCTTTGGAAGGTTGAGTTGATTAAATTAGTAAATATTACCAAAATCATAATTTATGTTTTATTAAATAATCTAATTTTACCAAAATTATAGTTTTTATTTGACTAAATCATCCACCCTCACTAGATATATTTTGTGAGTTTATTAAATCACTCACACTCACTAGATCATGCACATATTTGGGTTACATGATTGAGATGAAACAAGCTCAATGGATGTGTTACAACTTAGCTTTACATCAAGGTTGTGGGAATGTGTCCTCTAATATATATAATATATCCACTCAAAATTTCATATTTATCCTAATCTCATATTTAATGCTTCATAAGGAGGCATCCTTTCAAATAAAATTGCCAAAAGGCAAGATGGTTGCATCAACACAGAAGTATACTGTTAACCTTGCTCTTTCTAATTTCAAGCATTTCAATTTTTTTCAATTTTAGATTTAATAAAATTATTATATACTATGAAATCATCTTGGTTACAATTCAATCACTATCAAAGCACTCAAGATGGGTTCACACAAAAACAATATGTTTTATACACACCCAAATATGCATTTATTTCATTTGAACTAGCAATTTTATTATATATTGGGGAGGGGTGGATTGAGGGGAAATGTAGATACTAAAATATAATTTATTTATTAATCTAGTCTTATAAATTTTGAAAATATCCATCATGGTTGTTCCTTGTAGTTATATACTTGTTTGTTGCCAAAAAGCTCATGTTCATTATCTCTTTGTGCCTAAATTTATTATCTCTTAGTCCAACTACTATTATTATAATGACTAGGCCTTCTATATTATACAAAAATATCTAAACCTGATCATTATATTTTACTGTCAATTTTGAACCTATACGTATTCTCTAGCTTCCTAGACACTTGCATTGATGTAAGTGTCCACTTTTCCTACAAAGTGTCTAGTGCACAAAAATCATCTAAGTTGTAAATGAAATGTATCCTAAAGGTTTTAATAAGTGATTTAAAGTGATATAATTACAAAATGGATTGATATATATACAATATCTACCTTCATTCATTATTTACCTAAAAAATATCAAGAACTCACAAGGTAACTTACCAAGAAGTACTCAATCAAGCATACAATTGAGCAAACCTACCCTATTCATCCCTATTTATATATCAGTCATAGGATTATTATTCTCATAGGTATGAATCATTTGAAGATCATTTCATGATCCATATTTTCCAAGTTATAAGATAGGTCACTACTTGTCATTTCTTATCACACATTACATCATTATGCACACACAAGCCAACATATAGGGGATAACTACATAAGTATGAGGCCGTCTTAAATTTTTTTTCTATGTAGGCATTTACCATTGACAAAGGGATATTTAGGTTAGCTCAACATTGTGAGCCCACTAACCTAGTTTTTCCACTACCACTCTAAGGGTGAAGAAGCTAGGTTTTTGATAATTTGATGAAGAGTGACACTTTGTGCACCTAATCTATATACATCAAAAGAAAGGTGATATAAAACCTAAAAGGATCCATTTTGTTGTATCTAAATATAATAAATGTTTTATATAGGATACCTATGTTGAAGTTAGACACTTGAAATAATGTAACTATCCATCTTTGATACAATATTTTAAAGCCACTGAAAGAATATTCCTAAAATCTGATGGCTACTCCAGAATCATCTTTCAGTTTAATTTTCACCTGTTCTAGATTAGTCCTACATGTGCAAAGTAAACCAAGTATCATTGTTATCTATTCATTGAAATATTTATCAATATATGTACTTTATCATTTTTATCAATCTTAATTGTATAACTTTATAATATTATTTATATGAATTTATATTTAATTGGCCTGGTCATTCAATTAGTTCACCATCCTTATGTAAAAGCTAATCTAAAACTCCTTAACCCTAAATATCTCCTTATCTTAATTTATGATTAAACATGGTGTACTATCTATGGCCATCCTTAATTGGACCCCATAACCATTTATGCATCAATTGGTATTATATTAGGTTATATCCTTTGAAGTGACTTTTGTTCTACATTTACGAATGTGGGTGGAAAGTAGTGAAGACATCTTCCAATATTTAAGATTTTGGGGGTAGGAAGTTGGTGTAATTTAATGCAAGGAAAATAAATGGCACACATAGGAGGTCTAACTATAATAGTGTAAAGTGTGTCAATAATTGCATACATAGTCATGATAATGAGAAGAATGCAAGCCTAGTTGGAGGCTATGGAAACTATGGGACATAGAGAGGTTTATGCATATTTAAGTGACAATGAGTGAGAGGATCCTTCCTAAAAAATTTAGTAGATAATTAAAAATACACAAAATAAACTATAAAATTAGCAATATATTAACTAAAACAAGATGAACTAAAATATAATGGCTAAATTTTAGATTCCTTGGAATCTTCAAGGGGGAAACCTCCTTTGAGCAAGATCAATACAATAAATTCATGGATGCCTTCATTGGCCTCAACACTTACTTATATACTAAGTCTAATCTAAGCAACTACTACTTCTGATGATTGTGGGATAAAAAAAATACTCATGGGATGACTTACAAAGTATATGAGTCCATTTCAACTATTATTATAACAAAATAAAGAGAAGGGGTAGCACAGGTTCCTAACATCCCCTCCCTCTTAGAAAATGTTTTTTCCTCAAAGATTCAGATGTGGGAATTGGTGTTGAATATAAAATAGTCATTCCCATGTTGCATACTCTAGTTGCATTATGTACCACTAAATTAAAACATCTATGATGAAGCAGGAGTGAAGTTGGCATGTGTGCCTATCTAGGATTGCCTCTAGCTTAAGAATGATATATCCTTCATTATCAGGTTTTGGTAAAATAGTCTACACTTTGATATTTGTGCCAAGAACTTTCTTTAGATAAGAGACACGAAATACTAGCTAAACTTAGGAAGAAAGTGGGAGCTTCAACTTATAAGCAACTGACCCAATCTTATAGAGAACCTTTTAGGGTCCATAGAACTTGGGAGATAGTTTATGATTCCCTTTGAGTTTTAGGTAGGATTACTTGTATGGCTACAGGAAAAGAAAAACCATATCTCCTAATTAAAAATTACACTCATAATGGTGTTTATCAGCTTGTTATTTCATTTGATTTTGTGGCATACGAAGGTTATCCCATAGGGTACTGAGGATATGAATCTAGGTTCATAAAAACATGTTGACCACTTGAACTAGTGAACTATCAGGGGTGTATATAAGGAGCACTGGTGGTGTTTGACCATAGATTGCTTCATATGGAGTCATTTTCATCAAAGTGTGATCAGAGGTATTGTACCACCATTTAGTGAGAGGGATCCCCTTTTCCCACTAATGTTGTTGTTTTGAGGTAAAATAATGAAGGAAAGTTTCCAAGCATTTGTTGACAAATTTAGTCTACCCATCTATTTAGGGATGATATCTAGAACTCATCTTTAGTTGGGTACCAGTGCACTAAAATAGTTCTATCCAAAAATGGTTGGTGAAGGTTGCATCATGATCTGAGATAATATATGAATGAATGCCATGAACATGGAAAATTTGGTCCAAGAAAAGTTTTGAAATTGTGGAGGTAGTATATGGATGGATGAGGGCACAAAAATGACTATATTTGGAGAGGCAATCAACCACAACCAAGATCACTATTTTCCCTCCAAATTTAGTGAACCCCTAAATTAAATCCATAGAAATATCAATCCAAATCATGGTAGGGATGGGAAAGGGTTCAATCAACCTAGGGATGAGTGTTGTTTCACCTTTTTTATATTTTTAGGTATCACATTCAACCACCATCTATTGAATTGCCTTTTTCATTCCCTTATAAAAGAAGTTGCATCATGCACACTCATAAGTTTTGAGAAACCTTGAGTTACCTATAGATGGAGAAGCATAGAGTTCATAGAATATAGCTTGTTTAATATTTGTGCTCTGGATAAGCCCTAGAAGACCCTTGAATCATAGAGAAACACTAACCAAAGAATAATGTGATACAATAAATGGGTTAGTGGCCAATTGTTAAATGATTTGAGATAATGAGGATTTATTAACATAGACATATTATACAACATCCAACCAATTTGGAATAGGCATGGAAATAGCTTCAAGGGAAGCTTGGTTTATAAATGTGTGAGATAGAGCATCAACTACAATATTATCCTTAACCTTCTTGTAAGTGATCTCATAGTCATAACCCATGAGTTTGATAACCCATTTATATTGTGATGGGGTGGAGACCAATTGTTCTAAGAAATATTTTAGACTCTAGTGATCAGCTTTCATGCAAAAATGATTCCCTAGTAGGCATGGTTGTCACTTATGTACTACATGCAAATGGTCATCATTTCCTTCTCATAAGTAGAGAGTACTAAATTATTTATATAAATGTATTTGATGGTGAATTTAATAGGGCATACTTCTTGGAGGATAACATCACCAAGTCTATTACCGTAATCATTGCTCTTGATAGTGAATGTCTTGGCTTAAATCTGGCATAACAAGAATAGGTGTAGTAGACATAGCATGTTTTAATTCTTTAAATGCACACTCAGTAGCTTGCATCTATGTAAAAGAATCCTTTTTAAACATAGATGTTAGTGGAGATATAATCTTCTCATAATCCTTGACAAACTTGTGATAGTATCCATTTATCTCCAAAAAACTATGGAGGCTCTTGAGTTTTTGAGGATTTGGCCAATTTGTCATGGTAGCTATTTTTTTAGGATCCACCTGAACCCCTTGGGATGAAATAATATGCTCAAGATGTTCCACTTAGTCTTGTCCAAAACCATATTTGGAATATTTTACATAAATATGATGGTCAAAGAGAAGTTGGAGTATGAGCTCTATATGTTGGAGATGCTCAGACCATGCTTTACTATAGATGAGGATATCATCGAAGAAGATCAGAATGAATTTCCATAGGTAAGGATAGAATATTCTATTCATAAATGCATAGAATGTTGAAGGAGTATTAGTGATGCCAAAGGGCATGACTATAAATTCATAGTGGTCATCATGTGTGCAAAAATATATCTTAGGGATATTATCCTCATGAAGCCAGATTTGGTGATACCTAGAGCAGAGATCCAACTTGGAAAAAAAATGAGCATCATGAAGCTCATCAATAATAGGGATAGGGAACTTATCCTTAATTTTGATTTGATTAATTACATTAAATTTGATGTAGAGGTGGCATGACCCATATTTTTTATAAATAAGGATAATTGGGGAAGAATATGGGCTAGTACTGGGGTGAATAATGCCTTACTTTAGCAACTCTCAAATGAGCATCTCGATCTTAGTATTTTGATGAAATGGGTAGTGGTAGGGCCTGATGTTGGAAGAAATTCTTCCAATAAGGAGTTGAATATAGTGGTCCTCTAGATGTGAAGGTGGCAATCCCACTAGTTTGGTAAAGAGACATGCATACCTATGTAGAATAGTTTACAGATCATAAGGAGTAGTGGATACCATTGATGGTTACATTTGAATGGAATGGAGCTGGTCAATGACACCATGTGAATTATTCTTAAGAATATTTTTCATGTAATTTAAAATTATGATGCTGAGAGACCCTGTTTGTAAGCCTTTCAATGTGTGTTTTTGCCTATTGTCTAAAAATTGCATCTAATGTTCAACAAAATCCCATAAGATGGGTCTAATTGTGTATAACCATTGGGATCCCAAAACATCACATCCACCTAAGGTCAAGGCAAACATTTTAGAGTGTAAATTATAATCTCCAATAGAGATATGCACATTGTGACACTTCCCTTTACAAGTTAATGTGCCCACATTGGTAATTATGACTTCAAATTTGGATTAAAGATAGAAAAAACAATAAATATGTTTGGTGATTCAAGGGTTAATGAAGTTATGAGTACTACTAAAATTAGTGAGTATTGTGAGAGGGAACTTCTTGAAGTAACCCATAACTCACATGGTTTGTAGGGTGGTGACTCTTGCTAAGGCATGGAGAGAGATATCTATTCGGTCTTCTTGAGAAGTAGGTTCGATAATCAGTTGAGCTTCTTCTAGATCATCTATTGTATCTTGAACATCTTCCCAATATTCAATTTTGGATGGAGAGTCCACATTAAATAGGTAGAGAATTTTATCAACACATCAATGCCCTTGAGTGAATTAGTCATCATAATTATAACATAGTCATTTTAATCTATGAGCTCACATCTCTACTTCTATCAAATACATGATAGGAGTGGTTCTAGGAGCTAGCATTGTTTGAGATCATTGAAGAGTTGTAGTTTTTAATGGAACAAAATTATATTTTAATCACTACTGAGCTATGATCTTGTCCTCTACCAACTTAGCCAAACCTAAGGCTTCAATCATCATGTTGGGCCATAACATTTTGACCTCAAATTGAATTGCATCCTTCAATCCATTGAAAAATAAAATTTTGAAGAATTCATCAAACAATCCCTCTATGTGATTATCCATTCTTTTTAATTCTATTTGGTATTCTCTCACGGTTCTTATTTGGAAAAAATTAGTGAGTGCTCTAGTAAATTCATCAAAATTACTAGGGCCAAACCATTGAAAAATGAGGATACAAACATTGGTCCATGTGGACTCTTCATGAGCTTGGTATACCAATGATACCATTAAAGGGATTCATGTTCTAGTGAAAGGATGCAAATGGACCTTTTTGGCATCAAAATTATTATGCAAACTAAAATATTTGTCTACCTGATAGATCCATCCAATCAAATATGCACCCTTGAATTGAGGAAAATTAAGCTTTGACCCATGATAATTACTAGAAGAATAAAACCCAATGTCTAAAGAGGATTCTAGATGTTGTTTGTTGTTCATGGTGGTATGTTGAAGATTGAGGCCAAGAATTTTTTCATCAAGATCTTTGATATGGGTCTTGAGGGTGGTAATTTCATCCTCCATGTTTTTTGCTCCTATTCAGGTTACTACCATGACTAGAATAAGATATTTTTTTACAATGGTAGGAAAACTATACTTAAGACATGTTTAGTAAGGAAATTTTTTAATTTGGGTGAAATCAGAAGGGGTAAAGGTACTTTTATTAACTTTTTTGCATAGTTGGAGTATGATTGATGAAGGTGAGGGTAATTTTAGGAGTGAAAATGGGAAAAATAGAAAATTTATAAAATTTGGACAAAGGAGAAAAAAATGGAGATGAACATTGTGGGAAATTTTTGAGGCAAATAGACAAAATTAGAAAAAGTTATGGCAAAACCCAAAAAAAAAATAAAAATTTGAGATTTTCTAGAATTAGGAGTGGAATCAGGATATGGGACCTCAAGAAAAAAATAGAGAATGGAATTTTAGGTTTATAGATAAATTTTTAGGATCAATAGGGCTATAGATGAAGAGATATGGAAAAAAAAAGGCAAAAAAATCTATTTTCTATCAAATATCTGGCTGCAATTCCTAAGAGTTTGTTAATACTCTACTGATAGTTTTCTAAGATTGATAGGATGAAGATTTACTAGTTTTTGGTTTCTATCAACTATCTAAATGAATGTCCTCTAAGATTATTCTGATACTCTAATAATTAGTGTTTTGAGAGTCTACAAGGAATATTCTAAAACTGATAAAATGGGCCCCAAGTTTTAATGGTTGCCTAAGGTTTTATAGATATCTCTCTAGCCACCAATGCCATCTGAGTGAGTACCACTCTCTAGAAAATTTATGTCCATGGGTTTACCTCTAAGTGATAGATTTTGGTTTCCCTCATGAGTGGGAACTACTCAACTAGGAAGGGGTTATTGCCCATTTCATTGATAGGTCCTTTCAATGGGCCAACTACTTTGGGGTTCCTATGGTACTCCTCATAATGAGTTTTAAGACTTTCACCCAAGCACTTCCCACAATTATGTGAATAGGTTTTATTTTTTACCCTTATTTGAAATAGATTATTATGATGAAAAATAGTTATGCAATAGAATAGAGTTAAAAATTTAAGATAAAAATACTTAAAGGAATTATGCAGTAGACTAGAGTTTAGACTTACTAAAAATAAGTTGGCCCTAGAAAGTGCTCTAATACTAGATGAGAGGATCCTTCCTGAACAAGTTAGAAAATAATTATAAATACATGAAATAAACTATGAAATTAGCAATATATTAACTCAAACAAGGTAAACTAAATTACATTAGATGAATTGTAGAATAGTTGGCCTTTTTGAGGGGGAAACCTCCTTTGATCAAGCTCAATATAATAAATTTGTGGATGCCTTCATTGGCCTCAAGACTTACTTATATACTAAGTCTAATCTAAGCAACTAATACTTCCCATGAAAGTGGGATAAAAAAAATGCTCATAGGACAACTTAAAAAGTATATGTGTCCATATTAACTATTACACTAACAAAATAAAGAGAAGGGATAACACAGGTTCCTAATAATGAGAAAAAATAAGTACCTAAAGTGAATGTGGAAGAATTAATCAATGAGCTATATAATAAATTATTTCCATCCATAACTAAAATGGGTAGAAACCAATGATTTGACAGCCCTAACTATGTTGGTATCTAATTATTATAATAAACCTTTGAATAAATCATTGAGTTGGAGAGATATTTTAATTATGAGCAAATGGATGATCTCAAGAACAAAATGTTTGCGTGAAAAAAGCTAAAGGGATATGCATCCTTATTATGGGATCATATGTAGATTTAAATAGTTAGGAGAGACATATATAAAAGTGATTCTTGGGATATGATGGAAAAAAATTATGTCTCTTATGTTTTTATATATTTTATGACTTGCCCAATGAGAAGTGACATAGATTTTTAAAAAAATGAATAAATCATCATTGAGACGATGATTTTCCTCTATATTTGAGAGGGGCATATCCCTCATATTATTATATATTTTTAAGATTTTTTTTACAATTTTAACCAAAAATCACAAAAAGGAAACAACTTTTATAAATGGTGGAGACTAAAAATAGGAGAAAAATGGAGGTAAAGGTGAGAAACCTACAATAGAATAAATACAGATAAAAACTAAAATAAATTGAAATTAAATTAAATGGTTTTATATTATTCCTTTCACACAAAAATAAAATTAGGAGTAGAATATGTAATTGGAATAAAAGGTTTACTTGGAAAAAAATCTCTTCAAAACTCAGATTGGGTACACAATACAAATCCCATACTCAGGGTTTTAAACACCAATTATAGAAATACCATGAGTTTTACACAACCAATAAAAGTATATAATTATCTATGAACAACAAGTACATAAATCCAAATATTTATATCACCTTTTTTCTTGCATTTCATTTCTCAAATCTATAAAATTACATGGCTCACATAAAATTTACAACTCTTTTTCAAGAGATTGAAATAAAGAATAACCTCTTATGCCAAAACTATATTTTCTCTTTTATAAAATATTTTCACCCAAAAAAGGAGTTGTAAATCCACCTAAAGCTAATTTTACTCTAACTAGAGTTTTCCCACCTTTGATTTTATTATTTAGGCATTTTTACAATATATAATGTAATTACATTCAAAACACATAATTAATAATAAAAAGAATTAATTTAATCAATGATTCTAAGTGAAAATTTTATTTAGAACTTCCTTTTGATGCTCATTTTGGTTTTTATTTTATATATTTAAATAAATCAATTAATTATATAAGAATTAATAATATAAATAAAGAATTTAATTTCTAATATTGGGCCCATGAATGTCATAATCATAATCTAGTCAATCTATATTTATGTAGCATTTCCTTAACCATTGGGTCGTGTAGTTACATAAATCATCACATAAAATAGAAAGAGAAAAATCAATGAAAAATAATTTAAATGGGTAGTGAAATCTGGATGGAAAATTTTCACTATAATAGTTGGCTTTGATTATTGGACTACATTATCTAAAAGAATGTAGGAGAATTTTAGATATTGGTGACTAATACCTCATCCACACCATAAATAGTGTATATCACATACTTTCATTTCTAATTCATCCAACTCATATTTAATAAGCTTATCCATATTAAATGGCAAGAAACACACATTGCTTGACTAGATCCTTACCTTGAAAATTCTACTTATTTTTTGAATGGCATTGCCAATTTGGGACAAGATGAATTTAATCTCTTTCTCTTTTATGTTATCAATAGGTAAAAAAATAATTATACTATATCATTAATTAGCTCTGTCAATGATTTTAAAAGTGTCAATTGATGCACTTATTTAGACCTAGAAAAAAAAATTCGCATCTAGATCAAGAATTTTTTCAATTTTTTTCAAGGTCTATCTTTGTCAAAATATTAACACTAGGAAGTTTAATAAATCCTAAAAATCCCAATGAAAATTTGTACATATTACATTTATAATATTTCACAAATTTGCCTTAGTGAAAGAGAAAAAAAGGAAAGTCACTATAAAAGTGTATAAAATCATTTTCATTATTACATTTTATGCATAAACTAGAACATGGCCTTTGTGATTAAAATTACACCCATCCCATATAATCTACAAGCATGCATATTAAATATGGCCCAATTTATATTTCATAAGTTCACATAGCTATAATAACATGAATAACACCTATCAAGTGTTAGTTGAACTTATCCACCTCTTACCTTGCGATAATATCATGCATATTATTATTCCATCCAAACCATTTGATAGAATATATTATTCCATTTCATACTTAAAATCCCATATGAATGGAATATAAAGCATGTGAAATATCTAGGAAAATGCCATGATGGGTAGTGATATTGGTTTTTGAAAACATTTATAGTGCATGTAAAATAGCATGATCAAGAATTTTGTCAAACACTTCCATGTGATATTATTTGGGAAGATGTTTTGAGGGTTGTGAAATTATCCTTACATATTTCAAATGCATTTTGAAATTTTTTATTATAGGTAGGAAAATTGTTTGACAAAATACTTTAATGAATTTTTTTAAGTTTAAGATCGTCTCTCATACTTACACTTATGTTTGACCTATCTATGCTCTTAGGTGAAAAACTGTTAACTTAGGTGCATGTGTTGATATTACAATAGTGAGTATGAAGGAATTTTGAATTATCATCCTTAAAATTATTTTTTTATTAATCAATGTTACCATTATCCACATAGCTCCAAACTTATCAATAAACAAGAAAAAATAGCCATGAAATTGAAAATATCAGAGAAAATAAATGGATCTTCCACCCCTCTAACATCCTAAAAAAACATAATTTTTGACTCATTACATTACGTGAAATATTTATGCTTTAAACACTTTTTGATAGATTAATTTAAATTTCCCCTAGAAAGGCTTTAGGATTGCTTGTGCTAGGAAAAGAAGCAAAGAATGTCCCTAAAACATGAATTTTAGTACTCACATTATAATCACCATTACATTAATGTTTAAAATTTTGTATTACAAGTTTTAAAAATATCGAACCCCAATTATAATTTTAAGTGTTAAGATGGCCTACCTAGATTATTATGGGAGAAAATTGATAAATAATAATCTACTATCCTAAACCATTTTTTCATCATACATTTTGTAAAGATGAATAATTATGTAGCATTTACATCAAATAAATCACTATGTTCTCCCTTTTTAAAAAGTATTATATGGAATTATTTTTGCACAAATTAAAATTTCTTTCACAATTTACAAAGTTGTGATAGCTCCTAAACCTTAACCTTACTATTTAAAAGAAAAATGATGAAATTGCAAATATCTAGCATAATGCAAACTAGCCTATGAATGCCACCATATGAAAATGGATTCCATCATGAATCTTCCTAGATAATATTGCTACCATTTGCATCAAATATTTAAAAATAGGGTTTATAAAGATTGAGGGAGGCACACAACATATTTAATTACTGTCAATTATTATTTTCATGATCAAAACACTTAGTTAATTTTCAAATTCTATATTTTCAACTCTCATTTTATTCATAAAGAAATTTTGCATTACTTAGAGCACGAGAGTTTCAAATAACATTGTTTCTACTTCTTTGGTAGCCAAGAAAACCTTGAAACTTTTGAAATACTTATTACATCCCAATCAATTTTAAGTTCTAGCCTATAGATAACCAAATTTCGTTTAAGCCCATATTTTATATCTTTTATTATATATTTTGCACATATAGACTATTGATGGTGAATAAGATATATATTGGGACATTTTAATTAGTACTCCTTTATTCTCATTTGTGAACTCATCCATTTTATGGTCATATTCCAATTTCTTCATAGGGATCCTTAATCCTAATTTTTTGTCCTTTTGGAAAAGTCTACTATTGATAGATAAAAGTGGTCTTGTGTCCTATCCACTAGGAACATACTTGTTTAGGTGTACCTTGTGAACCTTATTTTGAGTCATGTTTTATTTAATTATTATTTTTTTCATTGAGATTTATGTTGGGTCAACATTTCTGCACTAGTAAGTCCCTAAATTCAAAATAAAAATATCTATAAATATAAAGTTACTCTAAGGCATTAAGCACGACTTACCCCACTCTAAAAAAATATTCAAATATTTTCATTTTCTTTCTATAGGTTTTATGAATCTAGATTACATATTTTTCAAGGTTGAATTCATATTTTCATACTTGTGCCAAGGGTAAAATAGGAGAAATAACATTCATAATTACATTCAAAATCTCATAAACACATAAGTAGGATAATTACATTCAATTTTGATCTCTATTTATAGTATTGAAAATGTAGTGTAATGCTTGTTCATTTAATGGGGTTTGATCAAAGTCAATTCAAATCAAACCATTTTGTCTAACACCACTCTAATTTGATATTAATTTGGTTTGTATGAAAAATCTAGGGTTTTATCATTGCAAGTATTTTGCATGAAATTATAGATTTGAAAGTACACTAACAGTCCTAATTAATATGTGTAAATAATGAAATAATTAGATTTTACTCATATGTAGTTAGGATAATTTGATGGTTAACAAATTTAAGTGGTGTGTGCCACTGTCCACTTACAATGGCCATATATATGAATATTCTAAGATTTTGTTTCTAATCTTTCATTGTCATAATTATGATTCTTTTTATATTTTCCCATCAATCAAGGGAAGTCAATGGACATAAGTGACCTATACTATTGTCCACTTTTAATGAACATGTCCAAAATTAATCTTATATTGTTTTCCTAATCTTGAGTATGCAAAGTCACCTCCTTTATTCATTTTCATTTTTAGACATATAAAAGAGTCCACAAAAATCTTAGTTTGAGTTAAATTGTCTTCTTCCGAGTGGTTTCTACAAATAAAAAAATCCATATTTAACATATTTCAAATCAAAATTATTTATTAGTTTACATATTTAATATTCTAATATATTATAATTTTACACTATTAGAATAAAAATTAATCATTTTAAATAAAATATAGGATAAAACATGTTGGTAAACTTATACATGTGTTTCGATCATTACTTTCCTTTTTAATTATTATTTCAGGGTTATAAGTGAATTTCTGATTTCTAGACACCTTTGACCGAAACCTTAAAATTTTCTATTTTAATTATACAATTATTTTTTTGTTATTTGTTTTCAATTTCATTTTCTTTCTTACTAGAGACTATGTTTTGATAGTTTTAAAACTCATAGGAATTTTTATTTTAGGCAAAAGAATCTTTAGTTTGACCTGAGTTGTGGTGTGAGGGGTACTCTCCCAATACTCAAGATATTAGACAACACTATATACATATTTTGGTTTCCATATACATCATGGTATATTAAAAAGGGTTATATTTTTCATCCATGGGAATCTTTCAACCATTTTTTCTTGTAGTGCAATGGTAAGCAATTATCCTCAAGAAGTTATTCTCAATATACCCTAGAGATAGGGTGAGATGGTGGAATAATTTATACATAGTGCCTTTTTGGGTCATGTTCACTATTTATGACTGGGATTAGTATATATAAAAGCCTACAAAACAAACACACCTTTCCTAATTACGCATTTTTCCACTATTTCTTTCATGGTATTATTGATTGTTTACTAGAAACAAACTTGGTGTTTGTCATGTTTGTTGTACTATAGGTTAAAAACATTAAAAGGACTTTTAAATATGAAATTCCCAATGGTTTTAATCCTTTTATATTTAAATCTCTATATCAATTATACACTATATGCTTATGATAATGAAGGGACTAATAATCACACTTGTATAATTATTGATACTTCTTACATTAATAAAGAATATGATTATGATAGATATGGCCATGATTATGAGAATAAAGATAATTGGTACATAATGAAGAATATAATTAAGAGGAAAGTGAATATTCTAATGTAGAAATTAAAAACCCAATCCCCTCTATTCCTCCCTTTCAATCCTATTTTAATAAATAAGAAATAAAATAACATAATGATAATGAATATCTTATCTTCCTTAATCTCTCACAAGGATAAAAATGTGAATAATCAATATTTAGGGTGCATTTTTTACCTTTTAAATTTTCTATTGAATTACATCACATTTATTAATATAAGCTATAAAATAATAATCTTTACATATAAATAACAAATGATTCAATTAAATGTGTTATTCCCCCTCTCTAGAAAAGTTAGATGATGTTAATATGTTTGATACCCCAAATTATCTTCTAGACATGAATAATGTTATACATTATTTTGATAATCTCTCTCCTCCTTTGGAAGTAATGTATCATGATGTTTTTCCTCCCTCACTTTAAATATCAAAGGATGTAAATAAATGTGATATATATAAAAAAATCATTGATTTAGATTTAAAAAATAATTATCATGTCATACTATCCAAAGATTCTCAAGATAGTCATCCAATATTCATAGAATTTGAAGTCTCATGATCAAAATAGTTGTGATTAATTTTCCCTCTCTCCTAAGTCAAGTAAATACAATCACTATCAATGTGATGTTTTTACTTTCATGAAAATTCAAAGCTATAATCTAAGCAAGGATTCTCAAGTTTGTACTAATTTTACCTTAGAATGTAATCCTAAGCCATGAAATGACATTTACTATGATCTTTTCATAACAGTGTTTACAATATATGTCTAATTATAACCCATAAGTGAACCTTTCCAAACCAGTAATAGTCATATTGTATCCTTGGTGCATGATATTGGCGACCTCCAAATATAAATTCATGGTCTCACTTTACAAACTAGATCTTGTTATTATAATATTAATGATAATGTTATCTTAGTAAAAACCCTTACACAAGTTTTATATGAACATACATGTCCACAATATTTTTTAATGTTTACACAACCTATGTTTAATGGTTTTATATGTTGTTGTATTATTCTATATGAACTTCAATAAACATAGGAATTTAAATTTTCCACTAAGTATAATTAGTGTGTGCACATATATAAAGAAACATTCATTTAATGGTTACCTCACATGTCCCACCACCCTTTGTGGAAGCCATATTAGTAGAATCAATAGGGAAATGGGATCTTGCTCTTGCACAAACTATTTATACCCATCATATCCCTTTGTATTTTGTTTTGTATTCGAGATATTGTATATTATATTCTCTATTTTAGATTAAGTATTTAAATTTTTTTCTTCTTGTTGTGTCCAATGTATTATGCTATGATAGCATATCATAGTGACAGACACTCATTACTTGGGATAAAATTTACAAACTACTACCATAGCCAGAGCTAAGGTTTGTTTGGATTTATTTCCATAGTCCATAGAGAGAATTGAGGATTATAATTTGTAAAATATGCAAACCCCATTGATCTTACAAAAGCCAAACATTATATAAAGCTGGATGTAACTTTTTTGTCTTTATGTTATTGTGTATGTGATAAACAACTAGGTGTCATGGATTCTGAATCTCAGTGTGGAGTGTCCTTGGTTGGTCATAAAAAGGAAGGGATTTGTCTCACTTTACATTATGGTCTAGACATGATGGGTCTATATACCCACCATAAAATTTATGTGTTATTGTTCATCTTTTTTTAAGGGATCTATGGTTTTATAGGAGGTTTAATGCAGTGTTGGGTTAAATTGGTTATATGCTTTTCCCAATATAATGGCCTCAAGTTTTATTTATCCATGGAACTTACACCCTATAAAACTATGTTATCCTCCTCCATCTTACCTTGATTCATAAGGAAAATTCCTAGAGTTCATGCATTACTGACAAAGAGTATTAGTATAACATTCTGATTAAACTAATGTTCACTCTCCATCATTTGAGTTACGTTTGCGTATTTATTCCTTGATTGACCATAAGTCCATTAATATCAATTATATTCACTCAAGCCATTGATTTTTTAAATTATGCCTTCATTTCATTTACTACCATTCATTAATGTTTTGTTACTATACACACCCAAAATTTACATGACATGACACTTTCGATATAAATTTGATGATGATGTGGTGGTCTATTATTCTATACTCCATAGGGAACTCCCTAACCCCTTTTCCCTCCCACTACCTTCATACTCTTCCCTTGACCCCTTTTAGTCCCCTTGGTTTTGACTTTCATAGCTTTTGTCACCTTGTTTTTAAAAATGGCCATGTGTGATGGACCCACTGTTGCAGGTGATAAAACCACCCCCCTCTATTATAGAATTGCCCCTTCCATTACGTAACTATTGTGATGGTTTTATAACTTAAACAATAATCATAAAATTAAGAGATGGTCTTGTATTAAATTGATAGGAGTTTTGTATTTTATAATTGAAATTATATCATTATAAATGGTGGTTTTGCAACCACCACTACATAAGGTCATGGTTCCATCATAATTTAGATATGTTTCAAAATTAGCTCCTGTGACTCTAATTTTGACATGTTTTACATGACTAAAATCATTTTTCTTATTTTTATCAGCTTGTGTTCACCTCCAATCAGGCCTATCTCTCTCCCTTTTGTATTTTTGGTCCTCTTTAGTTCTTCCTAAGTTAAAATCCCTATTAGACTTAGTTGAACTCCCCCATGTAAGCTCCCATCTCTTTCTACAATAATGCCAATTTTACATAGATTTCAAATCCAAAAGATTCCATTAGAAGTTATTATTATGAAGTTTTTTCAACCATAACCAACTATAATTAAATTAAGATCTATTATCTATTATTTTTGATTCAATTACATTTCTATAAGTGAAGAAGTTTTTTTTTAAGCAACTTAGAATTCATAAGAGAAAACATTAGCTAACCTTAGTTTAACTACTATCCATTTGTGGTTGTGTCTTCTTTTTCCCTATCTTGGTGCATATCTTGTGCATCCTCTAATTATAAAGTTTCTAAAATGTATACAATAGCATAAATATATATCTTACAGAGGATTCTCTTACCAAATACATCACATGCACCCCAGAGGATCTATGCCTTGGTCACGTTGGAGTTTTCCTTGATTTATAGTGTTTATTTCTTCATTAGATTATATTAGCATATTTTTTTGTTCCAATATATTAGATTCATTATTATCAAAAAGATAAAATTTGATAGGACTAGAGATTTATTTCTTTTCTTTGTCTTTGATATAAAAAGGGGGTAGTTAGTTTTCATTGTATCTTCATTTTAATAGAATAGTTTCTTTCCAATTAGCAAAACACTTCATGAATCATTAGATAAATATCTTAATAAACTCTCAAGTAATTTCCATCCAATACAACTTTTCCTTTCCAATATCTAAGTAAGTTTTTTAAAATCCAAATAATCCCCTAGGTAATCATAAGAACTTAGACAAACATAGGTGCATAGGTGAGGCTTGTATAATTTTGATTTTATTTATTTTAGTAAGTTGAAAGTGTTGTCATTTTTCTATTCAAAAAATAAAATCATAACTTGAATTTGTTGTTTATATCTTATAAATTCATTCAAAAATCTTGTTTATAGCAAATTAGAGAAGCTGCAAAGCTAGTCTAATTTTTTTGTGAACAAACAAAATCAAAAGAAAGTGTTATGTTATTTATGTTGTAGATTATATTTATTGTTACATTTATTTCAAATTTACATTTAATTTACATACATAATAAATCTCATACAAAATAGATGAAAACAATTAAAAATATCATCATTTAGCTTACATAAAAATAAAGATAGGGAAAAAATCAACATCATACATAATAGTGTAGGTTTCTTGTCTTATTCTTTGGATGTATTATAAACCTTGGAAAAAATATTTTTTTTATAAAATGATTTTACTTACTTTCAGCTTTGTCACTCTCTTACTTTCAACATTTCATTTTTATAAAATAAAGCATTTACTTCTATAAAACTAAGAAAAACCAAAAATAATAAAAGACTTCACAAAAATAGTGTCAAAAGCCTTGATAGCATGTACAAGCACTTAGATCATACCAAAAACCTTGATAACATGTGAAATCAAACACATTAAACCTAAGTCTTTCCAATATGTGCAAGCACCCTATACAAATCCTTGATTCAAACATTCCATCAAGCACACATTAAAATCCATTGCCTAAACAAGATCATATGTTTTCCTTGGCTTATGCCTTGCCTCCTTTGGATAACCTTTTTTTGGAAACCAGATCTTATCTAGCATAGTCTATTCCCTAGATTTGAGCACTTAGTCCCATCATTTTTACACAATATGATATTATCACTTAGCTAATATGTGAGGTATTTCACTCCACTCCCATTCCTCATCTCATTATAGACTCCTTGCCTACATTATAAGAATAAGAACATATTCTTGATCCATCTATTATCATTCTCCCCTATAATAGAGGATATCAGTACAATGTCATCTAAACCTAGCTTCCCATTCACATCCCCTTTTTCTCTTTGAGTCTATCCTTATCCTATATCATTCACACCTAGTGTATGGCATTGACCAAGCAAAGTCAACCCAGCTAAGTAAACCTCTTTCCATGAGCCATTCAACCTAATATCCCTCATTTTCCTATCCCTTGTATTAACTAGGAGATTTGCCTTCTTATGATTTCATAGACTAAAGGACCTTGGAGTTTTATTTCAACATAGCTCGATGCTACTGATGTCCTTTGATTACATTAAGATAACCCATTACCACCACCTATCCTAAATCCTATTCCACTAAACACCCAATAAAACTCTTAGCTCATCCATTACCTCAGGTACATTGACTAAACCTTTGAGATTTGAGTGCATAGTTTAGCATGTACTATTCACATGTATATAAATTAATGAAGCTAACATGAAAGAATTCATACTTTATGTATCCATTTCTTATTCTTCACTTGTCCTCTCTCCATCTCCCCTCCTACCATTTATTTTATAGGTATCCATATACCCCGAGAATATGTCTAGACATGACATTGGTAGATCTCTTGGCCTAGAGAGCTATATGTGAATATAACTTAGCTCTAACAAGATTATATTAATGAGTTAGAAAAAACCAACCTTTGACATTAACATAGACTACCAGCCTTATTTCTATTCCCTGCCTAGCATTGAGATAAGGAAATATGTTATTATTCAAGAGATATGTGACATATTAAAACTGTACACAACCACCCTAACACTAACACCATGACCCTTATAGGTGGAAGCATGGTCACTCCTCATATGGACACTAGGCCATACATTAGCTTATATATCCTAGACATAGAAATTATCACCAAATATAATCACTACTTAAGAAGGATTTGTCAATTAAAGGATGAGGTTAATTATATGTAAGATGTGGCATATCTTCCCAGTAGGATTCAAGGCACCTCCAACCTACCACCATCAATCACAAACAATGATCCAAAATCACCTACCTCAAACCAAATTTTAAATACTACCCCATCTCATGCATCTACCCCTCCTACATTGGAGACCCATGGGCACGAAACCATCTCTTGCCCAAACTAACTCATTATTACCCTAGTGGGTCATATTCATGACCTATAAAATAATCAATAAGCTCTGGATTAAGGTATGGGACCAAACCCTCTTAAACCAGCTCATCCCTCTTCCTCTCTCATTCAAATGATAACTTACCCAAAATCACAAAAACAAACCTACATGATTCCACTGCCATAAGAGCATGTGTGACCATAGAACCATGTTTCTCACATCCACTTTGATATTTTCTTAGTTATGGGGTACCTGAACCTTACAAATAAAAAATGCATTCATATTATTAGGTACCCATTAAAACTTTAGTAGGGAGTATATACATGTACACTTTCCCATTAAAAAATAATGTGGTGGAAAACAATCTATTGTTATTTACACCTCCAAGCCATGTGCATCACACCTATAATCCCCATTTGCAAATAGGATATGTCCCACTCTATGTAACATCATGTTACACACAAACCACACATACCCCACCACAAAAAAAATTCTACACCACCTACATATAATAATCTCCCTCTATACTTTCACATGTATTCTAAGTCTACATTCTTGGAAAATTATTTTCTATCTTACTCTACTTCTCCTTATCATGCTTCCAATTTTCCATCTAGTAGTTACCAAAAAAAACCCTATGATACTCCCCCTTTCATCTTAGTCCTAATGTGATAATGATAGACTTTAAAATATGGGGACCTATGTTGAATATCTCAAAGAACCTCTTGACACCAATATATGGTGTGTTATTCTCATGTATCCCCTACCATATCTTCCCAAGTTTAAAGGGAGGGGTATCCCAATTCACACACAAAATCCTACACTACCACCATTAAGGAACTCCTACCTTGGTTTGGGTTTGTCATAAATATCTTTACCAAAACCTTGGAATGGAGAACACTTGATTGGTACTACCACCTCCTTAAAGGGACTATACACTCTATATACCAACTTATGGCCAAGTTCATCAAAGCTTTTGACATGAACAAAATTTTAAATTTTGGCATGCATGATTTTTTATACATCAAGCAAGAATACAATGATTAGGCTTCCCACTTCATCATGAGGTATCATAAGGTCTTGTACTCCTCTAATAGTACACCTAACATAGATCAATATGAGTTATGTGATCTTTTCCTTCATTCCCTTAACAAGGAAATGAGGTAGGATGTCTAAAAGTTCATGTCTTGATCGTATGAAGAAACCTCGAGAGATCCCTACATATTGACTAGGCAGTCATTAAAAATGGATAATGGAATTATGGGACCAATGGTTACATTGTCACCCTAAGTCAAAAAAATAAGGGAACCCAAAATGTAAGCCAAAAAAATGTAAATAATCAAGGTCTCAAAATCATGAATCATAATAGGAATGCTACCATCGATAGTGTCACTAATTAAATCAAGAAATAAAACCCCATAAATAATATTTAATATCAACCTAAAATTAAAACAAATAATACTTATAATAATGTAGGGTTTAGGAGCCAAAATCCTCCTCTTACTATTCATGTAGCTAATTTCAACTTACCCCCACCTAATAACATGTAATATCAAAATCATAACCAAAATGAATATCAACTAGGTGAATAATACTCCTAGTTCCAAAACCAAAACTATTTCCCATGAAACAACCAATAGGGGTTCGAGAAGTAAGGATAAAACATGATACATATGGATTATGATCCTAGTGTTAATTATTTCTTCCATATGGTCATGGGTCATGACAATCAGAGATATAGAGAATATAACAAATTCATACAAATAATCTCATAATACTAAAGTCAAACATTCATGTACATGTTCCTAAGAAACACCAATAATAACACCCAAACCTCTTCAAATGATTTTATTGCTCCCCAAAACTAGAACCTATAGATCTACCACAACACTTTCCCCAACCACCAAGCACGTCACTCAAAATCAATAAAAGGGTAACCCACATGTTCATAATTCTCAACATGGTCAACCCATGAGAACACGCACTCATGACATGGAGGATTTCACCTTGGGAACTACAAACCTCGATGTTGGTCCTCAACTAGGAGTGCAAGGCAAAATTAGGATGATATGAGTCATAAAATTAGAAGTAAAAGTGGAATCAAACACTATTAATCACACTATAGAATATCAACCTATGGATCTCCATCCTTATAACATCTTAGATATAGAGAAAATTCCAAAATCCATTGGAACTAGGATTTGAACTCTGATTTGACCAAAACATTTTCCCACATTTCATTCTTAGACTTGCTTAAGAACTCTCCTACTCATTAGTTAGCCTTGATCAATTCCCTCAAACTAGAAAATTATCCAATGTCACCCCTCTTCCATAATATTAGATTAACCACATTGACTTAGACATGTTCCCTCCTAGTCAAGAATCACATGATGTTGGGTATTTCTTTGATTTGTGAAGCCTTCCCTAACTCTAAAATGGAGAGAAGGGGGGATCCAACCTTTTTTTTAGAAGTATGGATTTCTAACAACTATGTGAAGATATTTATCATTGATGATGGAGTGGTTTTCAACATCATCCCATTTTCCTTCTTATAAAAAATTGATTATAGGGAAACCAACTATTCTACAACACATAACACATTGCAAGGCTATGACAATCTCAAGTTGACTTCCATAGTTACTATCGTACTCTTAATCACCTTGTGTCCCAAGATGGTACTAATATATTTATATATCATATATAAGGAAACCAATTATAATATTATTTTGGGAAGACCCTAGATACACTAAATTAAGGCCATCCCTTCCACATTATTCTAACAAGTCTGATTCTTACAACTAGGAAAGGTTTTCATAGCCCAAGGGGATTCTAAACCCTTTTATATGCTACAAACTACCATGAATAAAAAACCTAGGTTAAACATTGATTACCACTTACCTACCAATGGGGTCATGAAACCTATGCAATTGGTCAATGTCAATGGATCCTCAAAACCCAAAGTATTCATCTTAAATAAAGGGATGGAAATACCCCATGCCCTATTAAATGATAAACTAGAATAAAAATACATAGTGATGACTAAAAAATTAGTTCTTCAAGGTTTCAATGGAACTTGTAACAACAAAAACACCATTCAAGATAGGTTTTGTTTTCTATTCTTCATTTAAAAATATCCTTGACTTAGAATCAGTCCTTAGAGTGGTGGTTTCCATTATGTCTATCATTGATATCATCAGTCTCATGGAGAAGGACACTCCCCTAGTCCTCCCATTTGATCTATAAGGAGTAAGAACTTATGGCTTCTCTAGGCCTCAAGGCCAACAACCCCAAGAGGGGATAACTAACCTATGAAACCTTTGTATTGTATAGGTGTTTAGGAATGAGTAAGTTCCCCTTCATAATAACCATCTCAATGGTTATCACCAGACCAACCATAGGTTAACCATAATTCACATTCCACCCTCGTCACTTCTAAGCCACTTTGAATCCTACTCATACACCATGACACGATAGGGCCATAACAATTTTCCAAAGTCCCTGACCCATAAAGTTTTCTCACTCTATAAATGTTAGTTTCTCCCATCTAACTTTCATTTGGTCTTGTTTCTCACTCTATTAAAAGTCCTTTGACAGTTAGCTAGATCAGTACTCTTCATTACACCAACCCAGTGTTCAAGGAGGATACTTGCACCATGACCATAAGTATGATATAAATCAACATTATAACTCATTATTACCCATGGATTCATGAGAAAGGGCTGCTCTTTCCCATGGTAAAGGAAGAGGATCCCAAAAATTCATTCATTAGGTTCTTGAAAGACTTCTCACACATAACTACATGATAAGCAATATTACCCATAGTATTTTAAGATACATAACTATGTGAGTGTTCCTCCTCCACCAAGATGATATCTTAATTATGTTGTCCCTACACATAGATAAAATCCTAACTGTATCGGCATACTTCCCACCTTGCATAAAAATCCAAATAAGTAGGCTTTCAAGTTTCCATAGGTTTTTACCTACCTCAACCCAAGGCCTATAAAAAACATTTCATGTTCTTGAAAGTTATTACCTTCCTTTATCTACAACATGAGACTGATCTATACACACGTTTACAAGCCCTTCCATTTTCTTAACATAAGGTACAAATTCATTATCTTCCCAAGCTTCAAAATTAGGGACCCCAAAGGGGATTACTTGACATTTTTTGGTATTCATATGGTTAAATTTTTGGAAGACCAAAAAGTCTTACCTGATGATTATCATCCTTATATACATGATCAATGGGTCTTACACTATGAGGGGGCCAAGTGTCATCTAGGTGTTGGAGTAGGATTCATCCTTATTTCTCCCAAATGGTGGGTCATGCCTTTTGGATTTAAGTTAGGCTTGAAGTGTACAAATAAGGGAGTTGAGTAAGAGGATATATTTCTTAGAATGCTCATCATGAAATTCCTAGGTGTGAAAAACTAAAGGATCTAGGGTGACTCATAACTAGTTGTAAACCAAGTCTCTAAAGTCTATCAGACCAAAATTGAACACCTTCAACTATAAAAGACTATGGTTAGTGAGGTTTCCAAGGAATTTGAATTCATTTATATAGAATCAATCCATAGATAAATCAAATAAATTTCCAACTTTATGGTTTCCTTGTCTTCATGTTTCATTCCTTGTTCATCGATATTAAAATCTAATTTCATAATCTGAGATAAGAGATAGTCTCTCATCCCAAAGGTATATAATCACCAAGAAGCCACCTTTAATGGATAGGGTGATAGTCCATTGGGATTTGATATCCTCCTTCCACCCATCATTATTAATATCCATATGATAGGAAAAATAAAGGATAACTAGGTTTTCATTGACTCATTCTACCATTACCATTGTAAACATCTAATATTGGTCACATAAAATCAAGTGATAGTCTAATTTGCATCATTAATTCTAGGTCACTTGACTGAGACATTTGTTTTACCTTATCCATGCAAATGTTTGAAGAAATGGTCCATACCCTAATTATAGGCATCATCAAGATCAACATTTGTCTTCATGATTACCCAAATGTTCTCAAAGTCAAGCACCCTCCTCCTCTTATATAAGCAATCAATATAAGAATACATCTTGATAGGGAATCATATGAGCACTTTGACTTGACATTAGAGGATACAAAATTGGCCATGTATTACCACCAATTTTTTAGGCTACAAGATTGTGTTAGGATATTTCTTACACTAGGGGAAACTCATGGTGAATAGGTGTTTGAGTTCCTATAGGTGCCTATCTACACATGGCCATATGCCATGGTCAGGTAGTTAGAGTTAATTATGCCTCACCAATAGTATTATGACTTCCACATTTATTTGTAAAAATTCCCAATCTATAAAGCAGACCTTATCCTTAGATTTAATAGTTGAATCAATAATAAGAAAGGAGAAGGTCAAAAATTTAGACCCAAATGGTTAGGCCCCTACCTAATAATAAATGATTTCAATAATGGAGCCTATCAATTATACACTCTAGAAGGCAAATAGTTTGGTGAGACTTTAAAATCTTTGCATCTAAAATGCTTCTATATCTAATTCTTACATATCACCTTTTTCTCACGTGTATTACATTTTCATATGTTACATGTCCACCTATATAGTAGATGTGTTGTTTCATGATTTTTTAGTTGGTTAGTCAATACAATATAGAAAATTTAAAAATGAGAAATATCACATTACCCTATTACTCCATAGAAGGCATTCTCAAAATCAACATGTCATATTGGTCTTTTTCTTAGTTCTTATGATTAGAGTACACCTCTTTCCCTACATCTTATTGCATAACTTAGAAAAATGCTAACATATAGTAGAGTCTAGAAAATTTTATATGATAGAGTATCCCCTTATAGTGCATTTATAAGATATAACATCAACATGCCCATAATAAGGTAATGTTACTCACCCATCTCGGTTATTGGTGGTGAGCCCTTGCATCTTAGTAGTTTTATGGGGCTAATATTTGGGGATAAAGGCCTTATAAATAGAAAAATGTATACTTATATGAGAATAAAAATCTTATGAAAATATAAAAGTCAAAATTATATATCTCTCACCCTTTATTTACCCTTAGTGTTGAGCCCTCGCATCTTACTAGTTGCATGGGGTTGGCATTAGGGAGATATGCCCTTATTCACCTAAATGTAGTCTTCGGTGATGAGCCCATGTGTCTTCTTGGTCACATGAGACTAAGTGTAAGGGGTCATGAAAATAAATTATAAAAAACAAATTTAAAATCAATGTCAAATCATAAAAAGTTTCTAGAGATAAAGTTATTCAAAAAACTTGACTACATGTCTATATTTAAATAAGGTAACCTTTTCCCATTTAACAGTTATATTAGGGCTAGTTCTCTCTAGATGAATCCATTAAAGTTAATGATTTATAATTTTATCAAGAAGTAAATACTCCCCTTTGCTCATAAGGATTAGGTTATCTCCCTTTTTCTTGAAAAGTTTTGATTTATGGTTTTTACCCCCTTTATCACCTCACATTTATCTATCCCTTTTCATTCCTCACCACAAATTAGAAGTCATATGTTGTGTAAATGAATTAATTAAGTAATCAACTATGATACAAATATTAATGCAAATATATTCACATATAATACATCCATTACATTAAATCATCTTTAGGCATTCTATTTCCACATATACATAAGCATTTCCCATAAGCAACATATCAAAAATAAAAAAATGCACATACACATACACCATCACATGTATAGTTATGTAGAGTGCATAAACTAAAAATATGATATGAAAATTGAAGATACTCACATAACACATGATAATGAATCATGGAGAGGTATGCCAAACACACACACACACACACACACACACACACACACACACACACACACACACACACACACACCATGTAAAATATTAGTTTATATAACAAAACTATCTAATACAAAAATATCCATAGAGGCCAATATGACTCAAGGCATCTCAAAAGGAATTGACATATACAATGGTATAACACAAACATATATGACAAGTCCTAGAATCTTTCCCTCCTCCTATGAGATGGTATTGATGCATAAGAATGAATGGGTTTGTGGCTCACATGACACCTCTTACTAGCACCTTTATCTGAGGTCACCCCACTCTTTACGTGTCAGTATCTAGGATGCTAACTCTTTCTTAAACCCCTCTCTGATTCCATCATCCATATTTTATGGCTAGAAGCTCTATTGCCTCCCCCACCCATCATGGTATTTTTTAGGGACTCCACCCTCCTCACTTAATCTAATTTATTATTATTCTCTATAATTAATGACATCACCAATATAAAATCATGGTATTCTAGGTAAAAGACATATGTATGGAGACCAATCCCTATGGGAAGCCTAGGGTATACCAATAGCTAGTCCCAAGTCTAACCCTTAATTAGTTGAAAAAGATTAATTAGGGTGTCCTTGATCATCCACCTCTAACCACCCATTATATATGCAATCACAAAGTACATAAGACAAATCAGATCTAGTTGATATAAAAATTTGATACATGTAAGATCAAATAAACAACTAGAAATAATCAAAATGTGAGCTATAATCACAAATGAATAAAATCAACATTTTACCTAGATATCCCTCATGCCATTCTAGATTATAATAATCCTCTATGGCCTCCTTATCTATGTCAAAGTCCTCCTCCAGATCAACATGCACATAAGTCTCACCATCTCCATCTCTTGGTTATTACTACTATGAAATGCTCTATAGAGGTGGTGGTGGTGGTGGGTCCATATACTATTGTCTAGATTTAGCCTATCCTCCTCCTCCTTTAGATGCATGTGAAGCAGGTTGAGTTATATACACCCCTATTATGAGTGGATTGAATGAAAATCACCCTAATATCATATATTTCACCTTGTTAATCCCCCTATATGTGACTCCAAAGATAGGGTAGTTTCTTGCATAGGGCATACTAAACTATTGGGACACCCAATCCATGAGGTACACCTCAATCTACAACAACTTATATCATACATTAGTAGTGCTAATGACTATTTTAAGATAGACCCCCTCATTTTACTTTTGACCAACCATGTCTTGGTAGGGTAGGGAAATCAAAAATTTTACTATCATAGTCTCCTCAGCCTGGGTAAAAGCATGAAAGGGCACCACATCTATCCATCTGATAGCCTTGATATCTCTTGGTGCCCTAATCATCACTACCATTTGATATAAGATCATCCTATCATAGACCCCACCATTGAAAATGGTTGGGTGGATAATAGAAAGGGCTCCTAGGTGAGCCACTTGTTATAAGTCTTTGTAGTTTTATGTTAAAATCTCCTAACTCCATATGTAGTGCACCCCTCTCTCCTTAATAAGTCACTTGATCAAAGACCAACTATATAAAATTATATTTATGCCCCTTTTTCCCATTAAGAGGAAAGGATGCCAATAATATTCTTCCTCATGTTAGGGATCATTAATCCTTCAACCTAATAAAGTCTCACTCCACACTTCCAACCCACATCGAGTGAGTCAAAGTCCCCAATGTGATGTGCCCATCTATGGGCCTCACAATGGCTGTTAACATCTCAAATAGATACTAATGTAGAAATTACGTGAAGACTAGTGATCTCATACACATCCATGAGAGTGATCATCTATTCTATTGGGGCTGTGGGGAACATGAAAGACTTTTATTTGGGATCCCATCAAGTCAAAATATCACATAGTGGTTGACTAGAGGTGGGGGTGATCCTCACTTGTGTTATCTGAAGTATCCCCACTTGGTCAAGTAGGGATAATGTATTGACCATAAGAGGTGTAATAACTTGAGGGAGACAAGTATACTCATGGACTCTACTCCATCAAATGTAAGCCCCATGCAACAAATAAAAAAGACCCTAAATGGGCCTGAAAACCAATCCTATTTTCCAAATAAGTCAAAATTCATACACATTTCCAACACACATAACTGCCCTAATTTATAAATGACATTTAAAAAACCACCCTATGATAGTAATATAACCACTCCAGGTAGTTATGTAACCAACTTAGAGACATGATGGTAAAACTACCTTATGACAACTACATAACCATCAAGGCAATTGCATAATCACCACCCTACAAAGGGTAGTGGTTTTGTAATGTGAATGGTAGTTTTTTTTACCACACATGTACCCTTTGAAATCTCTCAAAACCCCAAAAAAATTACTCTAAACCAAAAAAATCATAAATACCTAATCTACCCCCTTGGCAATCACTACAAAGAAAAAAAATTGAAATTTAACTAAGTTTTGCTTAAAATTCCAAATATGGGGCAAAAATGAAAAAGTTAGCAAAACTAACCTGGCCTTGCTTGGAATATCCTTTTGATGGTACATTCACCATCCTCTATTCACCCTCATCTCATTGACTACTTTCACACTCAAAATAGTCATGAGCAATCTAGAGCTCAAAAATCTCTCGAGTCTAATAGCACAAATGAATTATTTTTGGTAAGTTTTTTACTATATTAGACTCCAAACTAGCCATTTTAGTTTCAAAAAAATTAAATTTTGTCATATCTTATAGTTTATACTTATTCTCCTACTTATGTCATATTTTTCCTTGATTTAATGACTAACATTTTAAAACTTGATTTTAACATCATCTCTATTATTTGTAGTAATTTTTTATGGTTTTATAGGTACACAATGACTTAACACTAGGTTTAGTCCCTGGATAAGATGGTTCAGGTAGTATGATCTCCCCCACACATATGGTACATATTATTTCCATGTTTTAATTACATAGTCTATTTTCCACTTTTGTTAAAATCACACTTACATCTCATCTTATGTCTACAAGTTAAGTGAAGTCTCCACTTGGCTTCACTCTACCATTTGGGTAAGTAAGGTAAGTATTCATAACTTCATATTTCCTTTTTATATGTATTACTCAGGACTACACCTTCATAAATCATGATAGGGTTACATCAACATGTATGCACCCAAAATTTACATGGTTTGACACTTTTATATAAATCTGATGATGATGCAATGACATCTTGTTCTATGTTCCACAGGGAACTCTCTAGCCCCTTTTCCCTCCCTCTAACTTCATACCCTCCCTTGAACCCTTTTGGTCCCCTTGGTTTTGAATTTCATAACTTATTTCAAATTATTTTTAAAAATATCCATGTGTGATGAAACTACCACTTCAGGTGACAAAACCACCCCCTCCATTATAAAACTACCCCTTCTATTACATAACCACTATAATAGGTTTGTAACTTAAGTTTTGGTCATGAAATTAAGAAACAGTCTTATATTAAATTGGTGGTAATTTTTTATCTTATAGTAATGGTTTTATCATTATAAGTGGCATTTTTGTAACCTCCCCCTATATAAGGTAATATTTCCATCATAGTTCAAACATATTCCAAAATTAGCTCCCATGATCCAATTGTTGGAAATATTGTCATTGATGTCAAAGGTCTAGCATTATTGGTTATAAAGGCCCCATTACATTTAATGGTGTTTTTAATATTCATATCTTGGCTAATGTGTGTTAATATCTATTTAATAGTAATAAATATATTTTTGGTTACATATAAGTCAAAAGAGAGCCCATAGATAAGTCAAAGATTCATGGGGTAAAAGATGAAAGAGAAATGGGATGTATTTTCTTATGAAGAGTCATCTTGAGGAATTCCAAGAGTCACCATGTGAAGACAAACGAGTTATTTCACATTTTTCCATTTAAGGAAAATTTAAAGAATATGAAAAGTCACCAAGATAAAGACAAAATAGGAAAGGACATTTTTTCTTATGAAAGATCACCATATGACTTTTCAAATGCAAGGATACAAAGTATCATGCAAGTTTGGTGCCATTTTCCATGAAGATTGAAAAGTCACAAAGAGTGAATGAAAAAGGTCTTTTGGAAAGCTATAAATAAAGGCTTGAAAAGCCATTTTTAAAATTCAAGAGAGTGAATAGTTTGTATTTGTTTTTGAAGAGAGAAAATTAGGAGATATTGTAGAGTTCTATCATTTGTTGAGTAAGAAACATTGAGAGATAGTGGTATTTTATACACAAGAGGGGTTGGTGCTCCTGTTGGTTGGTGCTCAAAAATATTTTCAAGGGGTTGGTGCTCCTGTGGGTTGATGATCACAAGTATTTATTATTTTTGTGCTCGATAAAGAGGCTGGTGCTCTTGAAAGTTGGTGCTTGAAAACTTTATATTTTGAGTTGGTGTTTATTCATATAATTGAGATTGTTCTCTATGTTTTTTCCCACTTTGGGTTTCCACATAAAAATATGGTCTCTCTCTCTCTCTCTCTCTCTCTCTCTCTCTCTCTCTCTCTCTCTCTCTCTCTCTCTCTCTCTCTCTCTCTCTCTCTCTCTCTCTCTCTCTCTCTCTCTCTCATAGTGCAAATTATTATTTCAGTTTTATTGCGTATCTTAAATGTGTGATTAATTGGTTGAAGAAAATAATTCATATTAAGTAATAAGATATATAATATATTGATTTACCCCCCACTCTTAGTATATTTTGTGCTTAACAATTGGTATCAGAGTAGGTTCCTTTTGAAAAAGTTTTACAGCTTGAAGGTAGATCAGGAAAGCATGATGGTTAGATCACATGAAGGATTTTTTACAAATAAGGCACCTTTATTTGATGGGATTAATTATGTTTTTTGGAGAATAAAGATGAGGACTTATTTTATGGCCCTTAGATTTGACATATGGCAAGCAGTGGTGGAAGAATATGAAGAGCCACAGACACTTGCAACTACTCTAGCAAAAAAGAATGCAAGTGAAAATAATGCTAAAACTTTAAATGCTATTTTATGTGATTTATGTGAATCAAAATTTTGTAAAAGTTATGCAATGTAAATCTACTCATGAAACTTGGGTAAAAATTGAGAATATTTACAAATGTGATGGAAAAGTTCAACAAGCTAAGCTTTAGACTTTTAGAAGATAGTTTGATAGTTTGAAGATGGAAGAAGAAGAAAATATAGCAAGTTATCTTTTGTAGGTTGATCAAATAGTTAATTAAATTTAAGGTCTTGGAAAAAATTTAGAAGAATCAATTATGGTTTAAATTTTTTTGAGATCTCTACAATTGAGATACGATGCAAAAGTTTTGGTAATTGAAGAGATGCAAAATTTAGCCAAGCTAGAGATGGATGAGCTTCATGGTATTCTTATGACATATGAGATGTGGACTAAACAAGATAAACCCTCAAAAAGAGAAGATACTTTCAAGACATCAAAGAAATAGAAAGCTAAGATTCAAGAATCAAGTGATATTTCTAGTGATGATGAAGATGATAATGGAGCTCTTTTCATTCACAAGCTGAAAAAGGGCATAGGTAAATATCAAGGAAAATTACCTTTTAAATATTTAATTGTGGAAAGATTGGAAATTTTATAGCTAAATTTCCAAATATGGGTGATGATGACAATTTAGAAGGAAATTCTACATACAAGAAAAAATTCGAAGGTAAATTCAAGAAGGGATTCGAGAAGAAGAGTTTGTATTCTAGAGATCCTAGCTCAGTCGAAGATAGTGGAGTCAGTGATTCAAAATAAGAAGAGATTATATTCATGGTCATACATGAAGATTCCTCTACAAGAGAAATTATATATGATCAAGAAGAAGAATAGGATGAAGCCAAAGTGAATCTGGAAGGAGACCTCATTTGTGCCTTAGAAGAGTTAAAAGCTCTTAAAAAAAATCAAAGATTAAAGCTCTAGATTGAGAAAAATGAAAAGGAGTCAAAGGAAATAATTGAAGATCTACAAGCAAACTTTGAAGAAGCCAAGAAGAATGAAGAAGATCTAATGACATAGTTAAAAATAGTAAGTAAAGAATATAAAAGGTATGTTATTGAAATTGCTTCTTTAAAAGCAGATCTTGAGAAAACAAATAAAGAAATCAATGATAGAATAACTAATGATTCAAAATTTGAGAATAACACTAATATGTTGAGTAAGATATTATAAAATAAAATATCAATGTCAGATAAGATAGGTATTGGATTTGAAAAAGAAAAAGAGGAAGTCACTACTTTCATAGATAAGGAAAAAGGAAAGAGTTGTGCTGAAGCTCTTATAAAAGAAGAAATAAAAAGGGAAGAAGTAAAGAATATAGAGGACATCTCAAAAAAGAAGGTTGGAGGGAATAGAGCTAAAAAAAGCAATCAAGTCAGAGATACACAAATAGTTCCTATTATTATGATTACTATTTTTATTGTAATGGATATGGTCATAAGAAAATAGAATGCCAAAAAAGGGCTAACAATTTCATAAATAAGGAAAAGGAAATTCATACAGAGTCAAGCAGAAGCCACAACTCTTTTACTTCTCTATCAGGATTTAATAAAGAGTCCACAATATGTTACAAGTTTAAAAACTTTGGACACATATCTCACTACTATAGAATCATGTTCAAGTCAATCAAGAAGGACCAGAGTTTCAAGGATCCATTCATCAAGAAGAAAGTTTAGACAGGTTTATGGCAAAAGAAATAACCTGAAAAAATCTATGTTGGTACAAACAACTTTGCATGAAATAAATGAATAAAATCCATGGTTCATTGATAGTGGATGTTTTTAGCACATGACATGAGACAAAATCAAGTTTATAACATTGAAGAAAATCAATGGTGGCATAGTGAAATTTGGAGACAATACTACTGCCCAAATTGCTAGAAAAGGTACACTAAGTTTGGATAATGGTAGAACTAAAACTGAAAATGTTTTGTATGTATAAGGTCTTAAGCATAATATTTTGAGTGTAAGTCAAATGTGTGATCAAGGGCACACACTAAAGTTTTATGTAGAAGGTTGTGAAATTATAAGAAATGATTCAAATGCGTTGGTTATAGATGCTCAGAGAATAGGCAATAATTTTTATATGCTATCAGACATCAAAGGTCAAAGATGTTGTTTGAGTCAGATTAAATAAAGTTGGCTATGACTTAGGAGAATGAGGCACATAAATTTTGAAAATATTTTCAACATCAATAAAAATCAAGCAGTCAAAAATCTTCTAAAGATTACAAAGCCATCTAACATGCTTTGTGAACCTTATCAGCATGGGAAACAAGTTAGAAGGTAGTTCAAAATAAAAGAGTACTTGACCACTCAGATGCTAGAACTTATTCACACTTATCTATGTGGACCTGTGAGAACTAAAATTACTCAAGATGAGAAATATTTCATGTTGCTTATTTATAATTTTTTACATATGACTTGGATAATGTTTTTAAGAAAAAAATTAGAAGCTTTTAGACATTTCAAAACATTAGTTGAGAATGAAACCAGTTTGAATATTAAGTGTTTAAGATCAGATTGAGGAGGAGAATTCATGTCAGATCAATTTATTGAGTTTTGTGAAGACCATGGAATAAAGAGACATTATTCAGTAGCTAGAACTCCATAGAAAAATGGAGTAGTTGAACAAAAAAATAGAACAATTTAGGAGATGGTGAGGACAATGATAAATGAATCCAAGATAGCAAATAAATATGGGAGAGAGGTAGTTGATATAGTAGTGCATATTAAAAATAGAGAATTATTGAGAGTCAATAGTGACAATACTCTATATGAGCTATAGAAAGACAAACCAACAATAGTTGATTATTTTAGGGTTTTTGGTAGCAAATGCTTCATAAAGAGAATCAATAAAAAACTTGGTAAGTTTGAATCTAGAGAAGATGAAGATATATTTCTTGGTTATTCTTGTAAAATTAAATCTTATAAATGTTATAACAAAAGAACCAAGAAAATTATTGAAAGTGAAAGTGTCAGGATAGAAGAATATGGAACACAAAGAGTCAGTGATCCACTAGACATTCTTGAAATCATTGAAGAGGAAGATTTTGAAGAATTAGATGAAGATGAGAAGAAGGAGAAAAAGGACACAAAACTCCATCCAAATATGTTTAGAGAAATCATAGTGAAATTTACATCATCAGGGACATAAATGAATGAATTCACACCATAAGAATGATGGTAAGTGAATCTGAGAAAGTTAATTTCTCTTTGTTATCCAAAATTCAGCCTAGAACTTTTTCAGAAGCTAGGCATGATAAGCATTGGGTTAAGGCTATGGGTAAAGAATTAAATCAGATAGAAAAGAATGATACTTGGGAATTAGTGCCTAGACTAAAATATCACAATGTGATAGGAATAAAATGGGTTTATATAAATAAGTTGAATAAAATTGGAGAAGTGACTAGAAATAAAGCAAGATTAGTATGTAAAGGATATGCTTAGATTGAGGGAATAGATTTTGAAGAAATGTTTACACCAGTGCCAAGGTTAGAGGTTATTATAATGTTTCTTTCATATGCAGTGCTTAAAATTTTCAAAGTGTTTTAGATGGATGTCAAATCTGCCTTTCTAAATGAGAATCTAGAAGAAGAGGTCTACATTAAGCAGCCTAAGGGATTTATTCTCTCAAATATTAGTAGCCATGTATGTAGATTGAAGAAAGAATTGTATGGATTTAAACAAGATCACAGAGCTTGGTATGTAAGACTTGATAAGTACCTATAGGATTAAGGTTTTAAGAGAGGATTTATTGATATTAATCTCTACATCAAAATAAAAGGTAAACATCAATTGATTGTTGTGGTATATGTTGATGACATCATTTTTGGAGGAAATATTGAAAAGATGAAAAAACAATTTTTTGATAATATACAAAAATAATTTGAGATGTATATGCTTGGAGAATTGTCATTTTTCTTAGGATTGTAAATATTTCAGTCAGATAAAGGAATTTTCATATCTCAAAGTAAATATAGCAAGAAAATGTTGAAGAAATTTGGTTTTGAGGATTGTGCACCAGTTGGCACACTAATGTGTATAGGAAATAAGGTGAGCAAGGATGAATATTCACTTGTTATAGATCAATATTTGTATAGATCTATGATTGGTAGTCTTTTATATTTAATAACATCAAGGCCAGACATCATGCATGCAATAGGTATGGTTGTAAGATATCAGTCATCTCCAAAAGATAGTTATGTTTAGTTGGTAAAGAGAATATTCAGCTATATCAAGGGGACATTGGATTATGGATTATGGTATCCCATAGGTAGAGATATCACTTTAGTTGCTTATACAGATTTAAATTGGGTAGGGTGCTTGGATGATAGAAAGAGTACAAGTGGAGGAGCTTTCTTTCTTGGTGATAGCTTAGTATCATGGCTAAGCAAAAAATAGAATTTAGTATCACTTTCTATAGCTGAAGTACAATATATTACATTGGTTTTGTGTTGTATTCAAGTGCTTTGGATGAATTAAACTTTGGAAGATATCATGTTAAAATATGATGAACCTATTTCTATTTTTTGTGACAACACAAGTGTTATTAATATTTCAAAAAATCTTGTAATGCATTAAAGAACAAAACATATTCCCATTAGATATCACTTCTTGAGAGAGTAGGTTGTAGATCAATGGTTAAGATAGAATATATCAGTCCTACAGAGCAGATTGTAGATATTTTCACAAAGGCACTATCAAAAGACACATTTGAGTATCTATGAGAGAAGTTGGGAGTAATTACTTTTAATTCCTACCATTGAGGTTTAGCAACAGTTGAGGGGGAGCTAAGTTTTAGCTCCAGGTAAGCCCTTTGTCATTGATGTCAAAGGAGGAGAATAATAGGTACAGGTACAAGTGAAAAAATAAGTACAGGGTACTACAGTAAGGGGGAGTTACTATATGTTTTTTAGATGGTAGTATGTGTAGGTTTTAGGATGTGGTAGTTTTAGTTTGAGGTTTTCATCAATGACAAAGGGTGAGATTATTGGAAATATTGTCATTGATGTCAAAGGTCTAGCATTATTGGTGATAAAGGCTCCACTACATTAAATGGTGTTTTTAGTATTCATATCTTGGCTAATGTGTGTTAATATTTATTTAATATTAATGAATATATTTTTGGTTACATATAAGTTAAAAGAGGGCCCATGAAGAAGTCAAAAGAGTCATGGGGTAAAATATGAAAGAGGAATGGAATGCATTTTTTCATGAAGAGTCATCTTGAGGAATTCCAAGAGTTACCATGTGAAGACAAAAGTGGTATGGTGCATTTTTCCATGAAGGAACACTTCAAGGAATATGAAAAGTCACCAAGATAAAGACAAAAGAGCAAAGGATGTTTTTGCTTATGAAGGGTCACCATATGACTTTTTAAATGCAAGGATATGAAGGGTCATGCAAATTTGGTGCCATTTTCTGTGAGGATTTAAGAGTCACAAAGGGTGAATGCCAAAGGTATTTTGGAAAGCTATACATAAAGGCTTGAGAATCCATTTGTAAAATGCAAGAGAGTGAATGGTTTGTATTTGTTTTCAAATAGAAAAAAGTAGGAGATATTTTAGAGTTATATCATTTGTTGAGTAAGAAACATTGAGAGATAGTTATGTTTTATACACAAGAGGGGTTGGTGCTCCTGTGGGTTGGTGCTCACAAATATTTTTTGTGTTGGTGTTTGGCAAAGGGGTTGGTCCTCCTACAATTTGGTGCTTGTGAACTTTGTATTTTGAGTTGGTTCTCATTCATATAATTGAGATTATTTTATGTGGTTTTTCCCACTTTGGGTTTCCACATAAAAATACTCTCTCTCTCTCTCTCTCTCTCTCTCTCTCTCTCTCTCTCTCTCTCTCTCTCTCTCTCTCTCTCTCTCTCTCTCTCTCTCTCATGTGGTGCAAATTATTTTTTTAGTTTTATTGCATATCTTGAATGTGTGATTAAGTGGTTAAAGAAAAGAAATTAGATTGAGTAATAAGATATATAATATACTGATTCACCCTCTGCTCAATATATTTCATGCTTAACACTAGTTTTGACATGTTTTTCATGAGTAACATCATGTTTCTTATTTTTATCACCTTGTGTTCACCTCCAATCAAGCCCATATCACTCTCTATTATATTTTTTTACTCTTTAGTTCCTCTTAATTTTAACTCCTCATTATACTTATTTGAACTCCCCCATGCAAGATCCCAGCTCTTTCTATAAGAAGGCCAATTTTGGCTTTATTTAGATCTAAAAATTGCCATTATATTGTACTATTATCAAGTTTTTTCAACTACAACCTTGATAAAATTACCTAAATATATAACCTCTATTATTTTTTAGTCTAAAATATTATTAAAAGTGAATAAGTATTATTGGTGTAAATAACTTAGACATTGTAAGCCAAAACATTAGTCAATCTCAGTTTAAATACTCTCCATTTGTGGTTGTATCTCCTCTTTTCCAATGTATTTTTCTATATATTATTCATCCACTTTCTATAGAGTTTCAAAATTTTATAAAAGAGAATAAGGAGCTAGCATATATAGGATTATCTTACCAAATACATCATATGCACCCCAACTGATCAATGCCTTGGTCAGGTTAGATTTTTCCATGATTTCTAACATTTATTTATTTGTTAGATTAGATTATAATATTTTTTATTTCAATAAATTAGATTCATTATTATCAAAAAGACTAAATTTTAGAGGAATATGTATTTTTTTCTTTTCTTTGTCTTTGTTATAAAAAAAAGGGGGTTGTTAGTTTCTATTGTATCTTCATTTCAATAGAATAGTTTCTTTCCAATTAGTAAATCATCTCACAAATCATTCTATCAATAACTTAGTAAAATATCAATAAATTTACAAACATTAAAACTTTTTATTTCCAAGATCTTAACAAGTTTCTTACATTCTAAACAATCATATACACAATCATAAGAACTTAGACAAACATAAGTGTATAGATGAGGCTTGTATACTTATGATTTGATTTGTTTTAGTAAGTTGAAAGTGTTGTCATTATTCTCTTCAAAATATAAAATTATAACTTGCATTTCTTATTTACATCTTATCAATTCTTTGAAAAAGTTTGTTTATAGCAAATTAGAGAAGTTATAAGGCTAGTCTAGTTTGTTTGTAAACAAAGAAAATCAAAATAAAGTGTTCTGTTATTTCTATTTTATATCAGATTTCTTGTTAAATTTCTCACACATTTAGATTTAATTCAAATAATTAATCCATATCATACAAAAAAATAAAAAAACAAACAAAAATATCATCATTTAGCTTGCATACAAACAAAGCTAGGAAAAAAATCAACATCTTGAATAATAGTGTAAGTTTCTTCTCTTCTTCTTTGTGTGCATTACAAACCTTGGAAAAATATTTCAAAAAAAATAGAGTGTTGATTTCAAAAAAAATTAGCTTTGTCACTCTTTTAAATTTCAACATTTAATTTTCAATAAACAAATCATTTACTTCTATAGAACCAAGAAAAGCCAAAAATAATAAAACAAAAACTTCAAAAAATAGTGTCAAAAGCCTTTATAACACATGTAAATCCTACTTCTTTAGGTTTCATGCCCATTGTATACCCTTGGTGCAATACATCTTATATTATAGGTAGTTGATCAAATTGATTTTGGTGAACTTTTTTACACTTTAGACATATTTGAAAGTATTATTTTCATAAGGATATAATATGGTGACTGCATTATTAGTTTTATTTGTAATCAATTAGTGGATCCAAACCACTCATACATAATTGAGTTATTGAGTGACTTTTAATCCCACCAAGTTAATTTATGTTTGATGGACTTTGTTCCATATATTTCATCTTCTTCAACATTATGTTTGAGTATTGCATCATTTTATTTATTGGGATGCCTTGTAGCATATGTTTGTGTTCTCAAATTTTGCTATTGTTATTTATTTTTTGAGAGACCCTTATTATGTATCTCATTTTTTCCAATGTGTACTTCTTGTACATGGGTACCTCATTAGGCCTAGTTTCCAAGACCCATTATTAGAGTATTATTAGCTTTTTTGGTTTGTATATACCTCCCTAAGTTTCACTTAAGGTGGGGGGGGGAGGTATTGGTATATTAATCTAGATGCACAAATATTAAGTTAACTTAGGAAGTTAGTTTTTATAATAAGTATAATTATTTTGTGCGCATCCATATAAGTATGCATTTAATGCTTACTCACCTCACATGTGTTACCACCCTTTGTGGAAGCCACCTTTATTGAAACTAATAGGGAACTGGGAGATTGTTATTACACACTATTTATACACATCATCTCCCTTTGTACATGTATTATGTATTACAAATCTTTTATCCTCTATTCTCTATTTTGGATTTAGTATTTCAATTTTCAACTTCTTTCTATGTCTAATGACCTATGATATGATTGTGGTAATGGTTTATGGATGTGATATTGAGTATTGAGTGTTCATTACTTTGATATTAGAGAGCATTTTACTCATATCATTCAATATAAACCTAAGTTCACATTGGAACACATACAAGGTTTTCAATAGGTTCATAATGAGCTTATCAAAGACTAAATTTTATAATTCAAGAATATTTTTCATTATTTAACTTATCAACCCTCAAATTTGGAAATAAATTATCTTCAGTAATGGTCTCTTATCTCAAATCAAATAAATATCCATGTATAAAATTTATATTTATTTTCAAAACTTATACATGGATGTGTTAAAATATTTTATGATCTTAATTCCAGAACACAAAATGCTAATGATTCAGGATCATCTTCACATAAGTAGGAGGTTATCAATAAACAATTAAATTTAGATTCCACATATATAATAAATAATCTAATTAAATTCATTCATAAGATAGTTTATTCAATGGAAATATATCTAATAAAGAAATAACAAATTAAAATACTCAATAAATGGAAGGAAACAATTCACAAAGCACCATATAAATTAAATAAATCTAATTTAACTCAGAGGCAACCACTTTGTTTTGATAGATTCATAGATCGACTACATGATATAATACATGCATTGTTGGACAAAAAGTTAATCACTCTTTCTCCCAATTACTATCATCCTTCTCATCATCTTGAGTATATAAAAGGAAATTGAGATAATTATTGTAATGCTTTGCATTAAAATATATCACAACTAAAAAATAAAAGGATTATCACATTACCAAAAGTGGATAATCAAACACCAAACTCCATTCCTACATATTCTCCTTTGAATAAAATGATATCTCAAAGAGAACCACTGATTATTCAATAAATCATCAATAATACACATAAATAAGATACTATTATAGATAATATGTAACAACATAATACATGTCCAATAAAGTTTCTTGAAAGTATGGGATATAATGATAAATATTTACAACATACACATGGATCTAATACATGACATACTATTTTACCAGTAACTTTGGAGCTCAATAAAATGATCACATTATTGGTTATATAATATACTATTCCACAAGTAAATATAGTTTTAGGATGGCCTTGGAAATAAAAGATAATTCAATGGTAAATAAGGATAATACCAGTTTACCTTTTACATTTGAAGGTGGTTTGTTAACATTCTTTAGAAATAAAACAAAAATGAAAGACACAATGATCCATGATAATAGTACATATTGAATTACACAAACATATGAACCAAATTAAAAAATAGTTCAAATATAGGTAAATTTAATGCATACTTCAAAGATAACAAAAGATTAGTATCAAATATGATTTCCTTAGGTAACTAATACAACTACAAATATATCTAAGAATAAAAATTCATAGATACAATATCATAAGGGAACTATAAATAACACTCAATATGGTACATAATTTACATTTCCATCAAGGTGGTTAGTTCATTCTAAAACTATTAATTGTATCAATTACACATGGGTCATAAATTAAAATTTAATATTAGTAACACAATTAAATCACAAGATCATAATCCAACATACCAATATAATAAATACTAGTACCATCACATGAATTCAATTATCCAATGAAACATTCTCAAGAATATTTACAATATAAAATTCTACATAAACACAATGCAATAATGAATGAATCAAAGTACACACACACATACATATATTTCAATTTGTTACATGATACAAGTATAACATATACAATATGACTCAATAATGGGCTCATCACCCTATACATCTCCACCTCCCTCTGCCAATAAGGGACCATGAGAAGATGAGGATGTATTATAAATTTGTCATGATCATAAGTGAGATCAAATCCTCCTATCATGATCCCCATAAATGACCACTCATGCTTGTAAAGTTACATGCTCACATTGTAGTTACAAGTACTCAACAAACACATTCTAACCTAGAATGATTGATGGACAAGAGAAGGAATATGATGTCTAGTAAGCTCCTCCCTCAACTAATCACACTTGATTATTGTTTCATATCTCTTGGATGACACATCATCATGATCCATTTACACTAGAATATAATCTACATTATCTATTATTACTTGATAAAATGGGAGCATGATTTCTTAAAATATTTGTCACACACTCTAAAATATAGCTAGGAACTATCTAAATAGGCACATGTAATGCCAATACCTTTAGGGATGTCTCTATGATGTTCATGCAATAATCATCCCATACAAAATAAATAATACATGATATCAATATTAAAGTTATATAAATAAGTAAACTATGTAAAAAAAAATCTAAATATGCATATACTTAATTACAAGAGGAGCCTGAAAACTAGTCACTCTGACATCTCTTACACATACTCCACCATGTGCATAAGGGGAATAATCTACTACAATTAGAAAAAAATAATCCACCTGTGAGCTGACCACCATTTTTTATAGGATAGAATATAACCAATTCCATATGCATCCAGTGTCTAGATCACAAGTTCAATGTCTGATAACATAATAGGATCCAAGTACACAGTTATTAGTTGACCCTTATTCTCCTCCCTTAACAAAGCTCTCAAAAATCATCTCCACACATAAGATGATGAGGGAACACCCTGAGGAATACCAAAGTTTTGTGTGATGATCTAAAACTAGAGACACTCACACACATTAGGCCATCAATATTGTATCTAACAACTCACTTGAATATGCTATAATTTCACCCCATCCTCTTTTCACCCTCTAAAACCCATATATGGATGCTAAAAAATATTACCTAGAGATAATCGATCTAGTCTGTCATAATAGTCCATCATCCCACCCCTCAAAACATAGTTTTTACTCACTCACCTCTTAATATACATATGTGGATGAGCTCATCCACCATGAGACAACTTCAATGGATGTACCACCATAATGTTTTTATAGGCACAATAATGTAATAAGGTGGTTGAGTCCAATCCTTATCCAAAACCTTCTTGGGTGAATCTTTGTAAATCTATGTAACAATGGGATAACATCGTATGTCCCCAAGAATACCTCATGTTTTTTCCTACATATCTCATAAAAATCAATTCATTAGGTAAAAAATAGACACACTTCCACCATCAACTAGAATGAAGGATGATAAAAGAGCATAAAATAAATTTTAAAACTTGGAACATTCACCAGTAAAGTCTCTAAAAATAAAATAGTAGTGTCATTAGGGCCATGATGAGATCCTTAAGCATAACCAATAATAAAATGGTGTGCTTGTGTTATATGAGATGTCCTAACATAACCCTATAACATCACTCCTCTCTTAATAACTATAAACTACAAAATCCTCCACACATCATGCAAAGTCACTATCATCTCCCCTTTAGAGAGATAGAAAGTGTAAGTGTCTAAGTCCCAATGCTCAACCAAGGTTTCCATCATATGCAAGTAATAAGTAATAAAATACATTTACCCAACATAAAAAACCCAACTAAATCTAGTGTATCCCTTTCATTATTAGCCAATATTAGTGCACATATGGTATCTATCATATGACCACATCTAAATTATTAAACCCACATAACTGTCTAAAATCCCAAATACAAGAAAAACTAAAATTAAGGCATAATAGATACTCAAGTATTAAATTTCTTATAAGTCTTCAGACATATCCACCACAAAGTATACAAGTCTATAATTAGGACTGTGGTTAGGTAGATAAGCTTATAGATAAGTTCACTCTCGTCTTAGACAACTCTCGTAAAGGTCTGAATAGGAACCTATTATACAGACATGAGGCAAAGAAAAAAATGATGTAAAATATGTAAAAATAGACATAATTTCAAAATTTGTGTCAAAAAATTTAGTTTTTTACTTACCAAGGGAGAGCATCCTCAAATTACAAGGTAAGCCCAACCACTCTTTTCTATGGCATTTTCTATTTCTCATATTTAAAAAATAAAAATTTCTTGATGTGAAAATTATTTATAGATTCTTTTCAACCAACATAGGTATATCGGTTGACTTTTCTTTTCAAAATTAAAACACTTTATAACTAATTCCTTTCAAAATTACACATGTGATATCTCAAGTAATATATATCGAAATGACTCCTTGTGAGTTGTTCTGGAACACACAAAGTTCACTATTATGCATAGTAATCTTTCCATCACCTCAATCAACCTTATCAAAAATTACAAATTTAATTATTACTTATCTATACATGGAGTCTCCCACATATTATTTTTTATCTCTAAATTATTTCACTATGATTATTTCCTTTAGAAATATTTAACTTATAATACTCATCATAATAGTAATGATTCTCTAAAAATTGGTGAAAATGATAATATATAAAAATAATAATAAATTCAACTTATATTCAATCAAATAGACTAACGTATTACAAAACATAAATCTTATTAATTCAATATGACACACTCGATACTCTCATTACTCGTATTGAAAGGGGACATCTAATAAAATTATCACGTTAAAAAAAGTTGGAACAAAATAAATTTTGGAAAATTATGTAGGATTGAAAAAGTTTCAAATCATTCACATGTTATAAATTTATAACATTGACATTATATACTCTTTAAAAACTATACATAATAGGGTCACACGCCATAATTGTGAACTCAAATTATATTAAAGACAAACTATAACTCTGAAATATTTAAATTAAAGGAAAAAATATCATATTTTATGATAGAGTGTATGTTTAAAATATTCAAAATATAGGTTAAAAATCTTCAACATTACTCAAAATTCAATTGCATGACAAAAATGGGCACATTCATACATATTACTTGGGACATATGACATGTATATGCACTAACTCCTCAAATGCTCAAAATATAGAATCATACATACTTGAGTACATTTGCATGGGCATATGCAAAATAGTTAAAAGAAAAAAAGTTATAGGTTGTAAATACAACCATAATTGAGTATATAGATTCTTGTCATTATATATTATTGTCACAAATTCAAGGAGCATTATAATTTTTCATACTCACACACATTTTTAACATTCAAAGTTAAAATTTCAAAGTTCAAATGGGCATGATGCTTATTCATGCAAATTCTCAAAGTTCAAAATCATAGTTTCAAAGTTCAATAAGACATTATACATTTTCATGCACATTTTCAAAGACAAATTAGTGGCATTTATATTCAAATAAATATGTAATGTTATCATGATGGGGTCATGCATATTATTCATTCTCTTTCGATCATGAAAATAGAATCTAGATCTATTTATAATGAGGTGATTTAAATATGGTGAAGGTAATGTATGTTGAAGTTTAACAACACTCAATGGCCTTGGAATTAAATCTATCAAACCCATTGTGTGGTTCTATTTTCTATTATGGGTGATGTATGTTAGAGTCTAGTGACACTTAACACCTGTATCATTTCTTATAGAGAACCCATTATGGCTCCACCTTATTGAATTAGTATATTGGTTACTATTCCCATTTCATGAGAGTTAGAATACACATATTTCAAACTCATGGGATTGATTGTTAGATCATTGGCTAGGATCTTTGTTTCCATCAAATTCACATATTTTTAAAGTAAAATCAAACCTATTTCATAAACATTACTGTAAGGAAAAATAAGAAAGAAAACATTGCACAAAATAAGACATCATCCAACACACTCAAATATGGAATAGATCAGAAAAATATGTATAAATAAGAGAGTAATGTGTAGTTAATCCATGAATGATCATAAAGGCCTTGAATAGGCATGTAACTGCTAAGTCTAAAATGACCAATCAAAGTGTAACATCCACTAGCCAATGATAAACAATAAGTAAATCCCTATATCTAAGTAAACCTAATAAAGATAACTTGAGTGGAGGAATAATACATGTGTGTAGGAATAATCCAAATAAAAAAATACAAGGAAAATAAACAACTACACTAACACCCCCCCCCCCACTGTAAGCATAATTTAAGTGGGTAGGAGAAATGGGTCCTAGAAACAAGGCCTGATGAGGAACCACATATAAATAAAATCTCATGAAGTGGATAAAAGGATAAAAACCCATAGGTAAAAAATCCCCCCCCCAAAAAAAAAGAGATAAAAATAATAATAAAGGGATAAAAACCCCCACTAGAATCTATAACTGCCTATATCCACCCTATATCCTGCAAAGGAGTTATCTAGAGTGACTTTGGATTAGTAGTAGATGCAATGAAGAGTGAATCATCCTATAATATTTAATGTGTCTACCAAGTTATTTATGGATCTAAAACTAAGGTGTAGTCCCTATACAATGAACTATGCTCCTAATGCATAGTAGATGGGATAATTGCTCCATATAATGATGGTGTAGTTGAATCAAAGGTAAAAAGAATGTGAAATGCCTTGTAACTATGTAGAATAATATATTATGTTTGATGAGTCATGAATCAAAGTACCTGATCCCTATATATTTAAAGTGGACCAAAAGTAGGTGACTCAAGAAATAAGTCCTCAATATTTGAAAGGTGACAAGAAGATGGTGTAGGTATGTCCCCATCACTATCATATTCATCTGTATTAGCTAAAGATTCCCTAATATTAGATATGATCTCAGGCTCAAAAATTTCATTAAGTCCAACTGAGTCAGATGAAGAAGAATCTAAAGGAGAGTTAAGGATAAAGTGTGAGAAGGAATATAATTAACTTTTATTATTTACCAACCCCACTACCAATATAATATCACTATGTAACTCTCTAACATGCACTAAATCTAGGGTGAACTCAATTTGCATGCCCAAACTAAGGTGAGTAATATGGTAAAAAAATAGGAAATTAGTTGAAAGTGAGGAAATACTAATAAAATTATTGAATGTTCCTCCACTCACTTCAATATACCCTCTCCCTAAAACCTCTATATAATTATCATCACCCAAATGAATAGTGGACATGTCACATGGCCCTAAGGAAGTTAACTCGACCTATGAAGAATCCATGTGATGTGATGCTCTAAAGAATGGTGAATATTGGAGTAAAAAAAAAAATTAGAAAAGAGTGATATAAATTCTAAATAATGGTGGCTCCAATTTAAGTAAACTTATATTGAATCATGATATTGGATAACATATTTTTGAGGTCATATAAAGGGTCTTTCATATGCTTGGTATGTTTAGGTTATCCAAGTACATAAGTAATTACCCTTGGAAGAAATGGATCAAGTTTTCCTAGATCTACGAGACATTAAAAAAATGAAGAAAATAATGATGATGGTGGTGGAATTAGTACATTGGGTAATGAAGAATGGAATTCTAATGATAAATAAGATGAATAAGAGGAAGAAAATAATAATGATGATGGTAAAGATGAAGATTATGAGGACGAAAATGTAGGTGAGAAGAAGACAAAGTGAGCATAATCATGATGAAGACTATAGGTGATGAAAAAGGAGAGATATAAAATAATGATGATGATAAAAAGGAAGATATTGTAGATTAATAAAAATAAAAATAATATGAACATAATCATGAAGAGGAATAAGGATTCATGAAATAAATAGGTTCAAACCGATTAGATCCAAAGAGCAATGCTTCAATATTTCAATTTTATAGATGCATTCAAAATCATTAGGTCATTTTTTTCATAAATAATAATAGTAAGCATAACTTAATAAATATTAATGTGTCTAAACATATACCTATTGAATTAAATAATATCAAGGAGGCTCAATTATATGCTAAAAATAATCAATCTTTTGAATATTTAGACATCACTATGGAGAATTATGTTTTACATTAATATTTGTATGCTTTCAATATAGATTGTTTGGATATGGTTCTTGGATATACTTGGATAGATAATTTGGGAATGATAAATATTAAAGTGAATAATAATTTCATGAAGTATTGGTACTAGAAAATGAAGGTTAATTTATAGGTTATCACTGTTAGAAAGGCACAAATAAAAGTTAAGGTAGAGCATGAGGATGACATTGCAAATGATGAAGAAGCATAAGGAGGATTCAAATGAATAAATATTAAAATAAAAGAATAACACTTCATATAATTAAATAAAAAATCACTACCAAATGAAAAGGTGGAAGAGGTAGAAGATAAAGTTGACAAGGTCACAATATCAAAAAAGTTTGAGGCATATGGACACCCACATCATCATGAGATGAAACAATCATGGAGGAATTTTAGGGAGTGTCACAAAAACAATCACATTAACTATATAACAAACTAGATTATCGATAACTATGGATACACAAAGAATCAATGGGGAAATAAATATGAATATTCATGGAAGCCAAATAACTATTATGATCATTTATGGAATCAGATTAACACAATAAAATATAATGCATGGAATCTAAGGATGAATCATTATATATGGATAAAAATGAGATATAATTATGATAATAAATGAAATAAAAGTATCAAAATGGAATTTTAAAAAAGGTTTGAAAAGTATCACCTCCCAAGATCACACAAAAGTGGTTGGATAATCAATATTGGAGATAAGTGTGCAATGATTTGAAACACACTCATTATTTTGTCTCTTATTTTGTTTCATGGACAAAACATATCAATGAGGGAAGGAATGTTATGTACCTATGGATATGACATATTATTATAAATGGGTTGATATATATTCAATCATGTACCACACATCCTTCTTAATTAGTTGTATGGGTCAATAATATTTATTTTAAAAAGTAACTTATGGAATTCGTATATCAAGCAATGAGTCAGCCTACATTGGGATTCAAAGGTTACCCATCCATTTTTAGTTATTATAGGTCTATATATATGATATTAATATCATTGTAAATTATATCAATTAATTAAGTGTTGAGTATTATAATGTTATAAGATTATTATAGGTTTTCCCCTCGAAGTGGAATTATGGAACTATTCTTTCCTAAATGAGTATTATATGGTGTTGCCTTCTCTTAAGGGTAATTATTATATTTCTAAATAAATTAAATATTTGGTAATCTTTTCCCATTAATATCTATTATTTTGTTTTGATCTAAATTATATTCGTCATAATTCAAATATTATAAATGTGGATCATAAGATTCCATATCACCTAAAGAAGTTACTCTCATTGTAACCTCAAAGATGGGATAATGGGATACATGCACAATGTATCCTTATAGTTAGTGCTTACAAATATTGGGTCAACATTATTATATGAATAATAAATTATATTTGATATACTACACAATCATTCAAACCCTTGTCTATATCACTTATTATAGCTTGATTTTTTATTGTATTGTATTCATAATCATTAGCTCCTTTATACACACAAGAATATTTGATAACACTAACTATTTCATTTGGTACCTTTACTATATTCAAATTTATTATGTATATATCATGGATAGTCAAAGTATGTATGATAATTATTTTCATCATCTAGATAATTTATTCTCTACTCATGCTATGCCTTTTAGTTATGATAATGAATGGACAAATCATAATAAGCAAAAACTTATGGAAGAAATCATATGTGGATGATTATGACTTTGATGATGTAACATTGAATATGTAATTTTATTTTAATGAAACTTAGTAACATGATTCCATATAAATAAATTCACTTATATAATCTTCTTCAAATTCACCTTCTTCCCTGACTAATAATATAGATTAAAAAGAGCAATTCAAGTCTCAAATAAAGTAACATTCAGAGGTGAATCTACTAAAAGATAAAACTATTTTGATTAAAAGGGTTTCTTGATTAAGGCTTTTCAAGTCAAGATTAAATATATAAGGTTAATCCTTTACAAAAATTGGATATAAACCATACATGGCATAACTCTTCCCCTTTGTCAACTAATGAAGATGAACTTCTTTCCTCTTTGCTTATCACACCACAATATATTTTTTTTTTATAAAAATTATACTTCTATTTTTTTAAAGTCATGGCATTCCTTATAAAACATATTATGATGTTACCTCTACTTCCACCTCATGATTATCTTCTCATGATGCTACTCTTGCACCATAATGTCATAATCTTAACAAAGAGGTACCATGTGAGGACAATACATAGCTTGCTAGAGATAATTAATTCAATGTTATTGATAAAAAGAAGTGAGTAAATCTTATATATCCAACAAATATTACAAACCAAAGGAAGAGCTTATACCTCCACCTCCGACACATCCTCTGTGATGGGTTTTATATGCCTATTCAATTAGATATAACTAGGGTTTATGTTTGTGAAGCCTTTTAAGATTAAATCATTAATATGATAAATTCAATAGAAGGATTGAAAAAGTAAAATAAATATCTTAGTTCAAAAATCATATCACTTGAATATATATATATACACACACACACACACACACACACACACACACACACACAAAGAACCCAAAGTATGTTAGTGTAAATCATGTACTTACTTAATCATCTAGATCTCATGTGACTCACAAGTAACATACATCTACAATTAATGATTCAAAAATTATACAAAAGGATAATAAGATTGCAAGTGAGATTCAAACAGAATTTGAAACAAGTTGTTTATGTTACCTTTTATGCCTCCTCTAGGAGTATCAAAATAATATTTTGCATATCATAGATTACATGGACATCATACATATATTTTTTTGGTTTAAAAAAAAATACAAAGTATAATTTATAGTGGTGATCCTATAACATATAAATCAATTAAGAAACCCACTTATATTACATCTCATAAAAAATAAGTGAAAAAAGAACATGAAGAGAAAATATTGATACAAAAGGACAACCTATAATAATAAAAGAGTAAAAAATAAAAATTAGAGAAATAAACATTACACAAAAAACAAAATGAACAATAAATTACTAAAGGAACAATTACCAAAAGAAAAGTTGCAATAGTAAATTCAAGATGAGCAGTAAAGCACTTTTTTGAAAAGGTTTCTCATGAATGCATGTCCAAATAAAAATATTCCTCAAAGTATAATGATACAAATATGGTTTCTAAAGAATCAATTATTATATATAACTCATGCACATAATAACAAGATAAGGAAAAACTTATAGTTACATTTTTTAGTCAAGAATTTAAAGCACATATTAATTCTCTTCATAATATTCAACCAATAACACATTATTATTATTTAGTTCAACATGGTATGTAAGATAATAATAATGATGAACTCATTAAAAGGAAACACAATTTTAAAAGACCAACTATAATATATGGTGCAATTATTTTTTCATACACAGATACAAAATATAATCGAAATGGCATATCACAATTTTAAGCACAACCTAAGAAGTAGATTCTATCCTATGATGATGATTACAATGATTACTATGATATTAATTGTACATAATATTTTTGAGATACCGATGATACATGGCCTATATAGAGGCATCCCTTTGATGATATCTTGGGTTTATAGTGGTATATTTTCCCTTTGTACATAGATTCTTTTATTTTACTTCATTGCTAATTCCTCTCTCCCTTATTGAAGCATTCCACTAGATTTATTTTTCATTTTGGGAACTTGTTATCCTAATTTTGAAATTGATTATAATAATATAAAATGCCTATCTCACAATGCTTTGCATGTATAATCTATATGAAAGTTCACTTGATTACAATGACATATCTATCATGTTATGGCTTCCATTAACTTACATTATCCCATATATTTACTCATTCATTATGCATGAGAAAACATAATATATTTTCCATTGGGTCTATGTACATTATGATATATATTAATTATTTACATTTTATTTCTATGACTCATTTAGTCATATATTGGATCATTTTTCTTGCTTTCCTTCTTACCACACTATGTTTTAACACCTTGTTGTGGATTGTTCAAATCCCTCCCATTTATTCTATTTTAAAATCATTTGTTTTTAATTCATTTTCAAATATTTTAAATTAAAATATTTTAAAAAATTCAAAATAAATAAATAAATCATATATTGTCAAAAATTCAAAAAAATAAAAAAAATCCAAAATACAAAAAAATATTAAAATATATTTAAAAATTAGGCCTAGAAGCATTCTCTTATGTTTCTAGTGTAATTATTTTCATATGTTATTTATTTCATGTTAATTAGTATAATATTTCAATTTTTAATACATTATTCTTTTCATGAGGTATGTGACTATAATACACGACATATTATCACACAATTTTTTTTAATGTTGGCTTCCCTTTTTTTACCCATAAACATTGCTAAGTTGGGGGCATCTCTTAAAACATTTCAATAGGTTTTATTTATCCAAAACCTTTATACCATGTCAACCTATATATTTAAAAAAATAGTAATAAATCATTCTTTACATTGTGTTACATGAAAATGTTATTTCATAACAAAGACATTGATACATATGGTTGATGTAAACTAGTCTCATCTGCTCTATGCTTGTTTAGTACTTCACTACATGATAAGTTAGGACTTTAATACTTATTGTGTGTGGCCCTTATCCTTGTGTGTGTGTGTGTGTGTGTGTGTGTGTGTGTGTGTGTGTGTGTGTGTGTGTGTGTGTGTGTATTTGTGTGTGTGTGTGTGTTATTATTTAAATTAAATTCTTATTCCATTTATGCATGGCCCTTGAATTTATGTGTTTATTTAACATTTACATGTCCCTTTTATATGGCCCTTGGGATTTTTATGTGACATTATATACAATTTATGTGACATTGCATGACAGTACTTGTTTTCTCATTTCTTTTTACTATGGCGTAATGATTCATATCATGCATTGATTATATGGTATACTTTTACATTGGTGGCATGATACATAACATGCACATGATACTTTCATGCTTCAAAGTTATATATAACATGTGTTTCAAATGAAATTAAATGTTATATTCAATACTATGATGTATTCTAATTCAAATATTCAAATTGATATTACATGATTACATATCTCACATATACTACAAGTTTTCTTTTGATATTAGTGACTTGTAGGCTATGCATCTCATCTCAAAAGTGGGTAATCATAATGGGCTTATATTTAGCATTTAAGTTATCATTTTAGAGAGGATTATAAATCAAGTTAGTCAATAATTAGTTTATAAATAATGAAACATGCATAAAGAACTAACTAACCAAGCCTATCTATTCCTATGGGAATTAGAAAAGATAACAAGAAACAAATGAAATAAATCAACACCATATTACCTTCCAAAATGGATTAACCATTCCCATGTGGCTAAAAAACATGTTATCCCTTGATCAAGCATCCTTTCCTCTCTCAACAATGGTGGTAAGCTCCTCCAATGCCTCAAGAACATTCCATAAAACCTAGGCTCTTGATTCCAAATCACTAAACTAGCCTATCAATGAAGATTTGTGGAAATAATTTGGCATTATAACTTTTCAATATTCAATATTTGAAGATATTTCAGAATAATAACCTTGCACCAAAATAGATTAGAAATGATGTTCATGGCCTCTCTATTTTTAGATTTTTTAGATTGGTCAAGATCAACTATGAATGTCCATCTCAAGATTGAGATATGTGGCCATAGATAATCCTAATATTTAGAATTAAATCCATAATTATATTCATCATGACCTTGGAATAAGGGGAATTAAAGAGGCATGGGAGGCATTAACTAGGCATGGGTGACCCATAATCCTAATATTTGTGGCATTTATGGCTTAGGGATATCTTCCTAAGAAATGATGTCACCCGATAATGCAATTAATAAGAATCAATTTTCAAAAACAAATATTCAAAAACTCTCATGGAAAATCCACTTAAGCTCTTGATTTATATTAATTAGCCTTAAACAAGGTTAATCAACATTTGTGTAGTTATCTAAAAATTGGCCCTCGATTAATCAAAATGGTCAAAAAGTCATATTACTAAGTTGTAATTTGACTCAATAAGAATTAGAAGGTGATATTAGATGCATTGAAACCATATTCCCATTTAGGATGTTTCCAACACAAATTAACAAAGGTATGTGGCATGTACCAACAAATTTAGGAGAAAAGAGTGATCCAAAGCACAAAAGGTGAAATTATTATTTTGACTCAAAATGAATTGATCAAAGTTAGCTAACCCATAAATTGAATTGACCCATTTAGGGATACTTTGACCTAAATTAGCACTTGTAAATGACAAGTTCAAACCATTTATCATGTTTTATGAATTTTGACCTAAAATGTACATTTGAGTGCAATTCGAGTAAGATTGACAATTTCAACACAAATGATGTTAGGAATTGGATGTCTACATTTTTACCCTATTTGAGGTATAGTGAGACATTTAGGGGAAGAAACATATTTTAAAAGAAAAGAGTTTTCAAGAAGAAATTGTAATATACCCATGATTCCCCCTTGAGAGGACATACTAGGATGAAAGAGAAGGATGAACTCTTAAAACGAGAGAGAAAGTGAGAGATTAACCTATAGAATAGATCACATCTACATTCTCTAATTCTTGCACACTTGATTACCATCAATGATAAAAATATAGTGAGAGTTATAATAGGCCCCAGAGATGGGAAGAATGAGAATGATACAATCTATAAATGTAAGGGACACACTATAAATGTACCCAATTTGAGAGTATAAGCTATGCACTTATGACATTGATCAATCCTGAGACAAGTTGCATACTAAAATATTTCCATCATGGGATTTAATGTGGAGAGTTTTGAATTAGAGGAAAAAGGGAGAATGTTCTACTTCAGGAAGGGAAGCACCACTAGAATGGGGTCTCTAAAGAGAATATAACAAGAAGTACTCCAGTAGAGTAGATTTGATTATGATAAAATAGTTTTTCCCTAGTAGGGAAAATTTTGATCATTGATAAAGAATAAAGAATGATTTTTCCCCTATAAAAGGATTTGATCAGACATGGTTCAGATGTTGTGCCCCAGCATGGGCAATTGGTAAGCAAAAATATCTCAAGGATATAACTAAAAAGATAGGTTAAAGTAAGTGAATGCAAATGCACATACGATGGCGTAATGGATTAGAAAGCCATATAAAACCAAGAATATGAGAATGCACAAAGTCATGAGAAAGATGAAAAGAAGAATGGAGATAGCTGAGTTGACCTCAATAGAAATTGAGCACTGCCTAATAGTTCCATGGACTCATGTTCCAACATGAAATTCAAGCCAATGTAGTTCAGCCAAGTTTGAGAGAGAATGGAATGAGGAATGATGAAAAATGACCAAGAATTTATTAGACTTATAATGTATGCAAAGAGATGCACATCTAAGAATGGACAAAGAAGCCTAAAATGCATGTTACCTAGAAGCTTAATTCCATATCATGAGCTTAGGTGTTGTAAAGTGTTCTTGAGAATCATTCATCATAGTTGATGTTAACGTTAAGATTTTGAGATTTGAGTACAAAGTGCTTGCTATAGAAAAATAAATTAGGCATCACAAGTATGAATAGCTTAGAATGACATAAGATTCCAATTATGTTGAGCCAATTCAAATGTGAATATTTATAACTAAGGATAATGGTAAGATAATGACCAAAACTAGAGCTACAGTGATTTACATTTAAACAGAAAAGCAAAGAAAAAGATAAACATAAACATAAATAAACCTAAATTGAAATCAAGATATGATCTTAAGTAGGAACAAATGTTTAAAAACAAAAGTCAAGAATGTCTTAATAACATGAGACCAAGATATGAATAATCAAGATCCATGTGGACCATCAAGGCAATCTTGAACACATAAGAGAAAGCAACATCAAATAGAAAAATAAGACACCAAAAATAATCAAATAAACAAAATGGTCCAAGAACAACAAAATAACATAGGATCAAGATATAAATAATCAAGATCTATGTGAATCATCAAGATGTTCTAAAATAGAAAAGAGAAAAGCAAAGTTAAATAGAAAAACAAGACACCAACAATAATCAAATAAACAAAATGATCCAAGAATAACGTAATAACATAGGATCAAGATATAAACAATCGAGATCCATGTGAATCATCAAGATGTTCTGAAACACAAAAGAGATAAGCAAAAAACAAACAAGAAAACACAAGACCAAGAAAAGATAAGAAGTAATAAAAAAAGAAAAGGAGAAGAAATAAAAAGAGAGGTGAGAAATCACAACAAAACACCAAGAAAACTCAAATAAAAACACACACAAATAAAAAACCAAGTTAGTGAAGTTTAAAGACAAATGCTCATGCATGTGTGGTAGAGGTGTTAATTTCTACCACATCATAGCAAAGAACAATGACACAATAATTATTCCCTAATTAAAGAGGAACAATGATAGATGAAATGGGGGAAGAGAAGAAAATGAAGGGGTTGGCCGAGCTGAATCTAGATGTATAAGACAAGTGGATGCTACCTACATAGTTCCATGGATGCATGTTCCAACATGAACTTTAGGCCAAATGTAATTCTCCCAGGAAATGTGATAGAAGATAAATGATGATCAAACCAACATGATTTATAGAAGAAATGGAAGATATGACAAACAAATGAGAATAGTCTAGCAAACAAGAAGCTGATGAGATGAGAAAGAATGATCTTGCAAAATGGTAAGTGTGTGGAATAAGATGAAATGAAGTGGTTTTCCTATGCTTGTAGAATGGTAAGAGCATTCAAACTTAATTTTTGTTCATAAAATGGCAAGAGCATTCAAACTTAACAATTTCTCATAAACTGGTGAGAGTGCTCAAACTTAATAGTTACTCACAAAATGGTGAGAGTGTGGGATGGTGGAATGGGAATGTACAAATGTATAAAAACATGAGACAATGTTTTTGTTTTTTTGTGGATCATGTTCTAATGTTTTTAGTATTTTCAAAGTATTTCTAATTTTTTGGTGTTTTTGGGATAAAATATGCACAAGGTGGGACCATCTAGTTGAGGAGATGCACGTCCTGAGAGTAGAGGTTCCAATAAGATAGCTAAGCTAATTGTAATGACCCATGCTCACAAATCAGTGAGAGCAAGGTTCTTGATAAAATAAGAAAGTAGCAAATACTTATACTAAGAAGATGCAACTATTCACCTATTAGAAGCTTCACAAAATTTTCTTAGCTAAACTGCTTTGTAAAATTGCTGTTAAAGATGTTCATAATGCTCATGAGATATAATCAAGATTATAATTGGTCAGGGGATGAAAAGTGTTCAACCTTATAACATGTCCTAAACAAAACAAATAATATGCCTCTCAAAGAGAGCAATATAGAATGGGATAAATAATGTGTTCATAGTGCTGAGAGTTCAAATCCTTTACTATCAGGATTCATGAAAAGTGGACAGGGTAGTATAAAATGTGTTCAAGGTAAGATAAAAGGGTGGGATAAAATTATGACAACACAAGTTTCCCCCAAGTCAGGGGTCTTATAGATAATGGTTCAAAGATATTCATGCATAGAATCTCTTAAGATGTATGATGTTCATGGGATCTAAAAGTTCTTCACCATTAGGTTTAGCCAATTGGTATGCTCCTGATCCATAGTTTGTTGTGACAATATATGGTCCTAACCAGTTAGGTTAAAACTTGCCTTTATTTTTAGGTTTAGCATTCATTTTATTCTGGTTCTCTTTCAAAACTAAGTCAGCAATCTCAAATTCTTGAGGGAGAATTCATTTGTTTTGGCTTCTCCACAATCTATTCTAATAGGCTTGCAAGTTTTCTAGGGTAGCCAAACACTTACCATCAAGAAGTTCTAGTTCTTACAACTATGAGGCTCTATAATATTCATCATCTTCTATGTGTTGCAATGATATTCTTAATGATGGGATCTTAATATTGACTGGGATGATAGCTTTAGTAACAAAAACAAGGGAGTATAGAGTAGCTCCAGTTGGGGTGCGATGATTGGTTCTTTAATCCCAAAGGGCAAGAAAGAGTTGTAAGTGCCAATTATAGCCATCATCATTAAAAATCTTTTTAAAGATGGCTATAATTATTTTATTTGATGCCTCAACTTATTTGTTACCTTTTAGGTTATATGGAGTATTTCACATCTTGGTTTACAAATGACCTGCCATTATCAGATATAATACGGGCTAGGATTCCATATCGATAGATGATATGGTAATGAAAGAATTTGTATATTTGTTTCATGGTAATATAAGTGAGAGGAATGGCCTCAATCCACTTGGTAAAGTACTTAGTTGTAGTCAAAATATGCTTATGGCCATTTGAATATGTTGGGTTAATTTTTCCAATGAGATCGAGACCCCATGTTGAGAATGGCCATGGTGTTGTAATCAATTACAAGGGTAAGGAAGGTGCATGTATCAAGTTGCCATGTTATTGATAAGAAACACACGTATTTACATAATTACAAGCATATATCTCTATTTTGGGCCAACAATAGAGTATTTTGAGAAGTTTCTTTGTTAGGAATACACCATTGGTATGGGCCCCACATATTCCTTCATGAACCTCCTTTATTTCCATCTTGGATTCTCCCAAAGATAAATAATGAAGAAGTGTTCCATTATAGCCTTTTTAATAAAGCATGTTTCCAAGGAGGATATAATGTGTTAAGTGATGAAGGAAATTGTTTGTTGGTTATTGGAAAGGTTGGAATGAAAGATAGGGATATATAAATAGTTATAAAAATCTTGGTATCATGATAGCTCAGGTGAGGGATTAGGATCAACAATGGTGCATATCCTCTCTAATTCTGATAAAATATGTGCTAGTTAAAGAATATTTTAGATAAAAAATTGGTACTCTTTAACACTATCATGTATTTGAATCATGGAACCAATTATTTCCATGGTGTTGATATATCTATTTTTGATTCATGGAACTTGCTCAAATTATAGATATTTAAAATGTGTTTTAAGGCTATCAACAATTTGCTTGTAAGGAATAAGCTTATCATCTCTTATTTGATACTGATCAATTGTCTGATTTATGATTAGCTACAAATCTCCATAGACCTTTAAGCTTTGAATGTCCCATTGTAAGACAAGATGAAGCCTTGAAATCAATGCCTAATATTCAACCATATTTTTTGTGCACTAAAATTTTATATGGAATGCTTTGGGGATCAAATCCCCTTTTGGCATGATCAATAATATGCTAGCTTTAGATCCTTGGGATGTGAAGGATCCATCAAAATAGAGTGTCTACTATTCAATTTCTTATGATGCTTGTTCTATCTTCATGATAGAATCATTTGAAAGGTCAAAGTTGAGAGTTTGAGTAGCCATAATAGGAGCTTCTGCAAGTTGGTCCACAAAAATCTACCCTTTGATTACCTTTTGAATCTAGTACTCGATATCAAACTCATTGAGGAGAATAATCCATTTATCCAAGAATCCTTGAAGAGTTTCTTTAGATAAGAGAAACTTGAGAGGATCTACCTTGGTGATAATAATAGTTATGTTATTTAGCATATAATTTCATAATTTTTTAGTGATAAACACCATAGTTAAACATGCCTTCTCAATAGGCATATAATTATTTTCATAGGCTACCAATGTGAAAATTAAATAATAAACCATGTGTTCCTTACCATGATCATCATGTTGAGCCAAAATTACCCCTAGTGCATGTTTCATGGTTGATATATAAAGAAGCAGTGGCTTTCCTTGTGTTGGAGGTCATAATATCAGTGGATTGGCCAAATATGTTTTAAGCTTTGCAAATGGTATCTAACAATATTCATCTCATTAAAATGTTACCCCTTTATTTAAGAGGTGGGTAAATGGGTGGCACTTATCTACTAATTGAGAAATGAACCTATGTATAGACTAGATCTTGCTTTGCAGACCTCAAAACTATTTAAGATTGTTTGGTGGAGGTATTTCTATAATTGTGGTGACCTTTGTAGGGTTGAGTTCAATCCCTTTTTGTGATACAATGAACCCTAGAAAATTTCTTGATGTGACTCCAAAGACACATTTCTTAAGATTCAACTAGACTTTGTATGCATGAAGCCTCTTAAATATTCTTCATAGAATGTCAAGGTGTCCAGCTGTTATTCTTGACTGGCTAGTTATCATCAACATAGTCCTTGACAATGTTATGTATCATGTCATGGAATATGACAGTCATTACATGTTGATTTGTGGCTCTAGAATTATTCAAACCAAATGGCATGACTTGGTAATAGAATGTCCCCCATGGAGTGGTGAACATAGTCTTATGTTGATCTTCAAGGGCTATCTTGATCTGATTATAATTGAAAAATACATCCATTAAGGATATCATCTTGTACCTAGGAGTTGAGTTGATAATAATGTTGATGTTGGGCAGAGAAAAATCATCTTTGGGACATGCTTTATTGATATCATGAAAATCAGTACAAACACATATGCCAAGGGTCATTTTACTTACTGGCACTATGTTAGAAATCCATTTAGAGTAGTCTAGTGGTCTGATAAAATTGGCTCCTAAAATTTTTTCCAACTCAGCCTTAACTAAAAGGGTGATGCATGGATGCATCTTTCTCAACTTTTACTTGACTAGTTTAGCATCAGGGTGAACAACTAGATGATGGACAACTAAATCTAGATCCAGTGCTTGACATGTCATATTATGCCCATGCAAAGATGTCTATATAATTCTTAAGAATGGACATAATATGTTATGGTATACTTCAGTAAGGGAAGTTCCATGATAAATAATTTCAGGATCCTCATGAATTCCTAAATTCACTTCTATTATGCTCTCCATAAGGAGTGTGGATCCATCTTATAGAATTGTAGGTAATGTGTGGTCATGATCATCTTCTACTACTATATCTTCTTGTTGTTCCTCCCAAAGATCTGGATAATATGAAGAATTAAAATCTACCTTTTCAAGTAAAGGTCAATTGGAAAAGACCTCTAGGAGCTCAAGAGCAAGATGCTCAAATATTTGATGTTGTTCTGAAGAGATGCTTGTACTAGTTATGGAACTTGGGCTAGATGGACTTTCTATGTCCTGAGGGGATGAACAAACTTTCCCATCTAGGAGTACTTGAAACAAGTTTTCACTCAAGGCTTGTCTTTTTCTTTGCTTTTTCCCTGATCAATAAGTGCCTCAAAGAGGTTTTCACTTGATGATCTTGATGTTTGTTATATATTATGACCAATAAAGTTTGCTTGCTCTCCAAAGTAGGTAGAAGAATTCAATGAAAAATCAAAACCCTGCTTATGATCCCCAATGAAGAGTGCATCTCATAGGCCCATGTATTCTATATTTGATTCTTCATTTTGAAACTCATCGAGGCATATGATTGAATTTTACTGATCCTAATTTATGAGTTCAGGATGGCAAAGGCATAGGTTACAGTGAGGTTTTGCTTCAATATGGGAAGCACCAATGGTAAAGATATAATGTCCTACTTCAGGAAGTGAAGCACCACTAGGATGGGTTTTTGCTTTAGGATGGGAAGCTCTAATAGGTGTTATGGTCAATATGGCATTTGAATCAAGCAAATTTGAATCAACAACTTCATCAAAAAGGCTATAATGGGACATTGTGTCACTGCTAAGAGTCTCATTACTATTCAATTCAGAATAGTCACTACCAAATGTTATGATATCATCCTCTGATGGTTTAAATTCAAGACTATGATTCCAATTGACAACTCTAGCTAATAAAGGTTCTAAAATTCCTTATGCATGTGGGCCAAGGCCTTTCCCTATATAGTCAAGATGATTTATTATCTTGTTAGGGATAGGATACTTTGGATTCTAAAAATAATCTATAAGGCCCTTATAATATAGCCAATCTCCTTTAGTAAAAGCCTCTCAACCTTTCTTTGGTGTAATTGCAGGTACAAAAACCATAGGAGGTTTTGGTTACTTCTTCTTTGGTTTCCAAATTTGATCAGGTCTATTAGGAGTCTAGGAAGTTTTAGGCTCACCAAATGTTTTAGGGCATTTTGGTAATTTTAAAATATGGAGGACATCCTTTAGATGGTGCGTGGAAATGCTTGCATCTTTTATAATCACCTATTTGGCTAGAGCTACAAGAAATGGATCAATTAAAGTGGAGGCTAGATCACCAGGATCTATATAATCATATGGAGATGGATGAGAAAGGATGGCTTTGTTCTTATTTTCAATGAATTCATAACATGGGTAATAGTTATAATTATGAAACTCTACTTCAAGATGTTTGCAGTATTGGTATTGCTACTAATTAGTGGGAATAATAACCTTGATCTCATCATGGGGAAACTTAAGGCAATAGTGAAGAGTAGATAGAACTTCCTATACTTCATGGATCTAAGGATGACCAAGAAGTATGTTATAAGGAATATCAATATCCATAATATGGAATAATGTGTGATGAGAAATAGACCCAACCATTACTAGCAACCAAATTATACTAGATGACTCCCTCTCAGCATTGTCATAAGCCTTAATAATGATAGTTTCTAGCTAAATTTATTATCCATGTAACCCAATCATCACACCAACTTAAGGCATATGATGTTCATCCCTAAACCATTATCTATAAGAACCACTTGATCTTGTGATCCACAATGATTATCTCAATGTATAGTGGGTTATTGTGGTTTGGGCCAAGGGTAGACATGCCCTTTTGATCAAATGTGATTCGTCTAAATGAAGACAAATGTCTAACTAGGTTCTAGAATTGATCAAGATTTATATCATTAGGCATAATAGACTCTTATAAAAAAATTTTGAAGATGGTTCTATGGACATTGGATGTTTACAAGAGTTATATCATGGAAATTTGTTTAAGGGTTTTATCTAATTGATCTATTATATTATAAGGCATTTAAATTATGGATTGAACTATTTTGGTCTTTTTTGGGATAGTATTCAACTTTGGAACTATTGGCATTGTGTTCTCATTGGGTTTATGGAAATAAATGAGCAAAGGGCCTTGAACGGTAACTCGCGGGCATCTAGTTGCAACTACACAACCTATAGGTGGAAAGGAGTTATTATAATTAGAAGAGTGAGGTAAAAGGCCTTGGATGGTGATTCATGGGTGATTAACAATATTTATATAATTTTGGGTTAATGAGGAGCCTTTAGAAGAGTGGTACTATTGTTCAAGATTAGTAACTCATGCAAATAGAGGAGCAACATGATGATGTAAAATTGACATGGTATTACTAGGGGGAGAGGGTGTTGACCCTATAATGATGGGTCTCATGTTACAAGGAACATGAGATCAGCCACATGGCATCACAATAATAGTGGTAATTTGGGTTGTAAACATACATCCCATAGTATTATTATAGTTGTAAGGTACATTATTATAAGCCACATTATTAGTGTGGGCATTATGATCTTGATTATGCTCATTATGATTCTAACCTTGTTGTTGGTTTGGATATTACCTTTATACTTGATTGTGACCATTTCGATTGTTTTTTGGTGGTGGTAGATCATGTTAAGGAAAGGGGTCTTTATAGATTCCCATATCCTGATTTGTGTCTTAATTAGGGGCCAACTTGATTTCTAGCTCACCATTTTCAATGAAGTCCTCAATAATATGTCATAATTGAATGCAATGATATACACCATGACCAAAAACATGATGAAATTTACATCATTTGTTCTCTTTGTACTAGTCTATTTTTGGTTGATCTTAAAGAAATGGCCTTGATACTAACCATATAATTAAATTAGATATAATGACATTTTATAACACAATTTCAACTGATTCTCCTAACTTGCTAAAGACTCTAAAATTGTTATGAAATGTTATTTGTGGAGGTTGTCTTTGCAAAATAGGTAGTGGATTTGAGGGAGTTAATTGTACATTTGGAGGAGGCATAGCATGTACTATTTGTACATGTCTTGTTTTTATCACCTCATTTCCAGCCATGTTCTTATTTTTGCTAAAGCCCTTAGGCTTATCTTACATAACTATTTGATTTAGTGATTTAGTTTGATTAGATGCTTGACCTTGTGCAAAGATATTAACAAGGCCCTAAGCAATAAGAGATTTCTCAATCTGCACTCCTTTGTCAATAATTTCTTCAAATGAGTTAACACAAGATAACTATAGATTATGTACAACTTCAAGATGCAAATTCTATACAAATATATCAACTAACTATTTATTTGGTAAATTGTGTTGAAAATGGCTTGCCAATGCTCTCCACCTTTATAGATATGCAATGAAACTTTCACCATCATGCTGCTTTACTTTGCATAAGTCAATAATGGTCAATTCATATTCTATGTTTTATGAGAAATGGTTAACAATTTTTTTTCATAAGTCATCCTAATCTACAACTGATCCCTTGGGTAGTTTAAGTAGCCAATCAAGAGCTTGTCTCATTAAACTTCATATAAATAACCATAGTAAGTACTCGCTACTATAATCAACCTCTTGACATAGGATGAAGAATGCTTATATGTGTTCACATGGATCTCCTTTCCCTTTGTACCTGTCAAATTTGGATGCCCCAAAATGAGGTGGAAAGGGGTTTTGGAGAATAGATAAGTCAAATGGATATGGGCATATCTCATCAAATTTGTACTTTTTGACTCTATTATTTGTCTCCAATCTTTAGACAATTTCCTTCATAGAGTTCCATTCTTGCATGTTTGTTGTATTTTTGGATTGGATAAGATGTTGTTGGCATGGAATGTGCCCTTAGTTTCATTACTATTTGGGTGGAATGTGCCCCTGGTTTCATTTTTATTGTGGTGAAATGTGCCCCTAGTTTTATTGCTATTGGGGTGAAATGTGCCCCTGGTTTTGTGTGGATCTATAAGGAGTGTATACTTTTTGATCCATGATTTGGTTTTGATTTACTACTTGAGTTGAGAACATAGGCTGTTGATCCTTGGATTGTAAAACATTCCCTAAATTTGGCTATTTCACACTTTATTGATTTTGGAAATTTCTATGTTTATTTACCAATCTTTGGGTTGGTTGAAAATAACTAGCCAAATTATCTTGAGGGATTTCATCAACTCGAACTGACTGTTTGGATTTCTAAGTTTGTAAGGTAATAAGAGGTTCTTGATGATTAAATAATGTATGTTATATATCAAATGGAACACTTTGTAAGGTTTCTTGTGACTTTAACTATTCATTCAAATTATGTTGATCCATTATGGTAATGTTCTCATCCAATACTTGTTGTGTACCTTCAACCATATCTTTTTGTTCTTTCAAAGCATTATTTTGAATTGAAGTGGCAACTAAGGATTCAGTTAAGTTTGTGACAAGTTGATCTACATATCATTGACTTATTATCTTGATCTTATCTCAAAGATCCAAATTTGTGGGTTTTAAATCTATTTGTATTTCCTTTCCTTTGTTAGAGGAAAAAGGTATGCCTTTTTATGCAAAGGCTTGCTCTTTCCATTGTTGTTCTCCTTCTATAACTAAGGTATGCAATTGTTCTATAGGAAAGTCAGAAGGTAGTCTAGCACCTAATTTTATCAATCAAAGAAGGGCTTCATCTTGATCTTCTTGGGGTTGATATTCATTTTAATCATCTTCAAATCCTACTATTATAGGTATATCATCAAAAACAATGAGATTATCTTGACCATCATAAAATTGTTCATCCTCATAACTAAGGCCATAAGAGGCCCCACTATGAGTAAACCTTTGAGTCATGTCTAAAAGGATTTGTTCTATGTGTTTGACTAACTTTGGACCACTTTTCGATAACTAATCAAAGGATGTTCCGGCTCTCTCTTAGATAAATAACCAAGGTACCAATGAGACTATAAAGGAGGGTGGTTTGAAACCATGCATAATTTTAGAATATTTAGTTCATGAGTTTACTCAACCTTTGGTAAAGTTAAAATCATATCGATCAGAAGAGAGTAAGGTAACTCAAAGACCTAAGGTGAAAACTAGTACACCAAAGCCTAGATCTATGTGATACACCCACACTACAATAGCTAGCTTCAACTTTGACAAGTTGACCCTAGAATTTTTAGAGGAAAGCTCTCTGGATTATGAAGAAGACAAAATGAATTAAGCAACTCAAGATGTAAAAACATACATGAATCACTAAGTATAAATCTAGGACCAAATAGGTAGCACAACATCACCACATGATTCTAGTAGGATAAAATATGTTCTAGGACCCAAAGCATGAGTGATACACAAGATGAATTGAGTCCACCAAGATGATAATGTGATTTTGAGTCTTAATGAATGACCTTTAATCTAAATAGAAAATTGAACCCAAGTCAAAACAAGCTTAGTGCACAAATGGAAACCCCACTTTGATGCACCAACCCTTAGAACTCAAAAAGGTTTAATTTTGAATGTGGATTATAAATTAAGGATTTAAACAAATTGGGTAAAAGATCTAGACTCAATTAGGCATCATGACTATGCTAAAGTGGATGACATGTCACAAAGATTTTGATAACAAATTGAACAAGGAAAAGATGAATTTTCCATTTGAACAGTGTAACACCTCCCTTGCTCAAGAAAATTGAGGACAATGTGTTTTGGTTAAAGTCATTGAGTTAACAAGTAGTTTTAGACACAAATTAAGATTAAGTAAGCTAATGACAAAAAATAAATGTCTTAAGTCTAAACTAAGAAGGTATGTCAAAGTGGGGCCTACTAAACTAGCACGATTTTGATCATTCTAGGGGAATCAATTGCATAATGATTTTCACGTCAAATGATGTAAAAGAAGAAACACCAAAATTTGGTGACCATAGCATTGGCTAGCTATAAAAAGGTCTAGTCCTTTTTACAACCACTACATCCTACATCCTATTGTTCACTTAATGGAGTATGATGTCCAAATGCAGATACATCCCATGTGCAACTCCAAAGAAGTCAAATGAAGTCAATGCTGGGAGGTGAAACCTTGGGTTAAAGCTTCCCTAAAGAACTTGTGAGATGTAATGATGTCCCCCTCACAATAGAAGATGCAATGAAATGAAAGACATAAAAATAAAGACTTTAGGGTTATTTTTAAGGTCACCCAAACTTTGATGAGTTTTTGGGGGGTGATTTAGATGACATTCTTTCTAAGCCTTGGAATAGGCTTTGTGAAATAGGAATGGTGATTTTGATTCCAAGGGTTCCCTATAGGGGACAAATTGAAGAGAATAAACACAACATTCCTCTCTTTTCCAAACCAAATCTAACTAAACAACTATTGCACACAAAAATTGATAAGTGTGTTCAATTTTAAACCTAAAATGAAAGATTTGGTGGTGTTCATTTGACCCCTTGGTCTTAGTTGCAAACTTTGAAAACATTCACCAAAGCATCAAAGTACTTTTTTAAACACCAAATTAAGGTTCCTAATTGATCTTTAATCATGCAAAAGGTGATTTAAACATGTTTTGAACAAAGATCAATCTTGGTCGTACAAAAAAATTATTAGCATGTCTTTTAGCTTTGAAGATTTTTTAAGTTTGAAATAATAAACTTTGGAAAAGTAGCTCTCAAGTATGTGTTTTTTGAAAAAATATAGTGGTTGATGTTGGTTCTTACCACTGATGTTGGGTACTTTGGCTAACTAAAATCTAACTGATGTCTATTTTTTTACCAATGTCAGTTAAGTAGGTAACTAATGTCAGTATTTTTGTAGGTGTTGGTTACTGTGTAAAAACCATGACAACTAAAAATGGAAAAATAAAGTTAGAAAATCAATTTTAAAGAGTTTTAAGGGCTCGAATAAATAATTTAGAATTGAAAAAGAGTCTCCTTTAGGTGTGTGATTTGTCTAGTCCCATTGGGCATGCCAAGATGTAGAGAGGATTACAAAGCAAGTTAGTTAAGCATTAGTTCATAAATAATGAAACATGCATAAAGAACTAACTAACCAAGCCTATCTATTCATATGAGAATTTAAAATGATATCAAGAAACAAATGAAAGTAAACAACACCATATTACCTTCCCAAATGGATTCACCATGCCCATGTGGCTCAAAAACATGTTCTCCCTTGATCAATCATCCTTATCTTTATCAACAATGGTGATAAGCTCCTTCAATGCCTCAATAACACTCCATAAAACCTAGGCTCTTTATTCCAAATCACTAAACTAGCCTATCAATTAATCTTTTTGGAAACAATTTAGCATTATAACTTTGTAATAATCAAGCTTTGACCTAACTATTTTTTCTAAGAACAGGTGAGACCACATGATGCATTTAGAGCAAGTGATGGAAATGGGTAGAAGGTATGACATCTCCTTAAGCCCCAAGAATAGTATATTTTTTGTAACTAAAGATAAACTCTTAGGTCATGTAATCACTCAAGAAGGTATGACCATTGACCCAAATTATATTAATGCAATTTCAAAGGTATAAGTTCCAAATAGCAAAAAAGAGTTAAAATATTTCTTTGGAAAAATAACTTCATAAGAAAGTTTATTTTTGGTTTTTAAAATATTATGATACTACTCAATACAAAGTTAAATAAGGATTCTAAGATAGAGTGGATAGTTGAGGTGAATAAGACTTTCCAAGACATCAAAGATGTTATTATTCAAGCCCCTATCCTAATAAGTCTTGATTTGAATAAAGATTTTTATTTGTACTCTTTTGCTTTTGATCATACTATTTTTGTTGTCTTGACATAGAAAAAAGATGAAAAAAATCAACCCATAGCCTTCATGAGTACTCATTTGAAAAATGTAGAGCTGAACTATCCTGTTCTAGAAAAACAAGCTTACACACTAGTGAAGGTTGTAAGGAAATTCAAACACTACATCTTAAGGAACAAGAAACATGTCATTATATCTTATCCAATTATTAAATTGATGTTGGGATATAACGAACATGGGAAAAGAAGAGGGAATTAGATGACCAATCTTTAAGAAAACAATTTAGAGATAAAATATGCTCAGTTCGTTAGGGGACAAGGTCTTATCCAACTCATTACAAACATTGATCCTTGAATTCATGTTCTACAAGTTAAATCACATCAAGTACCCATTGGATATTGGTATAAATATGATTTCCATTAATTATTTCATGGTTTATGTCCCTCAAACCTCAAAAGAGAAGAGAAAAGAGCCCTCAGGGTGAGATCATCTAATTTTATGATCAAGAGATTGGTCCCCTATAGAAAAAACTATGAAGGAATTTATCTAAGGTGTGTCTCCAAAGTTCAAGCCACTAAGATCATAGATATTTTCCATGACAAGATGGTAAGTGTCCATCCTTTAAGATGTATTATGGTACATAAGATATTAAGGGTTGGCTATTATTAGCCAACTATTTTCAAAGATGCACATGCTCATGTGTAAATATGCCATCAATGTTAGGTGTTTGACTGAAGAGAAATAAAGGCAATAATACCTTTTAAACTTATAATTGAGGCAAATCCATTTGCACAATAGGGCATAATTAACCCCAACTCCTCAATAGGACATAAATTTATACTCGTTGCCACTGACTGTTGTACAAGGTGGATTGAAGCAATGGCTACCAAGAATAATAGAATAATTGATGTCATCAAGTTCTTAAAAGAAAACATTATTACTTAGTTTGGGATACCCATATCTCTAGTGTTTGATAATGGTCCATCCTTTGCATCAGTTGAATTCATGAAATGGGCATATGATAATTAGATCATCATCAAGTTTTCTTCAAAATACTACCCTTAGGGTAATGGAGTGGCTAAATCCACTAACAAGAACTTGATGAATGCCATTAAAAAGTATGTGTAAAAGAAATTGAGGGAGTGGCAATACCTATTAATGTTTGCTATATGGGTAGATAAGACCATATAAAAATAGGAACTCAATGCATCCCCATTCTTACTAGTTTATGGGTAGCATCCTATATTTCCCATCATGTCAAGGTCACCTATATATGAATTCATGGCCAAGTACATGGAAAATGATGAAAGAGTGAAATCTCAGATCCTAAACATCATCCAAATGGAGGATTCTAGAGATGAAGCATTGAAATATTTAGCAAGCATCAAGATGTTGTGAAAATATGGTTCAACAATCAATCCAAAATTAAAGTGTTTTGGATCTTGAACTTAGTCCTCTTGTGGAATAAGTCCCATGAGAAAAAGGTATAACATGATAAGTTCACTCCCCTATAGATTAGACCCTATCAAGTAGTAGTGATACTTGGTGAAAATGTATTCAGACTCAAAGACTTGCAAGGGAATGACTTAGCCTTGTCAGTCAATCGTCAATACATGAAACATTACTTCTCTACTACTCTATCCCAAATTCCATAAGGAGAGTAAGATTATTTATAAATAGATTATGTAGGGGTAGTGTAGTTTCATTTCTTGCTTTATTTTTCTTGTTGTGTGTTTATTTCCTATCATGTTCTTTAACTTAGTAATAAGTCCTCTAGACAAGAATTCATTGGCTCAAATTGTATCAATCTAATCCTCAAATAGGGAGATGGGATTACTAATCTTAGAAATTGGTCATCCAAATTTTAGAAACCTATAACATTATTCCAATTTAGAAAAGTTGGGTAGGGTTAATCAAAAGTTAGTATTCCCATGAAGATCATAGGCTATTAAAGGCTACAATATCATTTAGATGACTGATCATTTTCTTAAACAAGGGTTTGAATCTATGAAAAAAATCATATTGTCACTCAAATTCACTAAATAAATTGCCTAGGCAAAAAGTGCTATCTAAAAATGAATAACATTTAGACTATGTCTTGACACAATCCTCTCACTTGGTTAATTCTAGTTCCTAACCATTTTGGCTTATGAACATAGGTATAAAAAAGGAAACAAAAAATATGATACCCCAATGAAGTGAAATCATAAATTGCTTTACATTCCAAGAATGGTGATTTATGCAATCTCTACCAGGGCTATGGACACCTAGATGGTAGTAGAGTAAGGCCCAGAGAGGAACCAAAGGTATCTCTATCAGGGTTATGGATACCCGACTAGAAGAAAATAATGACTGAGCCATCCCTAATTAAGCAAAACATTATTATTTAAATCTAAAGAATGCTTAAGCCATACCATGACTAGATGTTTTGAAGCTTGAAATCCAACACTTCTAAACCTATTAGCAATGGCCAAATAACTTCAAAGCACACACATAGTATGATTCTCCACAAGATTTAAACTTTATTTATAGCCTATAAGCTTTCATTTATTCCAAAAACATTTTTTGATATTAGCTAAAAATCCTAGTGAGATGATTATTTTTTATTAGTATTTAAATAGAAGATATGTATTCTAACATTTTTCAATGTTTCTCTATAGAAGTCACAAAATATTGATTCTCAAATACCCCTATTCCTAGAATGGGGACCCTCCTATTTTGATTCTTCAAAATGCCTAAAAGCCAAACTTACTGGGTCATTTATCTGCATAGTAATGAATTTGACACTTCTTAGAAATTATTTATTATACATTCATTTTGTAATATAAACTAGAATTAAAAACTATCTAAATTATTATAAGTTTCTTCAATTTTTCTCCATGTTTCAATGGGTAATTAACCATAAATTGATTCAAAATGTGTAGATAGGCCTTCATCAAAGTATTCCATCTGGTCTTCAAAGAAGCATGAACATAATAGACTTCACTAAATCCTACCAGACTAACCTTACATTCTATTTAAAGTATTTACATATGTATTGTTTCTTTAAATTAGCCTCATTTTGATTATGATAGGCATTTTATGTTACACAAAGTCTAATTTAACTCATTACATTACTTCATAGGACCTCAAAGTTAAACTATTAGTTTGAGATGGCTCACAGAACATCAAGATTAAGATCATAACCAAAAGAGGATATATCTCCACCTCACATACCTTTACTACACCTCAATGATTTCATACTTTGCACATGACACTTGGAATGGATTTGTAAACCCTAAGAGCCATATGATACTATCCCAAGAGATCGTGAAGGAGTTAGTTGTTGAAATTCAAATATATAGGCTATGTGTCAAGATCTTGGTCCATCCAAGTAAACCCAATCAATCCAAGACACCACGTGTTTTACTACACTGAATAACCTTGTGAGATAATACCATGTGTCCCAAACACAACCATCCAAATCTGATCAGCCTTCCAAATTGATGCATGTCTCCAAAAGTTCATTTAGGACTGATGCATACCAACACCATGTTGCATCTAATCTAAAGTTTGTGAGGGCCCATCAAATGAACACATGTATTCACCCAAGACATTAAATCAAGGATTGATGGTACCCAACTATCTAAGACCCTTATAAGAATGACAAGTGGAAGAAGAATGAAGATGAGCTCATGACAATGACACATGTCCCCCTTGGACCCATGTGATGATGACACTTGTCATGCTTGCACTAATCTATCTATAGAACCAATTGATCACCTTCGATAGCCCACCAAGATAATGTGTGTCCCCACTGGACCCATGAGATGATGTCGCATATCATTCCCATGAAGTTACAGCCCAAGATAAATAGAATTTCCTCTAAGAGTAACACATGACTAACCTGAGCCACATGTTGAAAACAAGTTGCTGACAACTACCCAAAGGAATTATAAAGGTGACACTTATCCAAGTAAGGTCCTAATTACTCATAAAAATGATAAGTGGAACTCTCATAGATAATCAAATTAGAGGACCCTACCCTAGAACTTACCACCTTTCAAAGGATACCATGTGGCACTAAACAAATGAGTCATCACACAGAGCCACATCCAGAGTATCTAAGACCAATTAAAAAGTGCCATGTGTCTTAGTTTGAGCCAACTAAGTAGCTTAGTCATCCTTGAGTCCCATGAGCACCTAGTTAGATCCTAAGTGGCTTGACATGTGTTAAATATGGAAAACATTAGCTTCAAAGATAAAATTGATCGTAAAACAAAGATAAATTAGCACTAAATTTTGAATGCAAAGGTGATGATCTCACCATTAATTTGGCATGAACTAGAATCATCATCTAACATTAAATTTATAAAGGAAATCTTTAAAAGGCTACTCAACTTGATCATTATCACCTACACTTACATTCAAATCCCTAAGATTTTGTTCTCTCTATAAGTTACATTCTTAAAGTTTGATAAATCTCACGCTCTTCATGGATTGCAACTTGATCACCATTAATGGAACTCTAGAGTTATATAGAAATATGAGAGGATTTTGATTGCTATCTAATAATACTATAGAAATGGCATGATCAAGACCTTCCACTTTGGGTAAGGGCATTGCATTTGGAAGTGACAATTTATTATTTCAATATGGAAATTCAGTCATGTTTAAGGATACAACGTTCATCCCCAAGGCCATAAACTTAGGGGACATGAACTATAGCATTGTTTATTATAATATTGAGGGAGGTAAGGATCTCAAGGATTTTGAGACCATTCCCCATGTTACTCAGATCACTTCAGACATCCTAACACTCCAATTTGGTAGTCTCCACAAAGTCACATCCAAACCAAAGGTCATGCCATGCGCATACCTAGTATACAACATATTTGAGATGTCAAAATGTGAAGATGGGATGATTGAGTCCCTAAATCAAGGGATCCCAATTACCTTAATTATAGGGATGAGTTTTGAAAAATCTTATGACCTACCCTTTCCCCAGTTAGATTATAACCAAATCATCATTGACAATTGATATGAGGAACACAAGTCAAAGGTAATCATGGATTCATAGACACTAAACATGATCAAATTCTTCATGGATGACAAAGGGAATATACCCATTTCCTAATTCAGATAAGGAGCTAGGATTATCCTTGCCCTATTAAATGGAGTATTTTTAAATGCCCACATTGGATACATAAATATAAGGGTTATCCCACTGGTATAAATAATTTTAGAAGATCAACAGATCCCCTCTCTTGGGGACATTATTATTTAGAAATTAATTTCAGCCATGCATGATACTTCCCAAAATGGGGATCCATTTTATATTATGAGATACTTATTGGATGTTATTTGCGTAACTACATAATTAGGTCTAAACACATAGACTCATAAATGAGATTAAATGGTGCCCCAAATATATTTTTTAATGCATATTCACCATTTTAGGCACTATATCAAAATAATTGTAGAGAATTTTTATCCCCTATCTAAAAGTTAGTCACATAATGTGAAATGCAAAGAGTGCCATCAGAGGTTAGGAAGGTATTAAGAGATATAGGTAGCTTATAGCTCTACCCCAATTATATAGTAATCTGATTAGAAGGGGTAATGGTAGCTCCCTTTAAGATACTATGGTATGTGCCAATGAAGTTGGTATAATAAGAAATAGCTTACAAAATGCTCCATGGAATTGATGTCCTCTTCAAGAGGAAGAAAAAGACTCCCCCACATAAGGCTCCTTACTAGCTAGGGAAAACCAAGGTAAAATAGTGGTAAAATGTAATAGTGGTAGTGAGGCATAGGGATTCCTACCTATTGCTCAAGGATGACCTTAGAATGTGGGATTTAAACTAGGTCATTACCAATCACCTCACCAAATTTAAAATAGATGTGGTCATAGATTATAGGCATCAAGATGAGGTACATGATTGGATATACCTCAATGCAATGAATGATGAGGTGGTCTAAGTAATGCAACAAATAAAAACATACCACTTAAGATTATACTTGATGGAGAGAGAAGGAAATAAGACATAACAAGACCCTGACTCCCACCAACTCATGGGAACATGTTTAATGTAGATTATGAGGAGGAGAAATAAAAAGAGGAGGATGACACTCCTCTTATCACAAATAGATCATGTATGCTCCCACTTTAGGCTACTCCAAGTGGGCCAAACATGCCTCCAATATTTGAGCAAGGAGAGTCAAGAAACCATCTTGGCCTATCTTAAGAACCTATGATAGCCGCTACATCTGCTAAAGAATTTGTCACACAAAATTTAGATTAATAAGTCCTAACATCATTGAACTTGAGGAAGAATATTAGGGGATTAAGATCTCATTAGAAAGACTTTAGTTACTAGATATGAATACTATTGAAAGAGTCTATACAAGGAATAAGTCTTGTAGGACTACAATATGAGGAGTGGTGTCATCTTTATCAACCTCCTAGGTTCCCTCAGTAATTAATACACCTTTGCCTTTAATTTTAGTTATTAGTACATTTAAAACTACCCTTAATGTTACTGCCCATGCCATTCCCATTTTCACATCTCGTATGATTGCTTATTTTGGAGGCACCATTTCACCCTTCATCTCCCATGCCACTACCAACTATCCACTTCCACCAAGCTCTCATAATACTAATATTAGCTAGGTTGTGGAGTCTAATCCATCTTAGATAGTCTTTATAAGTGTACTACTCTTTTTTGGCTCCCTCATACTTGCTAAATCAATGAGGCCCTTTCCCAAATCATTCACTTATAAATATCCACTTTTCCCTACTACAACATAAAAATTGATTGGTCCCTCTACATTTCCCTCATTTATCCTAGATATGGGACTAATTAAGCCCATATTCAATCCATTTAGCCAATTATACCCAGCCATTATATATATTCTAATTGTAACCCTGGATTCTTCTTCTACCTAAGCACTCCCACTGTAACCACCTCCCATTCAACCAACCTCCCCAAATTAGGTGAGAATCATGATGCAAAAAATAATGCAGGGTAAGCCTCCAACAAGCTAAGATCCAACCCAAATTGGGATAAGGTTTGATCCCACCACTACTACCATGATGGGGGTAATTTAGAGACATGTAGAACAACCATAGTCCAGTTTTGATATATGAAAGTGAAGAACCACTCCTCACTCTAACCAAGAAAATAAAATTAGGTCTTGGGGAAGTGAAAGAGTATGCCAAGGACCTTTTATTCATATTATAAACATAGGCATAATCCACCATTACTATAATAAAGGGAATGCAACATGAGTTTTAAATGTTGAATTAACAAATGCTATCTATAGTGCTAAAAAAAACTTTGATTTAATCAATGTTTTCAACCTCTACAAGGTTATAAAGAAGATATAGGGTGAGGGGATTTAACAAGCTAAGGTAGTCACCAATATTGACCAAAGTTTTGTCCACTATGACACCAAGTTAGAAAACATGGCAAGAGTGGCAGGAAGTAACAAATTTCATGATCTCAAAGTTTTACATCTTGAGGACATATTACCTATACATACCATCCTCATGAATAGGAGGAGGATTTTGAAGACATGGTTTGATTAAATCAAGGATGAAAACACATCCTTTGAGAAAATTGAGTTCAATATAGACTACTTGCTGAAGGATTCCATGATTACCAGAGTAATCAAGACTAACAACTCCTTCATGGAGGAGAAAGAGTTTAGAGCACAGATGAAGGTCTTCATCACACATTTCTAGTAGGATGTGGCTAGTGTCAAGACAATAGTAGAGGTGATTGACATTATTTTATTTGTTAATCATAGGTTTCAGAAGGTAGAGGTGATAGAAGAGGCCCTCAAACCCATACTCATGGAGCACAACAAGATGATCTAGGAAAAACCTAATTTATTTAGGCCCATGATCTTAAATTTTGATTAGATAGATAAGAACTACCAGGCTTGTGCCAAAGTATGGACTAAGGAGGAAGTTGAAAATAAGAAATAATAACAATAATATCAAGCAACTCATCTACTCCCAGGCCCCTAGGGATATTAAGTTATGTTTTGTAATTCAAATGTGGAATATTTCATTGAATTGTGGCATTTTGGCCACTTTTTTATATGTGGTCACCACTTGTGGGCCCACTTGAGCACATCTTAGGCATTTTTTTGAGCCATAAATAGGGGATTCCCTCATTTTATAAAGCAAAAACAAATGTTTGCAAGAATCAATACTAGAGAGCCAAAGAATTTGTGAAATTGTCTATAGCGCTTAATTGTGTGTTTTGCATTATTATTCCTCAAGATTTGATGTTTGATTTTTTAATTTATGCAAATGAATCTAGTAATTACATTTTATATATGTATTTTTTAGTTTGAGATTAATGCTAGGTTGACTAATTTGATAGTATACTTGCTTTGCTTTCTCTCATTTTCATCTAGGTGCGTTGTGCAATTTACTATAAGCGAGTTACCTTTATGTAAAATATGCTTTTATATACATGCATTCTCATCCCTTGAAGCTTTAATTGCATTTATTCAACTTTTAGCATTATGCTAGGGCTAGTAGGTGTTAGTTTCATGTATTTGCATTATAATTTAGTAGAATTGGTAGTTTTATACATCTTGAGCACAATCTCTTTTTTGCCTTACCCTACCCTCTCTAGGATCCACCTATGAACCACCTTAGCTTAGATCATGATGTATATATACATTGTTCATTTACATTTTGGGCACTAATTGGCAAATATTAAAATAATTCATAAAGATTAGCTATAAATTATGTCATTGTATAACACCTATTGTCCCTACAGTAGGGTCTACTTATAGACTTTGAAGTGGTGATCACATCTCTAGTATTCATGTTATTCTAAGAAATATGTGTATAAAAAACTCAATTCCCAAGTCATTCTAGGATTTTTAATTGATTTTCTTACTTTCCCCTTTGTTCCCTAGTGACACAGGGAACACTAAATGTGCATCAATAATATCCAAATTATTAGTAGTGTATGGGCTAGGGGTGAAGAGGTATAAGGTACTTCCTAAGAAGTTAAATTTATATCTTGAATAAAATCATGTGGATTAAAAACACTAGCAACTAGGTCCCCACTTTCAATCTCAAGATATTCCTCATCCATATCAATATGCTATAAAAATATTACTCCCTATGTGTTAGATTAACCATAGAGAGAGAAATTAAGGAAGTTAGAACTTGACAATTTTAGTTTTCCTCTAATTTGTGTAGGAAATGATATATTTTTCCCCTAGTCTAAATTTGGCTGGGTAGTGGTGGTGGTGGAATATTTTTCTTCACAGATGTAGAGTTCCCTAAAAAAATAAATTTTATTTAAAATGGTAAATTAAAAAATAAAATTGTATGTCAATTTGAAATTAAATATTTATTATGTGGAGTTGGAAAAGTATGTATTCTGCTCAACATGTCTGAATCAATGTTAGAGTGGTGGTCTCAATTATAAAAGAGGTAGTCATTCAGTTAATAAATTCTCTAATTTAAAAAATATTGATTCAAAAACCAAAAGTTAGAAAGTAACAAGACTTGAAAATGTTGTTGAGAAGACTGTGGCACTTGAAATTGTGGGGTTTGTTCAATGCCTTCAAGGGCAATGGCTTTAGAGTCAACTACCAAAATTAAATAAATAAATAAAATAATCAAAAAAAAAAAAAATCATAATGTATCATTTATCATTGAAAATTTGAAGTGTAAAAACTTACAAATGGATAATATTATGAAGAATGCATCACATGTTTCAAAATTACAAATGATTGAAATAATGATTTTGCAGACTCAGAATCTTTAGAGCCCTGAAGGGCATGATGTCCTTTTGATGAATCTTGTCTTCTTATGATAAATGCACAAAGTATTAATGGTAACAAGCAAATAAATATTACATTTTAAATTTCTAAGAACTTATAATAAAGTAAAATAGTTAGTTGATTAATTTGAATTCTAAACTAATGTCTTGCTCATCAAGGGACAAAGAATTTGTGCTCATTTTTTGATGTAGAATAGTTGGAATTTTTGTTTTTTATAGGTTATATAAAGCCTCATAATACAAGGTTAGAATAAAATTGGTGTAAGGAATTGTATAAATCTCATTTCAAATAATATAATTCAACTCCAATCTAATCCTACTAGATATAAATGTAGACTAGTCAAATTTTAAACCCATAAAATTAAATATAATATAGATAATAGCCCAAATGGGAATGTCTACTAGTCTTCCTTGTAAAACTATTCTATCTTGGAAAATTTGAATAATGGCTTTCAAAAATGGGTTTGATAATTTTTCAATTTGGATCCCCCTTCTAGTCTAACTATCCACAATGAAATTGAAAAACATGTGATTAGTACTTAACTAAAATGGCATGAAAAATTACAAAACATTAAATTTGAAATTTGCATAACAAAATCATAAATACTAGTTGGACGGATCGGAAAGTTATAGGTAGTCTGCAAAAAAAATTGTCATCATTAGTTAACATTACTTTTGTAGTAACAAGGTTGGCATTTTGGTGTGGCACCCCTATCAAATTATGGATTTTTAAAGGAGATGTACTAAATGAAATAAATTTTTATTTGACATAGACATTAAACCTTATCTCACTATTATCATATCAAGAAAAGAGATTTTTTAGTAAGTTTACATTTGTTTCATAACAAAACATGTATACTAAGCTTCAAAAACTACACTTAAAAATCCAATCGATATATGCATATAGTTATTGGAATTGTTTGATAATGTCAAGATATAAAAAATTCCTTAAAATATATTTCCCCATGCCAAGGGATGTTGTAGTTATTTAAGAAATGGCATAACTATTGATTAGTTGATGTCATAGCTGTGGTATTTTGGAAAACATGAGGAGAGAAAATTCAACAATAAAAAATGTGTGTAAAAGTGTAAAAATGAGGGTGAAAGGGATATTTATAAGATATGAAACACATGTCAAATGTAGTTGGACAACACCTAAGGCATTAAACTACATGATGCAACTAGGTGGAACCTAAGGCACCTGGTTGTATCATATAATTGACCGACATTTAAACTAATCAATTGTTTTAGATAGCTGGCTAGTTTAAATTGTTGACCAATTTCACCATGTAGTCAACCAACTATTAATTTTGATTTATTACATAATTTAAATAATCCATCATTATTATCGATTATTTACATTATGAAACTAAATGATCATTTATACCGATTAGTTTCATGATGAAACCAAATGGTCATGACTATCGATTAGTTATGTGATGTAATCAAAGAATCATTATTATCGATCAGTTGCATAGCACAATCAATCAATAATCAAAATTGGTTGGTTGTATAAAGAAACAAGTTAGTTATACAAAAAATCAAAAACTTAATTTATCTATGTGGTTCAACTCTCCTCCAATTGTATTCACCAATACACCTATAAATTCACCATCACTATGAAATAGATGTCTATAGATTCACTAACCAAATCCAAGGGTATTTCTCATAAAGGATCTTAAAATTTATCTTATTTGAAAGATAATATATACATGACGGGTGCAGCCCCTCCCTCAATTTCTAGGTCATCTCACTAATGAGGTAGTTATAGATATTCATTTTTTATTAGAGAAGGTGGTTGGATGTGTCTAAGATTTCTAATAGATATGAAGGCATGCTCATAATTTATAGTTAGAGGCCATGCCATTATCTTTTGATCATCAAATGATTACTTTGGGATCCACCATCCCATTCAATGTTTTTTTAATTTTTCACTCTCTCATTGGTTTGGAGTTGTCTCATGTATCTTATTTATTACTACATATAGACCTTGACTCGCCTCTTTTTTGCCTTGTGCTTTAGTTGAGGGTTCAGACTCCCTGATGAGGACACACATCCAATTCAATGACTCAATTTGAAATATGAACCCTACATGATCAAAATAAATGTTCAAGCATAAATATTTTGAATAAATGATAAGGTAAAAAAATTAAATCAATTGAATCACAAATTGAGAAGCCATAACCAATTTAGACCAAATGCGAGAAAAAATGAAATATTTTTATATTTTAGACATTAAAATTCAAATTAATCAACTTTCATTTCAAATAGAAGTGATTTCTATATGTATAAAGCATGTATAGATTAATCATTAATTCATACCAAGCATTCTAAGATGAGATATGTCCCTATGAAGCCCTGTTGACCAATGGAAATTTAACATTTAATCAACCAACACTTTCCTTAAGCTTTTAACATTTTTTATGATCAATATGGCCATATAATTTAAGCTCCTTAATTTCCATATGGCACATCTTTATTGGCCTAGAATCTTAGGGTTTACAATTAATTTATAGGAAAATTCTTGTCAAATTTAAGCTTGAGGGAAAATTTGATGTAATCAAGGTGTCAGACAACATTCTATTTTCAAGTTGGGTCCTTGGTCTAGGTGCATGAAATCATGCCATGTGACACCATCTTAGTGAGCTATACCTTTGAGCTCACTCATATATTTTGTTTAGTCTATATGGTCCCAATATCTGTGGAAGCTTCCTTGTGGAAGCCACTCAAGACCTCAGGGCCATAGCACTATTAACATATTATTGAGGTCATCTATCAATATGAGCTCCCAGGCTCCTAGTAAATCTCCACATGGTGACCTATCAAAACCTTGGGGGCTCAGATCCTTTAGAATATTTCCAAAGTCTTTGTGGTCTCGAGATCTTAAAAAATTGCCATTGGACAACCTCTCAAGACCTTAAGGCCATGAAACCTTTAATATTTTGATTAGATTTTTGTCAACCTAGGTTAATAGGAATGTGTCATGTTACATGATATTAGGGCATGGGGATATTAAAAGGACTTATAAAAATTTTTAATTCAAAATTTTTTGAACTGGTTCAGGTCTTCAAAGTGATTCGATGTTGACACATGCAAAATTCTAAGGGGAACCAAAATACTTAAGTCCCATATTTGGAATAAATAAAAATGGTTAAGGCATAGAAAGTATATTTTAAATAAATAGTTCATCTGACTTGATTAGCTAATACTTAGTACATTTTAATCTCATTTGACTCAATTTGGTAGATTAGGAGCTTGGCAGAGCTCGACTCAGGTGACATGTGCTCAAACATGAAAGTTCCTTTAGACTGGATTTGTCAACATTTAGATTGGTCAAGAAAAATAAGGTCCCTATTTTTATCTTGAGAATGAGGTGTGTTATACAAGAAACAATTTTTTTTGACTCTTGCTAGTAGATACTCCTGAGTACCTAAAAAATTTAGAATCTTTGGTTCACAAGAATGCAAGCATTAGCTACAAGTAATCACTCAAAATAAATTTAAAATGCAAATACACTAAAGTATAGTATAACTTGTGACATACTAAGTTAAGAACCTATTAAATACCATTTGTGTGTGTTATTTAGTGATTAATTAATTTTTTTTGCATTCATATACAGTAATTAAGATTTACTTAAATAATTAGAACTTCTAAAGGGGAAAGATTTAAATATTTGACTTGGGGGGGAATGGTGTGGGCATTGCTCTACCACCAAACAATCATCCATATCCCTAATATATATGCCTTTGATCCCTTCCTAAGGCCTTTATACACTAGCAATTACGCCCAAATGCCTATGGTGGAGATTACCAAGATCACCCTTTTGAGGAAGATTTTTAGATTTTTACTGGCTCATTTATTTTATGAAGGAGACTTTAGTTTCATATAGGTGGAGGGTTGGGGACCAATCAATGGGTTCAAATAAATTATGAAGTTCATGATTAGTTAATATAAACCAAAAATAATAATATTGCATTTTCTCTATATGTTTAAATTAAGTGTATAAATGGCATCAACCAAGAAAATAACTTTTATAAATTCACAAATTTTATTAAGAATAATTATGTAGACACCTAAAAAATACACAATGATAGTTTTCAATGATGTTTGGGATGGTGTACCCTTGATCAAATCTTTTCTTAGTACACCAGCTATCCTACTAGGAACTTGTCATACCACCCCTCCCTAAAACACATCCTTCCATAACCTTTCCACTTGTAGCCCCTTGACCGTCATCGATTATGGTAACCATCGATGGTTACCCTAACCTTCAATGCTTGGGGTCACTTAACTTTCCTTAAATTTTTAAAGCAACTCCAACTTTATTTGAGATCAACATCCTTAAAAATGGAAAGTTACTTTAATGTTAGCTTTTAAAAACAAATTAAAATAGGCATTTTTATCCTCCTAACTTATCCACTTTCCCTCAAAGCTTCCCTCCTCACTTAGAATTTGTTTGATATAAATACAAGGCTCTTGGAGGGGTTTTGGATCCATAAATTTGCATCCAAATTCTCTTGTTATCTTTGTGCAGGCATCTAATACCATGAATCTCTATCCACATGACTTTTGAAGGTAGGAGTATTGTTATGTTGTTCAACTCTCTTTAGGTTTCAACTATCATCCACCTAACATCATACATGTATCATTTACTTGTTTTAGCATCTTCTTCTATCATTTGAGTTTTCTATCTTGATCAATATATATGTACATCCTTCCTTATCCATAGTGCCCATATCCTCATTCTACCCCTCATATACCTCATCTCTACCATCCTTTTAATCCTCCATAGGCACCTATAGGAAACTATTAATGGTTGTTTCAACCATCACTGGTCACAAAAACTATCACCAATTACCTAACCATCATCGGTCAATCCATCCATCACTAGTTACCTTGACCATCAACAATCACTATCAGAGAAAATAAAAAATTGTTATTTTCTCCCCCTATCATCCAATCAAACCCTCATTTTTATTCCTAACTTATCTATAGACTCTGCTCTGATTCTCTAGACCTAACCTTAATACACTTGTGCATTGTGTCTTTTATCAGGTATGTTATTTATCTCCTTGCATATCTTCTTTCTTATAATTTGAATGTAATTATATTTATTATATAATTTTTAACTTAATTCTCTTAAAAGTGGATTGATAGCCTCCTAGAAAGCTTTATGCTTCTTGGATCTAGCATACACTAGGCAATCCACTCAACCTACCATCTAACAACAATCTCTTCTAGTCTTCTTATGATTTTTAGGTTATCCACCATAGCCAAAGAGGAGTTCTGACATTCATATATATTAATGCATGCATTATACCAGGTATTCATCCACACATCTTAATACTCACTTTTTTATCTACTTTCAAAACTAAGAAATGAAGGAAATAAATTGAAAAATTTTGGCATGCCCAGTGGGACTATAGTTCCCTTTCTTCCTTAATTATTTATTCATCAAATGAAATTATTTATTTTTGGGCTTAAAAATTAACCATTTGCATTCGTTGATATCTTGACAATTTTAGTTCACCTAGTAACTTAGGAGGCATAGCAATCTTATCATAACATTCACACTTGTTATCACACAAAAAGCTAAACCACAAAATAATTTACACATCAAAACAATACTTGAGACAAGGATCAACTGAGATTTCATCACCTGGCAAAAACCTTACCCCCTTTCAGTTATCCCACTTGGATTTCACCACCAAGGGGAGAACCAACTTAACTCTCTAGTTGAGTATAAACTTTGGACCTAATATATCTTGAATAAGCACCTGACACCTTTATCTCTATGGGATTGTGAAGTGAGGGGGTAGGCCCTAACACCAAGCCATGTATTGAATTTCAACATAGATATTCCTTCTAAGCACCTAAACAACCTGAAACCATCCATAGGCTTCCTCTTTAGTACCTATTTTACAATCCAACCTCCCTTATCACAATCTTTAAGGCATAAGCCATAAGGGATTTAAAATTAATCCTAAGGTTAAAAGGCACTTCTTAGTGTATGTATTGATTTATTTGAAATTATTTTGGGTTTGTTATTTGTTTGAGGTGTGAGTGTTGCAACAACATTCCTTATTTTCTCATATGGTTTTAACTAGATAAAAAGTGATAAATCAAGACCACCAACCACCACCTTGTTCTTCATTCATGGATTATACCTCAAATGTTGACAAATATCCTCATGTTTCATCTCACCATTCTCCTCCACCACCTTCCCCTTCTAAAATCGCAGCCATATCTGAAGGAGATCTAGAATTTACTACCTATTTTGATAATAATATGGTTTCTTTACAACATTACCTCAATACCTTTCCTCATCATACCCCTTACTTCAGTTCCTTTTTTTATCATTCTCTTGGCATGCCATCCCACCTCATGGCAGGAACCACTTTGACCCACCCATTAATGCAGGCCTCTTCTAACATCCCATCCACCCAAACTCAAACCAACCTTCCTCCTCCTAACCAAACACCTCCTATCACACCCCATGTGGGTTCAACCTTACCATTATTCACCTATACCCCATCTACTATGGCATTATTTTCTATTTTAGCTTCTATCTTTCATTTAGTTGTACCTAATCCCTTAACCATAGTCCCACTTCAAAACCTAGTGCTCTCCATACCTCAAAACCTTCCCCCAATTAGCACTAGGGTAACTACCCAACCTCAACCTTCCTAAATTCCTCATACCTCAACCATATTAACCACATCCTTTCCTCAACAAGTGCTTATGACAACTTATCAATATGTATCTAACCCACAAGGGTACATATCACCCTCTATCCAACCTTTAATACTAAGTAGTTCTTATGTACCACCATCCCTACCACTTGGCACCACTTTTCAATATGTGACTTCTCTGGTACCATCTACTACCTATTCATACATTATTTCAAGCCAACCCCAACAAAATGTAACTTTTAATTATGTGGCTTTTCAACCTCAGCCTGATCTAATCAAAATTCTCATAGACAAAATGAATAGTTTAGAATCATCCTTCTCCACCTTAACTAGTATTTTATCTTACAACCAAATTTTTAATGAGCCTATCCACCCATTTGTGCCAATTCATGCTTACCCTCATCAATGGGAATTGCCCAAATTTTCTAAATTCAAAGGTAAAGAGGATCTCTAGTAGTGCTTAAGATATTTTCATCATGCTTGCTATTTCATCACTTATGATGATGATCTCCTCCTTTGAACCTTTCCCATGTCATTATCTAAGGACACCCTTTATTGGTATAGTTCCCTTACCACTCATACTATCTTTTTTTCTCTCAATTAACACAAACCTTTTTAGAACACTTTTTAGTAAACATATCTAAGAAGGTTTCCATTACCGATCTATACTCCATCAAATAATTTGAGGATGAATCCATTGTTGATTTTATTACTAGATGGAGGGGCCTCATTAATCAACTCACTTTCCCATTACCCCAACCCAAATTAATCAAATTATTCTCTCAAGGGTGTGCTAAACACATTGCTCCAACTCTCTAATTCTAAACCTTTAGGACCTTTGATGAAGCATTCACTATGGCCTACAAATTCAAAAAACATGTTATCAATAAATAAAAGTTGAAGCTTCAAAATAAAAATTCTAGTTTCAAATCCATTGAGTCATCCTCCACCAAAACCATGAACACAACCAGTTCTAAAGAAAAAGCATCAACACACACGATTGTTCTTAAAACTACACCTCCTCCATTTATTAACCAAACACCTCAAACCAACAATCGTTTCAATCACTAAAACCATACCCAAAACTAGGTTCCTTTAAAACCATTTACCTCGATTGGGGAATCCTATGCATTGATGTTGGAAAAACTACTTAAAGCTAATCTAATCCAAATTCCACCCATCAATCCCCCTCAACAATTTGATACTTCTCACCCCCTTCTTAGGTGGTACAATGAGAATGATCATTATGATTATCATCAAGTTGTTGGACTTGATATTGATAGATATAATACCTTTAAGAGAATTGTTCAAGACCTAATTGATAAAGGGGAGCTTGCATTAGATAACCCAAATGATACTTCCAACCAATCTCTTGATATTTTTCAAAAATAATTCACAAATCATCCACCTTTAACCCAACACCATGAAATCCAACCTAAATCCTCCAATCCACATGAGGCACATGTAATTAATGTAATCAGTAATGTGCCCACTATTGAAAAAGTCATCACCTCTATCACCCAAATAGAGGAAAATAATCTACCACCACTCATTTCTTCTAATTCCCAAATTGAGGAAGTAGTTATCCCTTCCACTTCCTTGGATGAAGCCATAGTCCCATCTACCCCTCTTATGATGGAAATACCCAAGGAGATAACTATTCCATCAATCATTTCATCCACTACTCCAAGCCAAATAAAAGAACTACCTACTTATTTGGATAACCAAACCAAGGAAGAAACTATACCAACCCTTCCTCTTGAAACAATTACCCTTACCATACCAACTATATAATTATCTTTACATCCTTTCGAAACCATTTCTGAAAAGACAATACCCCTACCTACCCAATCATTGCCTTTGGAGCATTTTACCAAAGTTAGCAACATTGAAACCACTCTTTCTTCTTCCCCAAAAGGTTTGTGCTTTGAAATTAATGATCAAGGAACAAAACCCATTTATAAACCTTTTTCTCAATTGGTTCAAAGTTTTGAATTTACCTCCCAACCTAACTTTGATAGAGCCACCTTTTGACATTGGCTTGGACTCCCATATCAAAATAAGACTGAACCTTCTACTTCACTTGAGTCCACTCTTGAGATTTTTGTTACAAATCCACGAACTAACCCTCTTAAAGTTACCATGGAACCATCTCAATTACCCCCACCTAAAATTTTCAAGTCACCCAATGTTTATTTTATCAAGCCAATCAAGAACTTGGGGGTTCTTCCCATGCCTAATCCTTCTCACCCTTTTTTGCAATTGGATTTAACATCAACCCAACCAAAACCTAATCCAATTAAGCCCATTAAGAATGAACGTTTGCCTAGACCACAACATCAAGGAAGAACCATACCAACTCCTTTACCTTTACCTTCTATTTTATGACCACATCCCTCCACCATTCCCATTACCTACTCTTCCTTCAAAAAACCATCTCCTCTTTCTATACCTATAATAAGCCCATCTCCTAGTTCATCATCATTCCTTACCAACCTTTCTCCATCCACTTTCCGATCTATTAAACCTTCATCATCTAAACTTCTAGGTCCTAAACCAATTATAACTAAGCCAATTCTTCCTAAACCACCAACTAGACATACTCCACCAACCACACCTCCTATAAAGAAAACTTTTCCCACCAGAAATCCCAACTCCTCCTTCAAAATATTTATCAAAATATTACACAACTATCTTGTGAAGGATCCTGCAAGCATCTACCATTAGCTTACCACCCATTAAACCTTTTGACCCCACCCACCAAAATCCAACCTATTTCAATGACAATCTAATTTTTCTTTACCATAGGACCCCTGGGCATGATATGAAGAACTATAAAGCTCTCTAAATTATCATTCATGTCCTTTTGGAAGAAGATGATCTATTGGATGATCCTTTTTAAGCCCTTTGCCTATTTTACCACCTATATAATCTACCTACCAATCATATACTTCACTACTCCCACCAAGGAGTGAAACAGAGGAATTGAAGCAAATAATCAATCCCCTTATCCATACCATTCATATGATAACTTAGTCTTGAGCCTACCAGAGGGATAAGGGTAAAGCCATCCAATAAAATGAAAAGGGTAAAGCTAAGGCCACCATTCCATGGTCTTACCCTTCAACTCGCCAACCAACCAAATAAACCCAAGCATCTACACCTTCACCTTCACCTTCACCTTCACAACCACCCAAGACCAAAGTTTCCATTTTTGGAGCCCCTTCTTCTTCCAATACATCTATATTCATCTATTGCTTGGTGTTAAAACAAATACATCAAATACAAGTCAAAATGAGTCTTTATGACTTAATTAACACCTCACCTCAACATCATCAAGCTTTAATCAAATAGCTATGTTCTATAGAGGTTTAACTAGATGATCTCTAACCTCTTTCACCTTTGATTGGATCCATCCAACATGCTACCATGGTCACCTTTCAAGAATATAAAATTCCACCCTATCATAATGAAGACCTTGATCCCCCTCTTTTTATCACAACATCCATCAATCATACACATGTCAAAATAGTTCTGATTGATGAGGGGGAAAGTATAAATATCATCTCCTCTCATGTCTATGATAAACCCTAACTACCTAAAAACATCATTTCAAAAAACTTGATAGTTCTTTGATCATTCAATCATACCTTAGCCACCACTCTGGGAATAGTTGTTCTCCACTTCTATTTGGGGACTCAAACTATTCATGAACTATTTTATGTTGTATATGGCAATTTTAAATATAATGTGTTACTTAGACACCCTTGGATTCATGCCATGGGATCAATTTATTATACGCTTCATTGATGTGTCAAATTTGAACATGAGGGACAAGTCATTATAATCAAAGTTGATCCAAGTCCCTTTACTTCATATAATATGACATATCAGCTCAATGATGTTCTTATTCCACCTTCATCTTCTTCACAATCAACCTCTAGCCAAGCCACCACCTCAAACCAACCTGCCAACACTTATATCTTCAATAATGATGAAGATCCACTAGTTCAACTATCCCTTCATCTCAAGTCCTAGTTGAACACCCTTTGCAATCCATGTTTTAACATCTTACACTGGGGGAATATCAAATTTTAGCTTTGGATGCTTTCCATTCTCTACATGAATTTGGGAACCTTCAAAATGATCCATCATATGATCCCAATATCAACACCCTCATCCCCTTTGGCCTTCCCAACAATAGAACATATTTTTTCGATAGGGGATTTGACAAACTACTTCTTACTCCTACCACTATGCCCTGTATCTAGCCATTCACTTCCAACATTTCTTATATTAGAAACCTAACCTTTACCCAAACATACCTTCATCAGTGTACTTGGAAAGGATTTGGTTTTGGCCTCTTTGAACACAGACCTCATGAACTTCCTATTATTAAAACCCAAAAACCTCATGAGTTCTTTGGCTTAGGGTATGTTCCCTAGAAAGAGCCCACATCACCAACATCAATCACACCTCTCATATTTGGATAACCTAAAACCTCACCAATATCACCTCTCCCATTTGGATAACCTCCAACCTCACCTCTCCCATTTAAGGAAATCCTACCCTTATCAACCTCACTTTTCCAATTTGAAGAACCTCTACCCTCACCAACTCCATTTGAAGACATCGACATCATCCCACCTAACTTTTTTTATCAACACTATCAATTTAGGTTCCCTAACTTATCAAAAAGAAGGCCAAACCAAAACCATTCCTCTCATCCACCCTAAAATGATTGCACAAGACTCACCCACCATTAACACTATCCAGTGTCAAGATTACAATTCTATTATTACATATCTGGGTATGGGGGAATATTCTATCCAAAAACCCCTCCCTCTTGAAAACCAAACAATGATAAATGAATCAACCATAGAAGTTAATTTGGGCACTCAAGAGAACCCTCATATTGTCAATATTGGCCAATCCTTAACCCTTGAGGAATAATGAGACTATCAATATTTTCTCCATGACCATAACATAGAATTTGTTTGGTCTTATTAGGATATGCCTGATATTGACCCTTCTATTTCTCTTCATAACATTGTTACCCATCCTGAAGTTAATCTAGTTTGATAAAAACTTCATCGTATGCATCCTCGAATATCCCTTCTCATCAAAGAACTTTAATGCATTCTATCTATCAATTTCATTCAACCCATTGACAATCCAAAATGGGTCTCCAATATCATTCCTATTACCAAACCCACTGGGGGAATCCACCTTTGTGTGTATTTCCATGATCTTAAGCTTTCATGCCCCAAAGATGACTTTCCCCTACCTAATATAGACCAACTTTTTGATCTTACTTATGGCCATGAAATGTTATCCCTTATCGATGGATTTTTAGGATATAACCAAATCTTGATCACCCCTTAAGATCAACATAAAACATCTTTTATCACCCCATGGGGAACTTTTTACTATCATGTCATGCCTTTTTGGCTTGAAGAATGCAAGAGTCACTTATCAGTGGGCCATGACTTACATTTTTCATGACCTCATCCACAAAATAATTAAGGATTATGTTGATGATCTACTCAATAAATCTAAACATCACCAATATCACCTTGTTGTTCTCATTATCATCTTTGAAAGACTTATCCATTATCATGTCAGACTCAGCCCAAAGTAGTGTATCTTTGGGGTCTTATCAAGAAAAACTTTGGGCTTTATTATTTCCCTCTGTAGAATTGAAATGGACCCCACAAAAGTTTTATCCATTCTAGAAATTCCTCCCCATACTAACCTAAAACAACTTCATAACCTGCAAGGCAAACTTTAATCAATTCACCACTTTATCTCCTAGATATCTGAATGTTGTCAACCCTTTCACCACCTCCTTTAAATGGACCAAATAATGTCAACAAGCCTTTGATGCAATCAAGAAGTATCTTATTTATCCACCAATCCTTATCCCCCCAAAGGAAAATCAACCCTTTTATTTATACATATCTACCACTAACAATTTCTTGGGAGCCATGCTCACTCATCATGATGACCAACATAAGGAGCAGGCCATCTATTACATCAACCACACCCTTATTAATTATGAAACCCGATACACACATCTTGAAAAAATTTTCCTTACCTTAGTTTTTATTGCCTTTAAACTTCATCACTACCTTCTCAACCACAAAATTTACATCATCACTAATATTGACCCCTCAAATACATGTACTCAAGCCATATCAAAACCAATGTATGGGTAAGTGGCTCATAATTTTAGCTAAGTTTGATCTTGAGTTTCTTCCATAAAATTAAATTAAGGGACATGTGATTTCAGACCAACTGGTTGAAGCTCCTCTCCCTCATAATCAAATTCCCCCTCTTACCTTTCCAGATGAGTTTATAGCTTCTGTGGAAGAACCTACCTACCAAATCACTATGTATTTTGACAGCTCTAAATTTTAAAATGGTGGGGGTGCTGGAAGAATCCTTATTTTTCTTAATGGGGAACCTCTTCCCTTATCTTTCAAACTTGATTTCAAATTTACCAATAATATAGCTGAATATGAGGCCTTAGTCATAAGTCTCCAAACTGCTCTAGCTTTGGGAATCAAAACTAGTAACATCTTTGGAGACTCTCAACTTATCATTAACCAAGTCATAAGAGCTTATTAATGAAAAAATGATGTTTTTATGAAATATAAATAAATTGTTACCAAACTATTAGCATCATTTGACCATTATATCATCCAATTAATCCCTCATTCTACAAATAAATTTGCAAATACAATGGCTTCCCTTGCATCCCAAATTCCATCTCAACCTACTAACTCTAAACTATTTATCACCATACACCATTTCATCACACCATCCTACCTCAGTCCTAATCTTCCTACCATTTACCAGATAGAAACATCATCTTCTGACAGTTGGTGTGATAAAATATTTGATTACCTTAACATTAGTATCTTCCCTTCAGATCTTTCTAGAAGTTTTCATAGAGATTTCATTCAAATCACCTCTTATTACTTATTATTCGGGGTTATTATTTATAAATGAGGATTTTATAGTCCCCTCCTTCATTTCCTTCATAGCAATGAGGCTTCTCATGCCATCAAAGAAGCATATGATGGTATCTATGGGGGACACTTCAGTGATCTGACTATTGCTAAACATATCCTTCACCTAGGTTACTATTATCCCACACTCAATCAAGATTGTTGTGACTATGTCAATAAATGTGTCAAATTTCAACAACATGCTAACCTTCATCATGTACCTTCTCATGGTCTTCAAGTATCACATCATGTACCTTTTCATAGTCTTCAAATATTAACTAACTATTATCCTTTTTCACAATGGGTTTTTGATCTTATTAGAGAAATCAACCTACATTACTCATAATGATATCAATATATCATCACTACTGCAAAATATTTCACCAAATGGGTAGAATTCATCCCCTAATCTTAATCAAAGTTCAAAAAATCATTGATTTTATCAACCACCACATCATTCATCACTTCAGTGTTCCTCACAAACTTTTCACTGATAATGGTAAATCCTTTAAAAACAAGAAAGTCCAAGAGCTTTGCAATGCTTTTGGTAATGATCTAAGCTTTTCCTCACCTTATCATCTACAATCCAATGGATAAGTTGAGGCTTCTAATAAAACCCTCATCAAAATGCTCACTAAGGTAGTCAACACTTTAGGCAAGGATTGGCACCTCCATATTCCATTTTATTTATGGGCTTACTGCACTAGTATCCAAACTACTACAAGTGCTATGCCTTTTTATCTTGTCTTTGGAGCTAAGGAAGTATTACCTCTTGAAGTCTAAATTCCATTTCTCTTCATATCCTTACATGAGATTATTTCTAAAAGTGACTATCGTTAAGAACATTTAACATGCTTATAACTTCTTGATGGACATCACCTTGTTGCCCTTAATCACCTTTGTATTTATCAAGAGTGTATCAAATGAGCATTAAAAAAACATCTAAAAACACAATAATTTAACATCGAATATCTCATCCTCAAGGAAAACCAACTCATCACTAACATGGAAAAGACCAAGAAAGGAAAGTTTACTTTTAATTGGTTAGGACCCTACATTATTACTCATAAGTATGGATCAAGTGCTTATTGCTTGTCCTCTCTCGAAGGTAGGCTAGATCTTGAACCCATAAATGCATCACATTTGCATCTCTTTAATTATTAAAATAAGGTTCAACCACACTTTTGTGTCTCACTTAAGCTCTTCCTTTGGTCCATTAACTCTTTTTTCTATCTCTTTTGAGATTAATTAATTGTATAAAACCATGTGATTCATCTGTCATAGGATAACCTAATCGTAAATATGGCTACCCTAGCTCTACCCATATCATCATTCTCATGGATAATTTTTATCTTTTAATAGATGAAATCCCATGGTTAATTATTTGTCAAAACCCCTTCCTCTAATGAACCTTCTGTGTCTAGATATTACTTCTACATGGGTAGAACTTTTGATTCTGAATAGACTTTTCCATGCCTAATTTTATCTTAAAATATATCCATAATTCAAAAATAAATAGCAGACTACTCCCTCAAAGGATATTTGCCACATTAAATCAAAATTTACTTAAGGTAGACTACTCCTTTGAAGGACATCTATGCGAAAATAATAAAACAGACCAATCATTTGAAGGATGGCTATAACAAATGTTCATTTGAAGCTTCCCACATCAATTAGCTTCAGCAACTTATAAATCAATAAAGAAAAATCCAAATTTGGTGATGCAATTAGATCTTATATTTGCTAAATGTAGACTTCCCACATTGATCAGTCTACACATTATTATATAGCTTACCAATGACATGGACTTGTCTACTAGGGCTCTTTGATCACCTATGTAAAAACCAATCACTCCACTACCCACATATTCCATTCTCCTCTACCCATTGATTCAAATCCCTATCTATCACCTAGCAATGAATTTAAGGGATTATGAGCTTACTTGTCATGAAGTGGTTAGGATACTAGTTTTCTTAATAAAACATGATCTTACAAAAAAATTTATGGATTTATGTTCACTAAGTTGGATCCCACTAGCAAAAGGCACCATGCTCCTTGTCTTATCCAAACTTGTGGACATAAATATCACCCTTACCTATGACACACCCATTCCCTCATATCATTAACCAAACATCACATTTTATTTAACACTTTGCCCAAACATATGTAAAATTAACATCATTTGATCAAAACAAACATACAAAATTACATTATGATTAACCCATCCAAATATCATCATCATATGGAAATGGCATCATACCTACTACCATCAATGAAAGAATGTCATAATCAAAACTTCCACATCAATAAACATCTAATCATAATAAAATCACCACATCATTCTATAATCATCAAATCATAAATTAGAATCACATGCCTAAACTATGCAAAATAATCATCAACATCATAGATATCCTACATAAATATTCATCTCATAAAGCATGACCACCACATAAATTCATCTCAAAACACATCTATAAATATATGTGTATCAAAAATTTAACCTATCTATCACTCATATATACATCTCACATCTCATTATGTAGGTTGGTATCAAAATACATCACATAAGATCTATGCTCATGACCCTAGAGTACCTTAACAGAACCACTGGTACATGTACCTATACCTACCCTAGGTGGTGGCCCTATCAATTGACCTAATGTCATAGCCCACTGGCCTAGTGTTGCTAAGTATCACTCCACTAGCCAAGCTAACTTGGTACTCTACCCATCTCTATGTATTAGGACGCTGCTAACATAATGCCCTCATAGTAACACAACTCTTGTATAGCTGCTAGGTACCTAGACAGTGTCATAAAAATTAGAGGTGCCACTGCTACTCTAGTAGGCCACCATAGATATTCCCTCTCTTGAGTCACCAAGCCAAGTAAGGTCCTCACTTGGTCTCATTCTCCTATCACTAAAATAATCTCCCCCTATAAATTAGTCACCTACCCTTGTAAAGTGGCCACTTGACCCTATAAAAAGGTGAACTATGCCTGTGCTTGGTCTCTTTGTACTGTCACTCCTCCTAGTGGGCCATAAATATTAGAAATCTATCCCTAAAGATTGGTAATCTACCCCTATAATATTACTATTTGGGTTTGAGATATGACTAATGTTGCTACTACCTATGGAGCCCCCTAGGTTGGTACCTCTACTAGGTCAACATCCATAGGCCCTTAGCCTCCATCTCCTAGCCCAAAATAAATGGCTATGCACCTCCCCTAAAACTAGGCTAGATAATCTATTGTCACACCTGCATCATCTCTAACTCTATCTGACAACTCCTCATAATCTAGTACCTCTTCTTGAGGCTATGGCTTTGGAAACAAAAAATTGTCATCCTCTCTCTTGTAGTGGGGAAAATCTGGTGGAATACCCTACTAGAGGCCAAACTAACACCACACTCTCTCCATAGGGATAATCTCTATCTCATGATCTCATCTACCATAAACCCATCTCCAATTCTATAGTGCATATGTATGCCTCAGGTAGCCATTCCACATAGGCCAAGTCTTATAGGGTCTCCATATTATATCACTTGGAGACAAACTCTATAGAGCACCTCAAAACCACTCTAAATCTCTCAGGCCACCACTAGCTCTTGTAATCATATCTCCTCTCCTCCATCTCAAAAAACCTAACCCTATAGTTTGTTGGTAGATATCCATCCATAGGTAGACCCAATGGTCTCAACATATGAGTGTGCTCATATGCCCAATAGTGTATAATAAATCCAATGCTAATGCCATAATGTCTATGAACTCTAAAGACCCATAACTCCCTATAAATCTAGACCAATAGCATCTATCCCCATCCAAATATTATCTCCCCAAATAGCAACTCTATTAGTACACCTAACAATGCATACGGGAACCTCCCTCCTACTAAATATAGTAGAGCAAAACATGTCACTACTAATTTAATCATCATCAAAACATGCCTCTCATTTGAAGCTCTCTTGTATAAGGTCTAATTCTAAAACCACATGCATGGAATTATGCATAAGTCCTATTAGCTCCATACAATAAACCCATTAGATAGTCTATCTCATCACCCTCTATATGATAAATCAGATCCCCTCAAATTGGTAACTGAGTGATCTTATAGACATCATTTAGCAAGATATTCATCTCTCCAGTGGATAACCAAAATTTGTTAGTCATCAAATCCAATCTCTCAATGAGGGTAACTATCATGGCCATATCTCTTGATAGATGATGATAATGATACATCACCCTAAACCCCACTACTTCCATGTGATGCCAATCATCTACGTTCATTGCATCTTGCACCTCTATGAACATAGCTAGGACCTAATCACATAATTAGATCCACTCTCGAGCCTGCATAATAATAATCTCACATACTAGGTAATAGATTCAAAACAACGAATACAACCTTTTCATGGTGAACCTAACTACTTTAAAAAACACAAACTTATATCCTATAAACACTCAAACTTTTCTTCATAACACACTCCCGAACACACAACCTAGTGCCACCAATTAAACCTTATATTAATCAAACTATTATCTTGAACCTATTAATTCACACCCTATAGAAAACCATAACCCATTCTTTACCAACATACCTCTATATTGATTAACCTGCACTCTACCTTCCTTCTTTACCACTGTATCTTACACCTATCTTCCACAATTATAATATTATAATACCTATCTTTTATTCATATTATTTCTAACACTACCCACACACTCACACAACCAACCCCTCATCAACCAGTGATGGATCCCTCAACCATCAACGATCTTCTTGGGGGAATTTTATTTCCCCTAGGTCAACTATCACTAGTCAGGTCAACCACTACCAATCACTACTAGTGACCAACAGTGGTGAACCTCGACCCCTTAACATCCTCCCCCATACCCTAGTTCTTAGAACAACTCCTTTCTCCTTGTTTTTTATATCCTAATCACCCATTACACCTCTCCACTAGATCCCACATTCTAAAAGACTCTACTTAACCTTTACTATGTATCCCCAAACCAAACCCTAGGTTAATGCTACCACCCACATCTACCCCTTTTATGCATTTCACTCATTTTCATCACTCTTATTTTAACACTAATTCTTATTCCTATCAATTAAATAATAGATCCTACCTCATTTTGTGATTGGTGGCATTATCTCAGTCCATACCCTACCACTTGCATGCATTTGTCTCCCTCATCCATCTTAGCTCCACTCAATCATAATCACCCAATATAAAAGGGATACCTCAGCACCTCAACACTTCTAGGCACCATCTCATACTATTTGCTCAGACAATACCAATCACCACATGCCAAGTTGTCAATAAGGATAAATGTTCATCCTTTTGGCCTTTTGTTTGAGTTTTATGGATTTTAGCCAACTATTGATGGTTAAACCTAACTATTTCTAGTCAATACCCCCAACCTTTTAACCCTAATTGATGATGGATACCTAACCATTACTAATTGGCCTAACCATTTCTAATTATGGATCCCTTTCTTTTCAACCATATCTTTCTCTTCCTTCTTTACAACCTTGCAACACCTCTACCTAGGGTCACCCCTTGCATACCAAACCATGACCTATTCGGGAATAACCCTCTCCCTAAACCTATCAAGAGCTACATTAGTCTTGAATTCCATGTTGGATATATTATCTATGAGACCATATAGGTAGCATCCTCTTACCTAGTTCATCAGGATTCAACTCGACCACCACTTACCCAATAAGCTACCCATTAGCCCATGTCCACCTTGACATTTGGCTTTTTTAACCAACCTAATCATATACCTTGTGATGAACTTACTTTAATCATTTTTTCATGCCTTGACCTATTTTTTCCATGTTTCCCTTTTGTATTATGCACAACCTTGTGCACAACCTAACCCTTGGTGTCTTCTTAGGAGCACTTCCTACCCTGGATACTTGAGTACACACATAACCTTTCTAGGTAACTTGATACGTGTGACCTAATCATATATGACCAACACTAGGGACCAATTACCCTAATCACTTCTCTTAGAACTTAGCCTTTTTTTTAACATTGGCACTATTAGTCATGGCATCCTTTTGGCCCTTGCACTTCATCACCTATTAAACTTCTCTTCCTTTTATCAAACCCTGACCTAATTTCCATCTTTTCTTATCAACTCCTAGTTTAAGTGGGAACACCACCTCCTTCCTATACTCTAGGAAACTAGACCTAAACCTTGGCCAACCATCTATTTTTGTTTTGTATCTTGCTTAAATCTACATAACAAAAAGGGGCAAAATGTAGACACCTAAAAAGTACACAATGACAATTTTCAATGATGTCTGAGAAGGTGTACCCTTGATCAACTCTTTGCTCAATATACCACTTAGCCTACTAAGCACTTATCATACCACCCCTCCCTAAAACACATCCTTCCATAACCTTTCCACTTGTATCCCCTTGACCATTGTTGGTTAGGGTAACCATCAATGGTTACCCTAATTATCAATAGTTTGGGTTACTTAACTTGCCTTAAATTCTTAAATCAAATCTATCTTTGTTTAAGATTAATATCCTTAAAAATGGAAACTTGATTTAATGTTAAATTTTAAAAACAAACCAAAATAAGCATCTTTATCCTTCCAACTTAACAACTTTTCCTCAAAGTTTTCCTTCTCACTTAACATTTTTTTATTATAAATGTAAGGCTCTTAGAGGGGTTATGGATCTAAAAATTTGCATCTAGATTCTCTTGTTCTCTTTGTGCAGGCATTCAAGACTATGAAGCTCTATTCACATGACTTTTGAAGGTAGGAGTACTTTTATGCTATTCAAATATCTTCAAGTTTCAACTATCATCCACTTAGCATCATGCAGGTTTCATTTACTTGTTTTAGCATCTTCTTCTATCATTTGAGTTTTCTTTCTTGATCATTACATTTGTACATCCTTACTTATCTATAATTCCCGTAAACCTCATTCTAATCCTCAAATACCTCATCTCCACCATCCTTTTAATCTTCCATAAGCACCCACAAGAAACCATTGATGGTTGTTTTAACCATCGCTAGTTACCTAACCATCATTGTGCAGTCCATCCATCACTGGTTACCTTGACCACTGATGGTCAATGTTAGAGAAAATAATATATTGTTATTTTCTCCCCCTATCAACCAATCTAACCCTTGTTTTTATTCTTAACTTATTTATAGACTCTACTCTGATTCTCTGGAGCTGACATCAATACACTTGTGCATCATGTCTTTTATCAAGTATGTTATTCATCTCCTTGCATATCTTCTTTATTATCATTTGAATGCAAGTATATTTATTATATCATTTTTGACTTTATTATCTTAAAATTGGATTGACATCCTCCTAGAAAGCTTTGTGCTTCTTGGATATAGTTTACACTAGGCAAACCACTTAACCTACCATCTAACAACACTCTTTTCTAGTCTTCTTATGATTTATAGGTTATCCTTCCTAGCCAAAGAGGAGTTCCCACATTCATCTAGATTAGCACATGAATTATACTAGGTATTCATCCACACACCTCAATACTTACTTTATTTTATCTACTTTTAGAACTAAGAAATGAAGGAAATAAATTGAAATAAATTGACCTTCAAAATTTTGGAAATGAACCATGCAATTACAATAGTTCACACAAAATATTCAAGTAAAGTTTAATTCGGCTCTCAAGCACCATTTATGTCACATACATAACATGCCTTTTATTTCATTTATTTGATCAATAGGGGAACCTCAAGTCAAAAAAAGGACCAAAAAAAACAAAAATGAGAAAGGGAAATTAAATAAAAAAGGGATGGGAATAAAAAGAATGAAACAAAAAAAGAAAGGGAAAATAAATTATTCATAGAGTTTTTCAAACAAATGAATGTTTAAATTAGTTAGATACCTGATTCTTCATAATTTGGAGAAGGGAAAAGGAAACATCTACTTGCATCTATGTTATAATTTATATTGGAAAACACTATCCCAAAGAGATTTGTCAATACTCTTTCCATGCAAATTAATCAAAATCATATTATAAAATCTAGAGTTATACCGACATCTAATTTTTTGAAAGCATGAAGGATAGGGTGTGATAAATACCTCTTCTCAAACATGGAATTCTGGTGAGGAATGGGGTTGCGCTTAATACACACTAGAATGAATTAATCACTTAACTTGGTAGATATTTCTCCTTTGTTGTAGCCAATAAATGAGTCATTTGATGGTTATGCTTTGGTTGAAATGGATGCCTAAACTGCATCTTATTTTTCATTTTTGTTTTCAAGGGGTTATGTGAATGGTTCTTCCCATGTCAATGATCTCCTATATTTATCATAAATGGTAAATGTATGTGGATAATTACATTAAATTATTACATGTTTGAATATGATTTTCATTGGAATATCTCCCATGTCTATGACCTTTACATTCAGTAATTCACCATTTTATTTGAATGTAAGGTGACCTAGAAGTGGAAGATATTTTATTTTTTTATTTTATCAATCTACTGATTCTACATATATATATTTCTTCATCTTTGGTTTCTTCTTCAAGCTTGCTCACCTCCAATGATTGACTAGGAGAGATTTTTCTACTATTGTGTTATTTACAACCTTGAATTAGCCTTTTAGTTAGAAAGGGATCAACATAGAATAAGAATTCTTTAGATGCATATCATGTATCTTACTCATCTAATGGATATAACTCATCAAGTTCATCTTTAGGCTGATTGTAAGAGATTTTTTATTGACCCTCTTAAGTAGGTATCCCACCTTCAATTATATCTTATGGTACCAGGTCACTTAAGATACCCACTACTTCCTCATCATTGGATTCATCATTTTTACTCTCAAAGATTAATATAGTCATTATTTCTTAGTGACATCCTAAAATGAATAGCACATAGTTAGTAAAATTATCAAAAGATACTTGACTAGTAAAACCAATTAAAATGCCTTGTTGATTACCTATTGAATTAATAGAGTTATATGTATTAATGAAGCAAGTAGGACCTTCATTCAATATAAAAGATTTCAATTGATATCACATATATGTCAATGTTTGGGGTAATGGTTTTCTATAAAATACAAATTGATCGATGGGCTAACTCACAAATAAGTAGTTTGAAGGATTTTGAGGGTAAGCAGTTGATTGTCCTAATGGGTAAGAAAAATTAGTACTGTGATAATGAGATAGGGCTTGTTATTCAATGGTGAAAGCTACTTGATATGTCAACACTGAGGATGTGAGAGCTAAAGGATTCCTCCAAAAAAATATAGAAGTGAGGGGAACTAAATTTTTAATGTAAATTTATATGGCTACTACTTTTTTTTGTAGGAAAGGGTCTTTCAACCTCATATACAACTAATGAAATCATTGATTGAAAGCACTTAGAGACTCACTAGGTTCCCTATAGGCCATATCAAACTGGTGGTATATGGTATTAGTACCAATGGGCTCTATAAAATGGATTAGGAACAAACCTTTGAAAATAGCTCATGTGGTTATTCACCCATTTGGTAATCCAATGTACCAACCATATGAATCTTTATCCAAAGAATAAGGGAACAAGAAATAAGCCACATTTTCATGTTGGATGTGAATCCTAATGATGGCATCCTTGAATTCTTTAATGTGTTGTTATACTATCATAATCCTACCATGTTTGTAATTTGAGAAAAATGAATCAAGATTTTTAGGTAGATCATGAATGGGTCCTAAGACATTCACTGAGAAACTACACCAACCTAGCCATGCAAAGGCCATGGGACTGGCTAGGCAATGACTCAAGAGTGTTTTTAGCTTGAAATTTTCATGAAAGGTGATTTATTTTGAGAATCAATCTCTCCTTATAGAACTAAAAATGTTGATGTGTCTTTTGATGTGCCAACTTAGGTAGGGGTTATTAATCCATGTTACTCCTAAATGGCTAAAGGCTTTGAACCCCTAAGATCCTAAGAGATTACCATATGGTGATTTTTTAGGCCCTCAGGGCCACATAACCTTTAATCCTTTTATTAACTCTTTATCATCATAGGTTAATATGATTTTGCCATATAACATGATCTCAAGGCTTGGGGGCATTAAAAGGACTTAGAACATTTTAGACTAGCTTGGGTCTTTGAATTGATTGTATGGTGACACATGGAAATATTTAGAGGAATCAAAATACTCAAGGCCCAAATTTGGCACAAATAAAAATTACTAAGGTATCAATCTTAGATTTTGAATACATGGTTGATTCGACTCAATTAGCTTGGAATTAACACATTTTAAGATCATTTGACTCATTTTAGAAAATTGAGAGATTAGAAAATATCAACTTGGGTGACACATCCTCAAACATCAAATGTACCTTAGATAAGATGTGTAAACATTTAGATTAGTCAAGAAAAAAGGGTCCCCATTTTAATCTTGAAAATGGGGCATGTTGTAAAAATAATAACACATTGATATAGATTATGAGATTGAGTAAAAATAACTAAGATTTTGATTGAAACATATGTGAAAAATTGGACACCTATCATGAATTATTCCCCCAAACTAAGAAAAATTTAAAACAAACCTAAGAGTTTTCTAGAAACGAAAAGTGAGAAACCTATTTCAAATTACTTTGTACTACTTGAGACTTTTATAAATTTAAAAAATAATTATTTTTTTGGTACTAAGACAAAGACTTGTTTGGATAATAATGAGGTTTTGTCCTATCCAAATGGATTTCTCTAGTTTAAATTATCACTTTTAATTATATCTAAATGTGATTTATGATCCATCGGGTGAGGTCTACAAAATTATACATGTGCATTGTACTATAGGTGCTTAGTCTCTAAGACAATTCATTTTGTATCCTCCCTATTTTTAGGTGAGTTATTGATCATACATAATAACTTAACTCAATAATAAATCTATGTGAAAATTTAATGTAAACCATGTAAATATGAGTAATAGTGATAACATGAAGGAGTTAGGCAATGTCATATGTATAAATAGACCAAATTAGTAATGTAAGATGCATGTAAGAACAAGTATATATAATGATAATTTCAAGATAGATGTTATAAATTAGTCACACAAACAAGTGATGAAATGCATGATAACTACTTGAGGATAGATGCATGATATCCATCATGGTAAAAAAAACTACTAGGATGCATGATATACATCATGAGATCAAATACTAATCAAACAAGAAAATAAGTGTCATAGCATGATGTAAAAAACTAAAGAGTACCCAAAAAGTACATACAAAACATAAAATAAGACCAAATGGAAACATACAAGGAATGTTTTTAAAACTCACTTACATGCAAATAAACATATAGTGAAGGCTTAGAACCACACACAAGGACATGTTCAAATTTACACAATCTAAATAGATAATACATACAAGGCATAAAGTGAGAGAATAAACATGAAAATCATGCATGGATACATGTAGTTAATCAAAATGAGTAATTAGTAACACTATATAATCAATAAATTAGATAAATAGTAAGATGTCAATGTATTGGTAAGTGAGTAATATCAATAGATGTTATGTTATGTAAATAAATAAGGTATGAACAACAAGAGATAACCAAAGGATAAAACCTATGAATAAGATGCCCCCAATGAGCTTGTTGATATATAGACAAGCTATAATAGGTTTTTATTTTGTATGGATCTAATAAATAGTAGTATGTGATTACTAGGACAAGAGTAGGGGAATCAAAAAATAGTGTGGTGCACTCCTATCTGAATAGGGTACTCTTATTTGAATGTAGTTTTTGAGTTTGGGATAATGAAATAACCTAAATTTGGGTCTATAAATTTTATCCTATATGTTTTTCACTCATTCATGTACCCTCATGAAGCATATATGATATAAAATTGGATAGAAATAAGACTTAATAATTATGCAAAAATTAACCGATGTGAATGAACTAAACATAAGCATGCATGAGTCATGATTGTGAATTTTTTCTAGAATATATTTATTTCTTTATTTTTTATTGTATTGTTTAAATATATGTATCAATAAAATGATGTTTTAGATTGTAATATGTTTATGTATAAAACCTTTGTATTTTCATAATGTTCATGGTATTATTGATTATTTTAATTTCAAATGAAGCTAGATGATATAATTTCATTCTTAATTTTTCAGTAACCACATATGGCCCCAACCAATTTGGTTTTAACTTGCCTTTGGTTTCATCTTTCACATTATTGTTCTGTAGAATTTCCTTTAGAACCAAGTCACCTACTTCAAATTCTCTTATATTAATTCATTTATTATAAGCCTCCTAAATGTGATTATGATATACCTTGATATATTTTATTACCTATATGTATGTATGATCCAGATTTTATAATTCATGTAGATGTTTTTCTTTGTACTGATAATATGTTTTTAGAGATACATATAAATATGTAATTTTGAATTCTAATTAGAGAACTAGTTTTGTCACATAAACTTAGGTGTGTGAATGCTCGTGTGGTAAGCCAATAATGAATATAATATTTGGTTATGCTAATAATTATTGAATTTAGTGATTTTCTTACTTAAGATGTTATTGATAGTCTTATTTTTAGATTATACTTGTCCATGTCCCTGAGGGTAATAATCAGTGGAAAATGTGTGTTTGATCCTTGCATTAATTTTTTTGACCATTTTATTTTTTAAGGATGAGCCATTGTTTGTAATAATAGCTAAAATCAAACCAAAACATGAAATGATGTGTGTCATAAAAAACTAATAAATATTCTCCCTTATAGTCAATTGTAAGGGTATAGTTTCTACCCATTTCATGAAATATTTTTTAGTTGTTATTATGAATTTATCTCTCCCTAGTAATTATATATTTATTTTACCAATAAAATCAAATCTCCAAAATTTGAATGGCTAGGGTGAAATAATGGGTTGTAATTCATGTGAATAAACATGGTTTAGATTACTGGGTCATTGAAATTTATCACATAACTTGACATATTAGTGACATTCATGTTTCATGGTAGCACATATTACCCTTATTGAATTAATTTGTGTGGAATTTATTTTTAAATAAAATTCCCACTTCATTCACTATCATGTACCTATTATACTACTAATTTATCCTCTTTGGTGTGTAGGAATTGAAGTAATTGTTCTTCAAATGATTGTTTAAACAAATCCCCTCTAGTTATTACATATAGGAAGGTGTATCTCTATAATTTTAAATTTTCATTTATGATAAAATAATATGGTGTAATTTATTTATTCAAAAATTTATATATGTGTAAATCATTTTGAGGATTTTTTACTGCATGTAGTTGCCAAGACTAATAAACTGACTAGATCTGCATCTAAAATTGATGGTGTTTGTAAATTTTTTAGAGTGAATATTACTTAATAATAATTTATGTTTATTTTTATTAGGGATTTTTCACTAACCATTTCATCTACATGAATATTATCCTTTTGAAAAATATTCTTAATTGAAAATTGTCAAAATGTGTACACAAGTATTGTGTATCATATTCTTGTATGGAATTATTTTTTATTATTTCAACTGATAAACATATGTGAATCAATTAAAAATAAATTTTTAAACCCAATATATATTAATGTATTTTATTTTTAAATTGAAAGTAGTGTATAGACCCAAAATTAATGTTTCATATTTTACAATATTAGTTGTGCATGAAAACCCCAATCGATATGTGAATGGCATGGGATCTTCCTAAGTATAATAAGGGTAATTCCTAAACCAACATTGGATGTGAATTTTGACCCATAAAATAACATTTTCCATGTTTCCTCAATAATATTGTATGTTATGAAATCATCTCTGAAAGTATCTCTAAGGGGATTTGTATCATGTAGTGGAGTAGCTACTAATTAATCTGCTATAAATTGACCTTTTATTAGAGTTTGAGACATGATATTTAAATTAAATTCCATGAGTAACATTACCCTTTTTTAGGTATGCCTTGATCAATGAGGTTTTGACATAAGAAACATCAATATATCAGCCCTGGTAATAAACTGAGTTTCATTATTAATCATATAGTGTCAAATTTTGTGTGTAGAAAATACTAGTACCAAACAATAAAATATATGGGTCTTTCTTTATGATTGTCATCATACTATGTTAGTAAATCATGTAATGTGTGAACTATGGTAGAAATGTGTAATATGAGGGGTCTATTTGGTATTAGAGATTGATAACAGGTGGAGTCAACAAGTATTGTCTGAGTAGTTTAAAGTTCTCATAACATTTTTAGTCCCATTCAAAAAAAAATCTTTATAAGTAACTGTTGATGATGAAAATTGCGCTTGATTCTAATCAATCAATAATGGGAACTTTCAAGCTATGGGATATTGTGGCTTGAAACAACCTCTAGATTTTAGAGAAGCTGGTCTCTTCTTTTGTATCAAGTGTTTGGGAAAAGGGATAGGAAATTAAACAAAAATGCAAATGCAAGAATTGAAACCTAACTATGGTGATGCGCCTGAGTGTAATCCTAATCCTAACCTGAGCATAGTGAGAATATATATAGGATTCAATTACATTTAAGATTAGACAAGTGCATGATCAATGTAAAATATTGAAATAACAGAAACAGAGGCTCACAATAGAGGTTTCTTTTGCTGAGATACAGAAGATGTCAACAAAGGCATAGTGTTCAATCTTCTTATAAGAATCTTCCAATCACATAAGAGGCACAGAAACACGTACAGTTATGTAGAAATTCTGACTCAAGAAAATGAGACAAAAGCAAATGACATTCCTAATCACAACACTAGAAAATCTATAGTATAGACTACTTTGCAAATGACACAGATCACATCAACAAAGGCATAGTGTTCAATCTTCTTAATTCATTCAGCCATATAAAAGGCACAAAAACATGCACAGTTACATCAAATTTACCACTCAAGAAAATGAGACAAAAGCAAATGATGTTACTGGTCAAAAACTCTAGAAAATCTACACTATAGAAAGTCCCCCCTCTCTTTTATTTAAACTGATCCTCTTCTTATTTAGCCTCAGATGTCTTCTTCCATCATCCCCTTCCCACACAATTATACTCCATTCTTAACTCACAGGGGACAAACAGACGGCACTTTCAATGCCTTGGATGCATCTTGGTCTTATCAAGAACTGCCCTAACTGTGGTATGGTGATTCATAACTAGTACCTCCTTTTGTGCCTAAATTTCTTGTTCCATCACCTACTTAGTCTCTCAACTATCTATTCTACCTTCACTTATAGGGGACAAATAGACAACCCTTTTAATGTTTGTAGAACCCAAAAATCTATCTGGTGAACTATTCCATCTACCAAGAATAAATTTTGTCAAATTTCCCTCCATCTCACTTAGTGGCAACAGATAGATGGAACACTCTATTCTATTAAAATGGGAGAGGACACTTAGTCATTTTCTTGAAATTTTCCTTATTACCAGATAATGACACTTGGTGCTTTCTACCTAATTTATTGAAGACACGCAGCTCTCTCTACTTCTCTTTAGCTATGCTGCTCATGAATGCTCCACCTTCGACACCTATTTTAATTTGCTTCTTCGATACTTATCATTTTTAACAAAATAAAACTCACCGCATTCCTTGCCCAAGCAACTTCTAAAAAAGGGGATGGATGTACATGGCAGTCTTTGCATGTTGACACTTAGCACTTCCACAGACCTTTGGAGTAACACTCAAGACCCACCACAATCTTTATTTGGCAATGAAGGTCAAAGATCATCTCTCGAAAGTTGACTCGTGGCAGTCTTCGCTACTCTTGGGAAGATACGTGGCATCTTCTATTCCTCTTACTAGGGGTATGTGGCATCTTCCGCTATTTTTGGGGATTGAGTAGAAAGGGGCTCAGAGAGTGACACTTGGCAGTATCCACTAATCTTCAACACTTAGATGAAATGAAATTATGCCTTTCTGCATTGAACCCAAGCATTTGAACCAAAGTCTCTCGAATGTCAACACATGGTGACTTCCACTTTCCTTTGAAAAAGGTAGTCCAGGGCCTTTCGTGACTGCCACCTAGGGCTTTCCACCTGATTTCTACTACTTAGCTTATCAAAAACCTTTGTTGAGAAATAAAATGAATGCAGGTGCCAATACAAGATGCAGATGCTAACACATGGTCCATTCTGCTTAGCTACTATTAGATATGTGGCACATTTTGTGGCCTTCCTAAAAGTTATGAAAAGTGTCTCGAACGACACCAGCTAGCCAGCTCTATGTTTCAAAAAATGACACTTGGCAGATTTCACTACTTTTCAACACTTAGGCAAAAATAAACCTGCTCTCTGCTCTAAAACTCTGCCACTACATCCAAGGTACGTGGGAACCAAAACTATAGTGCTTGACTAAAAATTTAAATACGACGTAGAGTAAAAAATTACTCTATAGTTACTGGCGACCCCAGGACTTTTGAGCCTGCTCAAAAGAAACCTGACTCTTGCTCTGTCAAAATTTCAAAATTTTATAGCTTCAAAAGTGTTGTCTGGTAGATGGACCATTCATGGTCAAATAACCCTTACTTGTTCTATATTTCAATGAAAGCTAGATCAAGGTTAATGATATCCTTGTGTGAAAAGGTTTGCATAATCTAGACTGTAGCTTTCAGTTTGAATTCCAGCTGGGTAATAAGAACCAAAATAGCTTCAAATTTTGAGGCTAAGGAATCATCCTGCAAGTCCTAGAAAATTGTTTGATCCCTCTATTTGGCCCATAGCAATGGTTCAATCTGATCAACCATTAGCACTGTGTTGGCATCTAGGAATGGAGAAGGGAAGCCTAGTTGCACTAGATCTTCAATATGCTCTCTCGTCTCACTGATGCCTTCTTTCATGACTTTGAGAAGCTCTTTGCAATTGTTGGCTATGGCATTTCAACTAAGCACCTCATTTACCCATTTCACGGTGACCATCTTGTCAATGATTCCTACGCCTGCCAATGTCGCATCCATTACATCGTAAAGCTTCTGCAACAAGGTTTGGGAGTCTATGACTCTATTGGAGACTATAGCTAGAGTGTTCTACATTAAATCTTCTACCTCACACAATTGCTATGCATTAAGTAGTAAGGTGAGAGATGGCTTGAGCTAGATAATCTCTGAGGAGATTCTTTCCCAAGTTGACTCATAGAGCTCATTTACCAGTTTTATCACTCTTACTCCTTGTGGCCTATTAGCTAGTTCTAGCATTAATTGCACCACTCTCTATTGCTCCACTTAGAAGTGGGCTTGAAAATCCATAGCCTTGTTTTGTTCATCTAATAGCTTCTATTATGATTAGGTAACTTGCAGCTGAAGTCCTTCGACTCTTCCCTGCAATGCTGCTTTCTCCTGCCTAAGGGCTGTTATTGCATCTTTTGCAAGTGTGAGCTCTACTTTTAATGAATCATTCTAGGCCTAGACCACTCAATGAGTCTAAATGGAAATAGTATCTTGAAACTATTTATTTAGGCTTGCTATTTCATTATCTCTCTTATTTATTTCTTTAGCCAAACTACTATAGTTTGCCTTATCTTTGGCTAAATCAGCCTCCATCTTCTGTAGTCTTTTTGATATTTTCAAATTATCTTTCATGACTATAGAAGTGGATTATGTCAACAGCTCAACTCTATCTTGGGGCTTGAATAAGGACATATCAATGGCCACTATGTTCATTATATAATCCTCTGGCTGCATTTGCTCGCTCAGCTTGACAACGTTGGGTGACAAATGGGTCACCATCAACTACTGCTAAATAGGGTCAAATTGTGACCACAGGTGTGTAAAAACCAATGATTTATTCTCTTTGGTTCTCTTCTTCACCAACCGGGCTTCTCTTGCCTTCCTAGCAGCATTGACCTGCATCTGAAAGGTGGAAGGGGATGCAATATGTCCCCCTACAAAAGGATATCCTTGTGGCAGGCCATATTGGATAGCCATTAGTTGGCTAGGGGTGAGCTGAAGTGGCATCTTTCTAGGAATAGAAGGGGAGAAATGGGGTAAAATTAGGGCTTGAGGTGCCAAGGATGGGGTGAATTGTGAAATGGGGGTGGCAGAGGTGATAGGAGGCGTCATTTCGTTAGGTGGAGGCACCACATAGACAGGGAAAGGAACAAACTGAGAGGGAGGAGGAGTAATACCTACCTAAGGGGGAATTGTAGTGCTCTAAACTTGGCATTATGAAGGCTCCTCTTCCTCCTCTAAATAAAAATGGAACTACACCCTCTTTCTCTTCCTGGGTGTCTCTAATTCTAGCTGTGTTTGCTTCCCTTCCACCTCTATTGTTGTCAGTGATGCATGTGGAGAATCATGGATTTCAATCACTTTCGATAATGGGGAAGCCTTTGGTGGTGAAGACACCACCCTCCTCTATTTTTCCATAGTGCCAAGAGGCTAGGGCTAGGTTGATGTAGTGACTGTAGCTACAGCTTGCTCTAAGGCCTACGATTGCTAGCTTGGTCCTGCTCTAGCTTCCTGCTCTATCTCGAGTGTCAACAATTGGCTTGTTTCTGGGCTAGATGTAGGGGAGGGATGACACTCATCCCAGAGTTCCTCCCATATTTCATTTGAATCCATGCTTCCAAAATCATGGGTGGTTTGGAAAATTTCTTGCTTGTATTTCCAATAGGCCTCAATCTTCTCCACATCCCAACCTTTGTTCTTCAATGTCCTTCTCAAACCAAAAGTCATCCTGACTGTGAGATCATAATCCCTTTGCTTATCATAGAAGGTTTCCCATGGATTATTCTATGGTAGGGGAAAATCTATCAATTCAACATTAAGACCAGGAGCATCTTCTACAGGGTTTTTTCTTATCTCCCAAAAAGGGTGGCCTTCATGTGCAATCCTGGCCCCACTCCTATTGGTACTTACCTAGGAAGCCATGTAATCACTTGGGTCATAAACCCATTTGTCTTCAACTAATAGTAACCCCAAGAAGGCTAGCTTCCTCAGTAGCATAGTCTCAACATCTCTGGCTTCTAGGCTTATGTTGCCTACCATCTATGGGAGATTGTATATTTTTCTCTTCTTCTTCCGAGAACCATACTCATTGTCAACTACTGACACCTACCTAGTGACTTCTAGGAATGCCAACCTAAGAGTTAAGGTGTTTGGTAGTAACACTGGTTCTCCACAAAATCCATGGACCCTTATGATCATGTGATGAGACCCAAAATAGAAGTCACGTGGAATTGGACAACTAACCAAGAGGTTCATAACACTTGGAAATAACCTATTTATGATAGGTTTAGGGCTAAGGCAACAAATAATGGGGGTAATGAATAGTTCCCAAAAATCATACAGGTCACTAATTCTTGATAAAATGTGTGTCCATGTAGACACAAGAATGGTCTTTTGGGGGTCAAAAGCTAGGTCATACATATTTAGATTCATATGTCAGGTGAAAAGGTTAGGGTTCTGATGTAGTATGAGATGGAACAAATAAGAAGAATACCTTAATACCCCTTTTGATCTGAATTGGATCAATTATTCCACTATTGAAAAGGTGATGTGCTTCAAGAAGTCAAGTCGATACTCCTGTGTCTTGTCGACTGTCTTCACCCTAAAAAAGATGGTCATTTGCTCTGCATATAATTCCATGTCATCCTTCATGCTAAAGATGAGAGCCATCATTGACAGTGCATCTTAGCTAGCTGGCATGAACTAAGTTCTTGGTGCAAGGAACATGGGTACCATTGAATCACCATCAGCCATTTGTAACTTAGACCTCAAAAACCTTGTTTGAGTGTTGACATTCACCCACGCTCTCTGCATCCTATCAACTATGGGGAATATAGTGGTATTATCATAATGCAGGGCTAGCATGTCCCTGATAGCTTTTGGTTTGATCTACAGCATGAAAGGACCCTATTGAATGGTGAAAGATGGTGTATGGAGCAAGTCTATGCATAATTCTATCAAATTAGGGCATGGATGCACAGTTGGGACAATGAACTGAGCCAGTTGTGAGGTCCATATCCTCATTTTGAATGTCTCGTATTGCCCTAATCTGGCCCTTAGAAGACACCTTTGGTGTGCCCCTTCTCTAAGATTCTTGCTACTAGTTCTTTGCAAGATTGGGTCCATGATTTCATCTGCATAATATTTTACCTTTGAGGGTTCACTAGCTTGACCAACTCCCAAGATTCTGGTTCTCAAATAGCTTCTCGACGGTTGTGCAGGAGCTGCAGCATATGATTTACTAGCTAGCAACCTATCAAGAGATCTAGGTGTTCCATCTCCTAGTCATGAAGATGATGCTCCTGCCATCTCTATATCTCTTAGGTAATACCTGGTATGAACCTTGTGTAAGATAGAAACATGCATACTGAAGCAAATTTATACTAGGCACTAACAATCACAATGAGCAAGATATTTTTTGTAGGTGCAAGAATGCTTGAGAATTTGTAAACTTTAAATCTTTCTAAGGGATATTTATGGGCTTATCAAGTCTCAAATATCATTAAATTTGGATGATCATTAGCAGATCCTACTCAATCTTCAGGAAACAGTGAGGTGGACATGTTATGCAAGTTGCAGCGCAAGGCACCTTAGAGATTTTGAAAGATTTCGGAAGCATTTAATGCGGCAAAAATTTAAAGAATTAAAACTTTCTAAGATGCCAACTCTATGTTTAAAACACTTATTTAAAAGGAAAGAAGGAAAACAATAATGGAAAACAAAAATAATGTGAGAATGGGAAACTACCTAACTACATTAATTAAGCATCCTTATCTCCCTCTGGGATCAAAGACAAAATTTCTAACATCTCCTTTATGACAAGCCAACTTATGTTGCCATACAAGTGATTGAAATGGGTATGTCTTTGGCAAAATGTCCTCTATGTAAGCCACATGGATCTGCCTGCATTTGAGTGAGTCTGAGTCAATCATGCTTTTGACATCCATAAGCTCTTCTTGTCCTTAAAAGCCTGTCAAATACTAGTTCTTCATGCTGTCGTGTCTCATCAAGAAATCGATGGCTATTGGTTCTCCACTTTGTGTCTTTTGATATCCATCATCTTTTGGCTTATCTCCTTTTACCTTATTTTTGGGTTATATTACATCATCATACTCCTTGATGACTTCAACCTCTTGAAAGGATAAATCTGAAAGCTGGCATCCCCTATGCATACTCAGTTGAGTCTCAATGTTGTCTTCTCCACATTTGGCCAGTTCATAGCCTTCTTGAAGAATAATGTCACCTATCCCAATGACTTGATCAAGGAAGTGTCCATGCTCCTCCATATTTTCTTGCAAAGTGAGGAAAAAGTCAAAAATGATCTCTTCCTCATCAGAGGTTAAGGCAATAGCTTGTGACTTGTCCTCTTATTCATCAAAGGGGGTACCTATGGTGATTTCCTCCTCATCTATACTCATGGAATCTTCTTGACTAACCATGAACTAAGCATATTCCTCCTCCTTCATCCTGCTCCATGATTCCATTGTTTGGTTCTAACTCATGACCTTGTGACTAGAACTTTTCCCTTGGGAAGAGGTATCAATTTTATCTTCTTCAAGATCCCTAGCTGGGTCATGACTTTCCCTCTTCCAACTCTGAATTTGGACATCATGTTGAGAGATCTGAGGATTGGTAGAGGAGGTATCTTTTGGCATAGGCCCTTTTCTAAGGTCTGAAAGCTCTTTCTCCCTTTATCTAAGCAATCTCATTTTTGCCTCTAATTCCTCAGCGTGCTTAGCTAGATTTTCTTGAAAAAGTCTTTCTTGGAGCTCATACAAATCATCATAAAAGTGGGGAGTGTATGAAGGCTGAGATGAAAAGCAAGAAGCTTCTTGAGGAAGGGTGAGAGGAACTTGAGGAAAAAGTGATGGTTTGGAGTCCACTTCTTTTTCTACCAATATAGACTCGACATTAATGGGGAAATGACCTTGACAGGTTTGATTTGGCTCATGAGCAAGGGTTGTGTATATCTGATATGGAATTTATGATGGTGGATATGCAATTTGATAGACTTGCTAAGGCTATCTCTCATGAATGCTCAGTTTCTCTTCTAAAAATTCAATCAAGCCACACACATCCAACATCTCATATGTAAGCTTTTTCCAATTTGCTCTTTTGATGGGATCCCACTCACTTTTAATCAGATCTACTGCATCCCTTACTTGGTAGATGACATGACTAGGAATTCCTTGGCCACATCCCCTTCTATTGTCGAGTTCTAACATATATTTTTTATATCCCAGTAATCCTTTTTTGAAGGTAAAAATAAGATTAGGTTGAGCATGGGATGTGACACATTGGGGAGACTAGGCATAAGACTAGTGTAGCTCATGACAGGGCTGAGGCTGGTCATATTAGACTTGTGAAGGGAAAAACTCATGACCATATGCGTCCATGATTCTGAGAGAAACTTGATCTTGATTAAAAATATATGAAGGAGAATAAGACTCATAGTTATGAGTAACAGAAGTATACATACCAAACGGTGATTTCTTGATGATATCAGGACTGCTTAATTGGCTGATTTGACTTAGAGTCACCATTGGTGTTGATAAAACAAAAACCTCCAAAGGCTGATTGGCCGAAGAACACACCAAAAATTCTTTAGCTCCTTGAAATATTGGTCCCACCAGGAATGCCAAAAATTGTTGATGACAAAAATTGTGCTTAATTCTAATCAATCAACAATGGGAAGTTTCAAGCTGTGGGATATTACGACTTGAAACAACCTCCAAATTTTAGAGAAGCTGGTCTCTTCTTTTGTATCAAGTGTTTGGGAAAAGGGATAGGAAATTAAATAGAAATGCAAATGTAGGAATTGAAACCTAACTATGGAGATGCGCCTGAGTGTAATCCTAATCCTAACCTAAGCACAATGAGACTATATATAGGATTTAATTACATTTAAGAGCAGACAAGTGCATGATCAATGTAAAAGATTGAAATAATAGAAATAAAGGCTCACAATAGAGGCTTATTTTGCTGAGATATAGAAGATGTAAACAAAGGCATAGTGTTTAATCTTCTTATAAGAATCTTCCAATCACATAAGAGGCGCAGAAACATGTACAATTATGTAGAAATTCTGACTCAAGAAAATGAGACAAAATCAAATGACATTCCTAATCACAACACTATAAAATCTACAGTATAGACTACTTTGAAAATGACATAGATAAAATCAACAAAGGCATAGTGTTCAATATTCTTAATTCATTTAGCCATTAAAAAGGCACAGAAACATGCACAGTTACATCAACTTTACCACTCAAGAAAATGAGACAAAATTAAATGATATTACTGGTCAAAAATTCTAGAAAATCTACACTATAGAAAGTCCCCCCTCTCTTTTATCTAAACTGATCCTCTTCTTATATAGCCTTAGATGTCTTCTTCCATCATCCCCTTCCCATGCAATTCTACTCCATTCTTAACTCACAGGGGACAAATAGATGGTGCTTTCAATGCCTTGGATGCATCCTGGTCTTATCAAGAACTGCCCTGACTGTGGCATGGTGATTCATAACTAGTACCTCCTTTTGTGCCTAAATTTCTCATTCCATCACCTACTTAGTCACTCAATTTTCTATTCTACCTTCACTTATATGGGACAAATAGATGGCCCTTTTAATGTTTGCAGAACCCAAAAATCTACCTAGTGAACTGTTCCATCTACCAGGAATAACTTCCACTAAATTTCCCTCCATCTCACTTAGTGGAAACAGATAGATGGAATACTCTATTCTATTGAAATAGGAGAGGACACTTAGTCATTTTCTTGAAATTTTTTGTATTACTAGAGAATGACACTTGGCCATTTCTACCTAATTTATTGAAGACACATGGCTCTCTCTGCTTCTCTTTAGCTATGCTGCTCATGAACACTCCACCTTCGACACCTATTACAATCTGCTTCTTCGATACTTAGCAGTTTTAATAAAATAAAACTCACCACATTCCTTGCCCAAGCAACTTCTAAAAAAGGGGATGGATGTACATGTTAGTCTTTGCATGTTGACACTTGGCACTTCCACAAACCTTTGGAGTAACACCTGGGACCCACTACAATCTTTATTTGGCAATGAAGGTCAAAGATGGTCTCTCAAAAGTTGACTTGTGGCAGCCTCCGCTGCTCTTGGGAAGATACGTGGCATCTTCTATTCCTCTTACTAGGGGTATGTGGCATCTTTCACTATTTTTGGGGATTGAGTAGAAAGGGGCTCGGAGAGTGACACTTGGTAGTATCCACTACTCTTCGGCACTTAGACAAAATGAAACGATGCCTTTTTGCATTGAACCAAAGCATTGAACCCAAGCATTTGAACCAAAGTCTCTCAGATGCCGACACATGGTGACTTCCACTTTCCTTTGAAAAAGGTAGTCCAAGGCCTTCTGCGACTACCACCTGGTGCTTTTTACCTGATTCCTACTACTTAGCTTGTCTAAAACCTTTGTCAAGAAATAAAATGAATGTGGGTGCCAATACAAGATGCAGATGCTAACACGTGGTATGTTCTGCTAAGTTGTTATTAGATATGTGGCACATTCTATGGCCTTCTTGAAAGTTATGAAAAGTGTCTCAGACGATGCCAACTAGTTGGCTCTATGTTTCAAAAAATGACACTTGGCGGCTTCCGCTACTTTTCAACACTTAGGCAAAAATAAACCCACTTTCTACTCCAAAACTCTGTCGCTACATCCAAGGTACGTGGGAACCAAAACTGCAGTGCTTGACTAAAAATTTAATTATGACGTAGAGTAAAAAATTACTCTACAGTAACCTTTTAAAAATGTGTCTTATTTGTGATTTGAGTGACAAAGTGATGACTTACCTAAATTTTACCCTAGAAATATCAAAGTTATTTTAACCCTTGGGGTGGAGGAATATCTATAATAGTTTTGAATTTTTAGTGATCAACCTCGATACCTCATTAGGAGATAATAAAACCTAATATTTTACCTAATGCTATTCGAAATAAATATATCTTTGGAATTACTCATACATTATATTTTCTTAGGAATTCAAATATATGTCATAAATCAATTACATGATCATGTCTCTATTTGGATTCTTATTGTAAATCATCCACATAATCCTCTATTATATTATAATGAGGTCTTGAAAAAAATGTTTCATGGACCATGAATATGTATCTCTTACATTATTAACCCAAAGGGAATTAGTATGTAACAAAAGGTGCCCCATGGTGTAATGAATGATGTTTTCTCTTGATCTTCCTTAGTAATTTTGATTTGATTATACCTAGTGAATTCATCCATGAATGTTAAAATCTCATATCTAGTGGTGGATATACAATCATATCTATATTGGGAAATAGGAAATCATCTATAAGGCATGCCTTATTTAAATCTCTATAATTTGAACATAGAATTTTACCATTAGGATATATTAATAAAAATATATTAGACACCCATTCTAGGTAGGCTACAAGTTGAATAAAACCTGCATCAAGTGGTTGTTAAATCTCTTCTTTAACCTATAACTCAAATTTTGGTTGAATTTTGCATATTTTATACTTAACTAGTTTCTCATCTGGTTAGAGTTTAATATAATTTACATCAATCAAAGGATCAATTCCTAACATATTTGTATTAGAATACACAATGCTTTTCTAACTTATTTATCCTCATTGGATTTTAATGCATTGGCCAAAATTACTATTTTCAAATCTATATCGACTCCATAATTAACTTTAATTATTTATTCATTTAGAAGTGTGGACCAATCTTAGATATAAGGTGTATTAGGAATTATGTCAAATGATTCAACTAAGACATCATCCTTTGGGATATCATACTTACCAAAATATGCATGAGGATTTTTGAAATGAGGAAACAATTCTTATGATCTAAGGGAGGAAGATACTCATATGCTCGTAAATGTTTTAATATAGACTTGTAATTATATAATTCATCCAAGGTTAAAATTTCTAATGAAACAATATTATCAATGAGTTCTAGGTAGATGACTACTAATGTAGATCCCTTATTAATGGAGTTGTTTACCTACTAATTATATTTATGAAAAGTTGCATGTTGATATGTAGGTGGAATTGAGTTTTAATTCCTAGAGGATTTATGTAACCAAGGCCTTGTCCACCTTTCTGATTAGATGTTTGAATAGGGTGAATAATTACATGTGCATATTTGCCTAGTCCTTATCCATTATAACCCATTTTTTTATAAATAATATAGTCTAAAATCATATTAGATATCATTTAGATTATTATATGGAGGAACCCATGTTGTAACTATAAGAATGGTGAGAAAGTTGTGAATATTAGGTTTTACCACTATTTTAGTATAAAAATATATCATTCCCAAAACAATTCACATGAATCTAATCATCCAAACCAAAATGCACCATTTTTTTTAAAACACACATGTTTACACATCTCAATATTGATGTGCACACAAGGTTGCTAGGATAAATGCATAAACTACTTAAAATTATAATATTTTAATTGGATCATGATAAAAATTGTGAATTCATGCACACAAGTGATGCTAAAATTAACGCTAACAACTCACATAGTAAAAAGTTCCTAGAACTCAAAAATAAGGTAAGGTAAAATCATAGGAAAAAGGCCTTAAAATAAGATAAAGGTACAATAATATCTATTTAATATCCATAATACACCCTTAAATAAATAAATCCCAACTCATAATGGATATATTAAAATATTTTATCATTCATCGAGTCATGAATATCTATTACTAGCACAAATTATGGCAAGCACTCAACGCGATAAATTGGCTAAAATGGAATTTTAATAAATATCCCCAGAAGGACATGAATATTTTTGACACCTAAACTTATTTTTTAAGCTAAAATGAACATATATGATACCACAATACAAATCCCAAGTAATTAAATCACCAATTTAGATTGGCATTCCAAAAGGGTTTTATAAGTGAAAAGTTGTTTAACTTAGGAAAATAGAATAATTTTTTTTGGAATCAATCTGCCAAAAATAGAAAAAAATCCATTTCAAGATCTTTCAAGATTCCTTAGATAATTCAAAGCTAAGATAATTTAGTATCATTTTTCATATTTCCATTATTCTAAATCTATTTATTTTTATTAGGTAGATTCCAAATAGATTTTGAAAGCCAATGAGGAACAAGAAAGTGAAATTTATGCATTCGCCTCCCAGAATTAGGTCAACAAATCAACATTAGATCAAGGTAGAATCCTTCTAGTTGGTTATTTCAAATCTCATATGGTAAATAAATAGGTTTTAATTCTTGGTTTCATTAAATATTTGATTCAAAATATATTTTATCTAGGTTCTAGGTTGATTTAAGTTGGTTCTAAATAGGTGTTTACTACAATCAATTCATAAAAAAACTCAGAGAATAAAATAGTTATTAACTTGAATAATTGTTTGTCTATGGAAGATTTAAATGCTATAATATCACCTCTCGCTATAGATTTGGAGACATGTGTTACATGTTAACATTTTTTGTTAAGGTCTCACTTAAGTTTAGTTTACTCCATTATAATTAAATTATCCAACAAAATAACAACTAAAATAACCTTTTAACGACAAAGATCAATCAACCTGCACAAGACTAATTGTATTAAGGGTTATTACATTGCTCAAGTATTTTCATCACTTAGAGATAATTTTTAATCTTTAACATTATGATATTTTTATATTGAAGTGATTAACGAATTTGCAATGATACTAATATCAATTGACCTTCACCAAAAATATCCATTTAACTTGATTAAACTATCATTTACATAAGCATGTATAATAAAATTACATGGTTATAAAAGATATCAAAATAGAGTTGATAATTATGATTCAATTAATCTAAACAAATATAATATATTTCATTCCATATTTTAAACAACACTCAAGAGTTAACAATGGCATTTCAAGATGAATACTTTACATACTATCTCATTATAAAATAAACATGTAATCATTATCCATATAATAAAAAACTAAACAACATGCAAGGTTCTACTTTTCCTTATTAAAATGACCACACCCCTTTCTATACCCTACACTAGAACCACATCAATGCATGTGTCAGTGTTACACTAGAAAGTAATTATCTATCACAATCCATTATGTTATTCAATGCAATAAACATGTTGAATATGATATGACAATTTAATTAACATTCATATCATTATTTACAAATAAGTGAAAGTAATGGTCAATATTAAGTACAATTTTGAAGCAAAACACTCATTTTTAGTCTATAAAATATTAATACAAAGAAAATATAAATAGTATTCATTACTTCAAAGATAGATAACTCATTCCAAATCCAAAATAATTCACCTTTCCCTCAAAATCATGAATGCCACTACCACTATTTTAACCTTATCATTTATAGACTATAAAATATATAATATGAAGGGTTTCAGGTTGCATCAATAATCCTAACATGGATGGGTAATGAAGTATAATTTGCTCATGGCATTTACAAGAGATAGACTCAATACTATTATATCATACCTATAACACTTAATGTAGTGTCTAAACCTCCAATGGCATCTCATTTTAAGCTTGTCCTTAAGACATGACAACCTAAAATCTAGAGACTCTAAAATTTGATGACTAAGTCTAAAATCTTGAAACTCTAAAATCTGACTAAAGTCTAAATTATGATAAGATCCTCCCAAAACCTATATTTTACATTGTATCACTTAGAGGTCTGAAACCACTCTCAAACATCCTGAAAGTATCAATATAAAATATAACTTAATATATAAGTTTAAATTTAATAAGGATAGTATGGCATTTACAATAGATACATTAGGTAATATTATATCATACCTACAACACCTTATGCAGGTCTAAACCTCCTATGCTACCTCATTTTAAGATTGTACTTGAGACATGACATTCTAAAATCTAGAGACTCTAAAATCTGACTAAGCCTAAGATCTTAAAACTCTAAAATTAGACCAAATCTAAAATATGATAGGATCCTCTCAAAACCTAGATTTTGCATTATAACTCCTAGAGGTTTGAAGCCACTCTCAAACATTCTAAAATTATAAATATAAAATATAACTTAAAGTATAAGTTTACATTTAATAGGCACATCATGGAATTTATGAGAGATATATTCAATATTATTTTATCGTATATACAACACTCCATGTAGGTCTAAACCTCCTACAACATCTAACTTTAATCATGTCCCTAAGACATGACAATCATAAATTTGGAGACTCTAAAATTTGACTAAGTTTTAATTAAATCTTGAAACTTTGGAATCTAACTAAGTTTGAAATATGATAATAACCTCTTAAAACCTAAATTTTACATTATAGTTTTTAGAGGTCTAAAACCACTCTCAACATCCTAAAAGTATAATTATAAAATCTAACTTAAAGTATAAACTTATACTTAAATGTTTATTTTATATTTATAAGTATCCTAAGAGATGTTACTATCAAATAATATTATATTCTTAAAAAAATTAGTAGTAATATATAATTTAGTTAAATCTAACTTGGTGTTACAATTGATGTGCTTCTATTAACATGTTCTAATTAAACCTATTAGTAACAAATAATATTAAAAAATTAAGGTGACTTATTCTATGCTTTTAAAATAACATGTTACAACCCAATTTTACCCTCTATTTAGTTGAAAACCATAATAGTTATCCCTAAGTTCTTTCTAAAACCAATCAAGAGTATTCTAAGAGTTTTACTTAGCCATTGAAGTGGTAACATAGTACCACATATAAAAGGAGAAATGTTCCATAATTTTCCATCCAAAAAATTTAATATGATAAATAATAAAATTACTCTCTCCCCTAAGTTATAAGTTTTTATAGCTAGCATTACACCATTTCTTATCTCTACACCCTCCCTTCTACTAATACATAAAAATTCTCTTGATTTTATAATTTTTATGCAACTTTAACTCAAAACCAATGCTACAACCAAGTTTATAATTCAAATGATTAATTGGAAAGGAAACTATATCCACCCAATGTATTTTAAAATATAAATGAGTGACCATAACCATGCTATTTGGTGATGCAAAGCTTACACAAGTTTCTCACTCTTGTCCTTGAACAATGGAACACTTACAAAGTTATAGGCTAAGGAAAATAATCACCAAGCATAAGTAGTGGATCACTATACTATTTTAGGAATACAAAAAAATTATCTTAATTATAAGATCCTCCTAATAACTCTCTATAAGTTTTTGGAACTATCTCCAAAACCTTTCCTTACACTCATGCAACTCTGCCTTCCCAACTAGCATTCCTTGTAGCCCCTATCTGAATGTAAATTCCCTTTTATATAAAAATAACAAACTATTTTTACTTTCCAATTTTATATTATCATTTTTACTATTATAACATGTCTATTTTTCAATTTTTATGACCTATCTCACTCCTTAGGTCCACTTTCACTCGTGTAGCCTTCCAAATTAGGCCTCTCTTAGCCCTTTCCCAATACTTCAATCTATAAATCCACACTCCCTAGTCCATACAATATTATAAATGTTTTAATAATTTATATAACTCAAAAACATAAAATATTACAAAATATTATTATATTTCCATAGTTTTCTCAAAAAGTTCAAAACCCTAGTTGCTAGGGTTTATGGTCACTAAGCAAGCTGAGAGTAAAAAAAATTCCATAAATTGATTCACACATAGTTTCAAGGCAAAATTAAGGTGGAAAAATCTATGTCTAATCATATAAAATCTTTCCCATTCATTAATAAATTTTCAAAACCCTTACTTTATTCACATTAAGGAAATCTTAGTCTCTCTTTGACTGTGCTCTACTCTCTAAAATAGGCTATGTTGAGTTGCACTATATTTTTAACACCCATAAAATATATAGTCTTTATCAAGTCTCTAAACACATTATATGAATATATTAAACCCTTTCCAAATTCATTTTCAATCATACAAGTTTCAATGTCAATTTAAATATAGAGTATAGACCTAATTATGAGTATATTATAGGATTCAATGAACAAGTTTTATAACCAGATTATAGAAAGATAAATATTTGTCACTATATATATTGAAACAATATAAATAATTATATCCATACATGTATTCCATTTCCATTATCAACATGATTCAAGTAACAAAATAATCAAATGTTAAACCAAATTATTTACATAAGACTGTAAATGTATGCTCCCTGTTATCAAGGTTGACTATCACCACAAATATGACTAATCCTAATTTAAATTTTGGTTACCTATTAATAAAAGAGAATAAAATGTGTTATTAATAAATATAAATAAACAAACAACCATTCACTTACCACATTGGTGCATCAATCATACAAACACTCTGTTTTAGCCATACAACTTCAATGCACACAAAATTCTAACATTATAATGTTTCTTATTCATCAACTTTTCACTATTTACATGTCCATTATTCATCAAATTAAAATTTGAAATGACTATTAAAACATCAAAACTGACTCTCGATAATCCTACGAAGAAACATGACTAATTTTTGGGATATTTCCCATGTAGTAGTTATTGAATTACATTGCCTTTTCTTATGTTTTATCAATGAACACTATATGACCATTCCCTATATAATAAAGAACATATTAAGGTAATTTACATATTATTATACCTATTATACATATTATTACACATTTAAACCTTTAAAACGTGCATGGAAATCCTTCATCAAGGCTTGAAAATTCAAATTTTCAAATAGTACCATTTTGGAGAGAAAATTCATAATTCAAAATTTATGCAACTTTTGCTAACCTAGATCACAACTAAGACAAAATTAGGACCTAAATCACCTATAAAACATCTGAAAGATTAATTTAATACAAAAATAAAGTTCATTTTAGGGTCCATATAGGATGCCCCTACATCAGTTAGTTGCTCCCAACATTGCCTAGTTACTCTAACCCATCTAAGCACCACCACAAGGATTTTGATTTTATTTATTTATTATTGATTAAATACACATCAATCAAATTAATATTTATCAAATTCCCCATACAAGTCTGATAGATATACCAAACTAACAAACCCAGTCCACTACCCATTTTTTTTCTTTTTTTTCTTTTTTTTTCCTTTTCAAATGCTAAAAGGGTGCCAAAGTTAATTATAAAAATATACTTGGCTAATATTAATATAACTAAATATACAATACTAGAAAAACTAAATTATAGGTAACCATGTTAGTGACTCATCCAATTCAATTTATAATTTGGATTAACAATGGATTTAACCTATCAAAGAATAAATTAAAAATAGAATCTAACCTCCACTATATTAAATTTTCTCTTCTAAATAAGTAGGTAAGAATGTAAGAGAAGAAAAGTAAAGTTTTTTATTTTTGAATAAAAAAATGGAAGTTGGAAGGGATCATCACTTACCTATGGAAGCCTAGGAATTTATCCTCCTCTCTACCTCCTCCTCCTTCTCTAATGGTTTACTCCTCCAATTCTTCCTCTTAGGCTCCTTCATCTTCTAAATGTGGTTTATTTCCTTATAAAACTAAAAAATTGCATTTGGTTTCAAGGCCATGCCCTTGCAAGGAATAAAATAAATCAAATGGACATCTAGGTATAAATATGTATTCATATCAAGGAAACTATATTAGATTTGACACATACCAAATTGATTAATAATCCTATAAACTTTCCCTGTAATTCTTGTTAATCAAATATAAAGACATCAATCCAAGCATGCCATTTGATCAGTTCAAAATTCCACTATTTACTAAAGCTGAATGTTATTTAAATTATTAAAATGACATGTCAAAAAAGATGACATAACATTGTTAAGGAGTTAGTTCTCACATGGATGAATAAGTTAGTTATGTTAGTACTCCACATGGTTAAATAATATTAGTGAGTGTGAAATAGATATGTGGAGAGGATAATTCATATTATAAGTGACTTGCATCTCACATAGATATGATAGTGAGAGAGAATAATGGTGAGAGTTTATAAAGGAGAAAAGTGATAGAGAGATGTAAAAGATGACAGATAAAGTTTGACTTATTATTTTTAAGAGATATAAACAACTATATATTGTAATATATTTTAAGAAATTTTGATTGGCCCCAAAATTATGTTATGCACACCTGAGCTTTGGCTCTTTCAAAATTGAATAAATTTTCCAAAATGGTTTGATTGTCCAAGCCTCTTTGATCATAGTTTTTGGTATGCTTTTATCATCTTAATGCAAACATGGGGAGATAAAATACAAATGATATGGGCCCTATATCTATATTCATTCTCCCATAAGATGGACGCTAGGTTCTCTTGAGAATGCATCTAGGACAAAATATTACATTGGAGAGGAGATTATTACATTAAAGATAATTGAAGATCTTTTTTTATTTAAAAATGTCTTTGATAGACTTATGTTACTTTTTTGACAAAATTCAATACTCAAAGAAGAAAGAATGATGAAAGACACACAAATGATGGCTCGATACACGAAACTAAAAAATGACTTTATAACACAAAATTAAATGATAAAATTAAAAAACTTAAAACAAAACAAAAAAAATGAACTACATAACAAAATCTAATTAAAAAATATAATACCTAAAAATAAAAATTAATATTTAGATAAAAATTAAAACTTAAACTAAATATAAAAACTCATTTAAAAACATATTAAACATAAAAAAAATTATTAAAAAAAAAAACAAAAAAAACTTAAATTAATATATTAAAACATTAAAAAAAATAGAATCTAATCTAGATATAAAATACCATGGAATTCAAAAGCAATATAAACTAAAACCACTAAACGAATACGCAAAAAAAATATAAAAACAAAAACAAATGAAAACCTCTTTTTATAAAATCAAAACTATGGGATTTTTAAAAAACTAAAACCTAGAACTAAAAACAAAAAAAACAAATATAAAACTAAAACATACCTAAAAATTAATAATTAAAAATAGGACTTTATAAACATAAATAACTAAACTAAAAAATAAAAACTTAAAACCATAAAGTTTTTAAACTCTTCATGTGCCTCATTTTATATGCCAAACAATGCTCTAAATTTTTAGAATTTCTTCAAATGGGTTCTAAGTTTTCTTCTCTTATTATTCTATTTTTATTATTCTCTTATCAATTTGGTTTCTCAAATTTTGTTAAGAAATGAAAAAGTTATGCTAATTTTTGTGAGATTGTTGTAACTATTTTTCTATTTTTGTTTTTTAAAATAAAATCCTCTTAGAACACCTTCTCTGCTATTTTTCTTCTTTTTATTTTAAAATTGTTGATGTCCCTATATATCTGAAACACAAAAAATTGCTATATATATATATATATATGTATGTGTGTGTGTGTGTGTGTGTGTGTGTGTGTGTGTGTGTACACACACACACACACACACACACACACACACACACACACACACACACACACACACACACACACACACACACACACACACATATACACACATACATACATACATACATACATACATACATACATACATACATACATATATATATATATATAATTTTGTTGTATGTAGATAGTGAACAAGATGAATGATAAATATTAATAGAGTGGACATGGTGGAGAGAAGAGGGTGGAAATGGATAGAGAATGAAAATAAGTTTTATGTGGTCTGCACTACAAGTAATTTTCAATAGGCAATTAAGGGTGGATGGACCAACATGGATTTTACACATGGGCTACACTACATAGTGATTAAGCCACAATACTAAAAAAACAATGGATGGAAGGCAAAAGAGAGGTTCAAGGGAGAACCTGATTTGCTATCAAATTTAGAAATTACTCCATTTTGGAGTAATTTTTACAAACCCAACAACAATCATCAAGGGACATCACACACAAGGTACAAACATAATAAAGTTATAGAATTCATTGAATATGCTGAAACAACTAAACTATATAAGAGCAAACTAGTTTAACATAAGTGGCATTGCATTCTTCCCTCAAATTAATTTGAATTCTACTCATCCTATTCCCATGTGCCCATGAAACTAAATAAACTAAGATTTTAGTATAATACCAATTCTTTATTAGGCTCACAATGCACCAACCGTACACCATTTACATTAAAACTCATATTTATATTTATTCCAATGTGTATAGAAAATTACCTCCTAAATGGTGATAAATGGTTTGGTAAAAATAACATTTAAATTACATAAAACTCTAATCGTATGTCTAACCATAATACATATTATTATGTAAACAGAAGATACAAAACTAGAAACCAATTATAACTAATTAAAGAATGAACTTGATAAGAAGCAAACAAAATATATAAATCTCCCCCTCCCCATTTTCATAACTATGTTTAAACTCGAATACCCATTTGTTGATCCTGAAAGATATGGACAATTGATCATACTCTCATTGTAAAATTGTCTTAGGTTTCCACGGTAATAATGATAAATGCATTATAGTTTTGATTAAGACCCTTATAAAGTAACCATAGACATTGCTTACTATGGTCAGCAAGGCATTGTTCACAAACTATGTATACCAATAACTTGAAATACATAATGCATGCACTAACTATGCCACTAATGACAAGGGAGAACTAGCTTATCAAAAGGAGTATTAATAAATCTATATGAGGAACATAATTATATGTAGATTTAGTTAATTTAAAATACTTAAATTATTTTTGATACATGGGTATGTGTATATATTCCACTTGTAACTAAATTTCAAACATGCATGTAAATTAGATAGGACAACCTACATGTCATGAATCCACGGCCTTCTAAACAAGATGTTGTAATTAAGATCATTGTGCATGACTTGACATGTTTTAGGAATACCTCAAGGTCCCATAGTGTGATTCAATGTTATCTAACCCAATACCTTATGAGGAATGCTATCAAAACCTCTGATGTTCATATCAAAATAATATAAATTTTCTACATATATATTGAGGAGTTGGATTAAATAAATATTGTAAATGATCAATCCTAAGACATTATCCACTAAGACCCACTTAACAACCATGTTATCAATTCTAAGCTCAAAATGTAAGCGTAAATGTTGATTTATATTTTGGTGTGGTGGTAAATATTCTTTTTCAAAATATATAGACTATTCAATTGACTGTAAGATGTTAATGATAGATGAAACATAATTTGGCTTAGCATTTCTAGGAATAGTAGTATCACATAATGCCACATATAACATATATTTGTACATATCAAATTATTTGAATAACTTTAAAATGGAAAGCTTGGCTATGGTACTATTGAGTTAATAAATAATAGTATATCATTGGGTTCAATCATCCTATCATGCATCACAACCTATTTTTGTGATAACAACATGAACCACATTATTTAATATAAGCCTAAGTGAATAGTAGATGTGGGATGGTAGCTAAGGTAGTTTAGAGGTTTGGCGCAACAGGAATTGTTAACTATTTTGTCCACAATTCAAAATAAGTAAACCCCCTATAGTAAAAAACTTGATATAGGGGTATTATAGAATGTAATAGGGTGTGTCATGGTCCTTTTGATGTCATTTCATATGTTATTAGCCTTGGTCATAGTCACATTTAGTCTTTAGTCATTTTATGTCCCATAGGGTCATATTTGATTCATTAATGAGAGTTGTATGGTTTCCCATAGTATAAAAGTGTTCCAAAGTCTCTTTCAACATCTTTAATGTTATATCCTTGTCAATTATGTTAGTCCTAACTAAAAATTTGTAGGTACTATGTTAAAAACAAGAAAATAGTTGAAAAGGGGAGGATTTTAACATTTGTATGACTTATAGAGGAGTTTGGAATGTGTGGAAAGCTTATGCAAGGATTATTTAACTTACCTAAGTTTATTTTATTGATTTATAATCTTTGGAAGTATCAAAAATGGCCCAAAATCATTTCAATTCTCCATCACTCCACTAGGCAAACAAAACTAGCCAATATGTTTTATCATGGTACGGTCAGTAGGAGAGATTTCAGGTTAAATGCTCTTATGGGGTGTTATTACACTTGATTTGATTCAAATTAATGGTAGGATTTAAAATATTGGTTTCCTATGCTTTATGAACCATTCTTAATAAGTTTAATGTCTATTTTTACATGTTATTCCCCACACCCTATAGGTTTTCTCTTTGTTTGAGATGGTATATACAAAATAATGGATAAAAGTGCTTCTATAAGATGTGGACACATTTATCTTAGGGTTTAAAAATTTTATTTCATGTTTGGAGGTGAGTGAATGAGCCAAACATCTCAAGTTACAGGTTGAGTACACTAATGGAATTATTGGCATTAACATCAACTACAAAGGTTTTCCTTTCCTATAGTGGTTTAAAAAAGAATTTCATATGATGCATGAACCTCTAATATGTCCTAAAAACCACATTATCTTCAAGTATTAGTTTCAAAAGGTTTCCCATGATGGTCACAATCAAAGAACATGGTACACAGTCATCTGAATTAGATGTATAAAAGCTTGCTTAACATCCATGAAGATGTAATGAGAAGTTATAAGAGGTATTGAACACATTATTGAACATTAAAATTCAATCCAATCCTTTTAAATGACATGTTATGGACTATGATAACTAATTCAATCCCTAACATAGTATCACACCTAATGTACACCTACAAGTGCCCTACAAGAGAATAATCATGTTAAATGAGGACATGAGAACTAGTTTGAACTCCTTCAAGGTATAAATTATTAATTTAAAGACATTGATAGAGTATATAATTGGTTTAAAAACCATACACTATTCACATTATCCATGTTTCACCTTCATTACCCTTGTTTGCTATTATGTGTACACCTACAGGTCTCCACAAAGGTCTGAGCAGTTGGAGTGCTAGTATTTAAACATGTTTGATACCTTCATAGAGAATTGAAAAGTTGGAAAAGGCCATGTCCATCAATAGTGAATACATTGAGTGACAAGTAGACTTGAATCAGCTTCATATGTGGAGAAGTTTGTTTTAGGGACTTGTTACCTTAAAAACTCCAAAACTGAGCCTTGTCCACTTTTGGTGTTGCCATATAATAAGGTAAAATGGAATCTAGATGAATTTGAATGCCTCCATCATGAATTCACATCATATGAGTGATGTATTGACCAAAAAGAGTGAATGTTTGACTCAAATGAGTAATGTAGATGAGTTCTCCAACTCAGATATTCTTTTACTACATGTTTTCAATGTTTACTATAGTGCTTAATACTTCAAGTGATCTCATAGTCCAAGGTGGTAGGATAATATCATACATTTATGGAAAGTGATCCGATTAAGGTGAGAGGCACACTAAGTGATCCAAATAACATTAAAAGGGGTGGAAGTATAGGGTATAGACCTATATCATCATCTATAGGTGTGTCTTTTCCTCAAATGGGTCATCTACAGCCTGACTGTAGGTAACTATAGTCTCATAAGAGGAACCTTGGTGATTAGAAGCCTAAAAACAAAAACACTTCTCAATTAGATTTGGTTCCAAGATTTAAAATAGATCCTATGAGTTGTATCATAAGTTTAAAATGTTGAAATTCATCTACAGTATCCCTTTTAATCCAAGAATGGTCACCTATAGTCAATAGTAGTGTGACAGTGCACTAACACATGATAGTTTGGTCTTTTCACAGGTCTTTGAGTATGAAGTGAGTTAAAATAAATTTAAAAGTGACCCAAATAATTCCAATGGGATCATATAACATATTATAAGTCATAACTATGCAATATACACCTACATGCTTCCCCTTTTTTGAAGGGAAACACAATGCATATTTGACTTGCCAACTAGGCATGTCAAGTAGAAGGAATATAATAAAGATTTTGGTGAAGTTTTAAGTGTTTAAATGTCTAATATAACATTGTAAATTATTATAAACATATCACTTGACACTCACCAAATAGAAATATAGCATGGAGATGTTTCAACATGATAACCTATAGTTGGCACATAAACCTTGCACACAGTGAGTGATACATAGTCTACCTTGAGGGCTTTAAGGAATTGGAAGGCATATTGATGTGACCTAACCTTTAAATTAATAAAATATGGTACCTATGACCTATTTAATCCTAACATACATTCAAATTACCTAAAACAATAGGGGAAGTGTTTCCTGATCTATCTCAAATAGAGAGCACTCTCATAAAATGCAACCCTACAAGTTTAGTAAGTGGATGATGATAAAGTGAGGTAGGAGGTCTTTAAGGCACTATATAATGGTTAGGTTAGTTGTTTTAAACATGAAAAAAACTAGATAAGTCCTTTAAACCTTTTTAAACTACTCATAAGTGTTTATGAGTAGCTATGTGCAGTCAAGTCTTACTAGACCTAGACTAGGCCTACTACCTAAAGAAGGTACAAGACCACTTTTAGGGTCAAGTGAGAATTATAAAGAATTGTATAAAATTGATGGGGAGATATAAGGTGATTCAAAGCTTTTATTTTATATAAAAATCAATGAATGAATCAATTCTTGACTTGAGAGCATGACAGGGAACATAGAATGTAAAAAAGAACTCAAAAGATTGAGTTTAGGGGCTCACATCTATGCAGGTGCTTAGCATGGGAGATTTAGGATATATGATATGTTTGAGAGGGTCCTAAACAAGGATTTTGTGAAAATTTTTTGAGGATTGAACGTCATAGTTTTATGAACTATCCTTAAGGGATAAAACCACTTAAAACCCTCCAAAACCCTTATTAATGACCTGATGAAGGAAATGTGGATATAAATACATCCAAATGGGGTATTATACCTTTTAAAATGACTTATACTTTCAAAATACTCCCCAGGGATCCTTCCCATCATATTGACTTATACTTTATTTGTATGAATGAGATACATAATGGATTTTATTGATAGTTTTTTTATGTTTTTTAGGTCCATAAGGGTTTCAAAAGATAAGGATACTTTGGGAGATAGAGTAAGACCTAAAATAACTACTAATATCCATTTATTTCCTTAATAAATCACACAAGTGCATCTACAAGTACCTTCACTTTAGCCAACCCAAAATGGCATAGTGAATGAACTATGATCACCAAGTGAGAAGGTGATAACTTTAATTGGGAGGCATTTTAAGGTCTACCTGATGGATATAATGATAGGATAGATCTTAAAAAGTGTCACACAACCCCCTATATGGATTGGTTTGAGAAACTGAAGACCACCTTGGTGCCAAGTGTGAGGAATGAGTGAAAAAAGGGTGATTATGACTACAAATAGTGAGAACACTTGGCAAGAAGCATATTAATGATTAGGGACACATAAAATGAATCTTGGAGCTTATATTTAACCCCTTTATCATGTTTTATATGTGTAAATTATTCCTAATCTATTTTTGAGCATTCAAGAAAGGCTAAATGATGAGGGTAGTTTCTAAACAAGTAGTTGAAGAGTCCTACGCCAGATTTGAAGAGTTTCATGCTTGGAGATATAGTTGTCCATAGATACCTTGTATGGTTTATTTAATATTAAATTATCCTAAGAAATAAATCATATAATATTGAAACTTATTCTTCTAACTCTTGACCTTTGTTCTCCTCTCCACTCTCTCACATTTTATAAGTACTAGCCATTTTGGCACTTGTTTCACAATTCCACACCATATATGGTGAAGATCTATTGCTTTTTTGTTGTCATTTTCCTTTTAATAATAAAATAATATAGTTTTTAGTTCAAAAACATTTTATCTAAGTGTTTTAATTGATGAATGGTGAGTTTTAGGGATAAATTTATATTCTTGCTTCTCCTTATCCTTTCATGTCTAGTGAAAGAAAGTTCTCATTCTAGCAGGTCATATGGAGTGTAGATAGTGTGTTAGGATCCATTAAATTATTCAAGTTTCCTTATATTATATAATATTATCTATGGTCCACTTACCTTGAGTTGTCTCGTGGATATCACCTCTATATTGAAATACTAATGTTAGAACATCTTAGGACTTTGAAGCTCATTTGTAAGTCTTAGTTATTAGTGAAAGAAGTATGATATCATAGTATAAATATTCATGGTATATCACCTCCTTATAATAAATTTATTTAATGCACACTATTGTTTCTAAAATCAACTTAGCTCATTTTTGGGAACAACCCCCTATGAAACTTGTCTGTTTCATCTTTCGTTTCTCAAAGTTCATTTTTTGAGACGAATTTCAAATTCATTCTCATCTTGGCTTCAGAACGTGAAAGTGGTTACAATCTCATTCTGGCCAAGTTTTCCCCTCCCCCAGACTCTCCTTCTGGAGTTAGTCTTTTCTTCCATTTTCATGCAAGGGTGGCAAATTTTGCCGCCTCTGCATTTCTTTTGCTTTTTGTGCAAGGGTGGCAAATTTTGCCGCCCATGAATTTTTACCTACAAGGGTGGAAAAATTTTCTGCCCCTGCACCTTGACCTGCAAGGGCCGCAAATTTTGCTGCCTCTGCACTCAGATTTAACAGAAAATGCAAGGGCAACAAATTTTGCCACCCTTTCACGTCTCTATAACTGTGTGCGGCATTTATGGCCACGCATGGCGAGTTGTTGGGGTGGGTTTTCCACCCCATATAAACCAATTTTAGCCTCTCTTCTCCTCATTACTTCCTCCTCTCCTCCTACCTCTTACACTTGAGCGATCTAGTCAATGATTCGAAGCACGTATTCACAGATTCAACCTTGTGGCATGCACGGTTTTTTAGGTTGGTTTTGTTTTTGGCATTTGTATTCATTTTTATTTCCTTGATTTTGCTTAGTTTTAGATGTTTTTGTTTTTGTTTTATTTTTTTCTTCCTTCCCCCTACCCGCATGCTTCCTCTCTGCCTTGCTGCGGGCATGGTTTTCTCTTCCCTCCGTATCCCGCATTCGGCCCTTAGGGCGGCGATTTCCACTGCCTATGTCTTTCCTCCCAAGGAAGGTCCCCTGCAATGGCAGTGATCTTTGCTACCCCCTCCTTTTTTGTTGATTTTCCTTGTAAGGGCGACAAAATTCATCGCCCCTATGGACCTTCCTCGCAAGGGCGGTGAAATTCACCGCCCTTCTCTTTTTCTTCCCTCTCTACAAGGGTGGCAAAAATCACTGCCCCTGCGCGTTTTCCTCTCCAACTGCAAGGGCAGCAATTTTCGCTGCCCTTACCCTTTTTCCAACTCTTTGTAGGGGCGGTGATTTTTGCCGCCCTTGCATTTTTTCTTTCGGATTTTTCTAACTCCTGGGAATTTTTTGACCTATCCTTTTCTTTCCCTTTCTCCTCATTTTTCATTCTTTCTTCCACCTAACCTTTGTAAGTGACCTCTAGTAACCAAGATCACTTGAATTACACTTTCCCTCTCTCATCCACTCTCCTCTCATCTGTGATCATGACTATAGCTCAATCAGCAAACTCTTGCACACCTGCTCCCATCTGGTCAAGATCATTCCCCATGATAGAAGTGTCTCCCAAGAAGGTGAAAACCATGAAGTATAAGTACCAGGGTGTCTTCCCGCTCACATCAGTCTCCTCAAATGTCGACAACATTTGGGACACCGAGATCGGCCACGTGGACATGGTTGAATTCTCGGCGCAAACAAAGGTGACAAATCCCAGCACTGGGATAAAGAGGATCATTGAGAGAAACATCCACCTAGTGGCTACCTTTTCGATAGCAGCACATCATGCTGAGTTTGTCCTCCAATGCATGCACTTCTACAACAAAGAGACCAAGACGATCTCAAACGCCAGTGGCAACACGGTGATTCAGTTAGACCCCGAATTCATTGACAAAGTTTTCATGTGCCCTCCAACCACCGAAGTAACCCAAATCGACTTCAGGGATGCAAAGAAGAAGTATGATAAAGACCCCAAAAGGGCAAAGAAAGTTATAAATTATAAGTGGTTGAAGACTCCCAAGACCAGCCTCTCTAAATGGCCATAGAACTTCCCAAGGAGTGATTTCGTTGAAGAAGTTGGTGATTTGATCACCCTTCTCAGTAGAGTATGGGGCCTCCCATCTTATTCACAGTTCCATGAATGGATGTACCCATTCATTAAGATCATCCTTTAGGGCAAACAGGCCATCTTTTGGGGAGAGCAAATCAGCAATGCTCCCCATGAACAATTAACCAAGGTACAAACTTCCTTCAAGTTTTACATGACTTCATACTTGGTTTACATAGCTGCTACAATGCGGTCTTTCCCAAGATTAACTACAGAAGGAGATAGAAAGACCACCCCAGTCTACTCATACTATCCTCAGCTGATGCTTTAAAGGTCAACATGTCATTTTAAAAGAGTAAATGATGCTTTCTTTGCCCTATTTTTATGTCTCTTCGATCCCCAGCTCAAGTAGAAGAGAATATCAGACGAGGCCTGGGTAGTGGTCAATGATTATGGCTGCATGTTCCTCCATTTCCCCATATTCTATTATCTTTAGGTCAGCTTTTACCAAGGCTACCCCTATATGCTCCCCAAGTTCCCTTCAAATAAATTAGTTCTAATGGAACTTTGCCAACAACTGGTTGTCGTGCATATTAAACAGATGGAACTTAAGAGACCTAGTTTTAAGTTTCCAATCCAGATTGGCAAGTTTTCAGTTGCTACATCAACCAAAGCCAAGGTCATGGAAACTAAAATGTAGATAGTTACTATCAAGCCATTCAAGAGATGAGAGAAATTTGACTACAGGGGAGTCAAGGAGAAGATCAAAAGAAAAACTTAGTTTCATGAACCAATGATCGAAGATATCTGGGTAGACCTGAGAATGGCTGAGGAGATTAGGAAAATGGACTATTGTAGGCTGACACTGGAGCAGATTGAATATCTCAGGCTTGCAGAGATCCCCCCAGGTCTAATCGATGATGGAAACATCATAAATGATAGGTATATGGCAGAAAAGGTTGCTGGTTCCCCTCTCCCTCCAATTTAGTGGTCTCAGAAGGAGCTGACTTCTCTGAGAAAAAAATTTGAACCAATATTGGCTAACACCAATGATTGGTTAGTAGCCAAAGGGATCACCCTGAAGGAATTTATTACAAGATCAGAGGCTGAATACCAGGCAGAATTGAAGAGGAAATCAAAGAATAGAACCAAAAACAAAGGTGATGTCCCTTCTCCTTCTAGGCCTCATAAGCCTAGGATCATCTTTGTATCCAAGAAATCAAAGACTGCATAAGGGCCAGAAGCAGCAACAAAAAGAACCAAAGAACAGAGCCCTCAGACACAGGTAGCTCAGCCCATAGAGACAGATGATCAGCTGTCAGGGTAACCAAGTGTTGGGTCTTCACTCTCATAGGAATAAACACAGCCAAGCAAGAGCGTATCTCCTTCTCCCCCTCAGTCTCTTGTGGTTCCCTCTTCTCCCATCTCTCCTATCAGTGTTCCCTCCTCTGGAGCTGCTTCTCTTTCGAGGGTCATATTTAGTGATCCTTAGGGCCCTTCTAAAAGTTCCCCTCGCTCTTCTGGATCCATTCCAAGTCTATCATCTCCTTCCTTTAACTTACTAGCAAGCCCTGCACCTGAACCATAATCAGTAGTCAGTGTAGTTTCACCAATTACTCTGACTATAACTACTGTCACCACTAGCAATGTGGAAGCTGCTATAGTAACACCAGTAGAGACGACCATTGCCACAACATGCACTTCTCTCCAACCTTGGATGTCTGATTTCATGTCATAAAGAAAGAAGATGGCCATCTCCCCAGATGAGTTCAACTTTAGCAAAATAATGCTGGTGAAAGTAAAGGCTCCTAAGAGGCCAAGAATCCTCTCCAAATTGGTCGAAGAAAAAGCACAAATTTTTTTGGAAATTGCGAAGCCTCCATAGGACGCAACCCTTGAGGGTTTCGAGATGAGTAACTATTCCATCTCTCATGTTGAACTTGGAAAAGTTACCCATGAAAGTGTGAAAAGTGATCTTCAGTCAGCTATGGACATCATGGTCCAGAAATTTGACAGAGAGAAGGAGATGAAGGATTATTACAAGGCCAAAGTATAGCAGCTAATGGCAGTAATAAAAAGGTTCACTCTTCCTTCTGAAGCAACAACTCCAAAGGCCTTCTCCATGGATGACTCAGTCATTTAAAAAGCAGAAAAGACTTATTTGAAAGGGAAAGTACTGGAGGACTATATCAAAAAGATGCATACTCAGGGAGTTTCTCTACTTACAGAAGTAGCAAAAAAGATAGGAAAAATGAAGAAGGTAAAAACACAGGTAGATGATTTTGTCTCCCTTATATCTCAGGAGATTGATAGCTTGGAGAAAGATCTCAGCAAATGGAAGGAAATAAAAAATCTCAAGAGGAGCACCCTAATATCTATCGGTGTCATCTCCAATAAGGACTCCTATGTTGAGATCAAGGAATCACTGACCTTCAGAATCCAGGTACTCAAAGACTCAATTGATGATCTTAAAGCTTTCAAAGAAGCTAGTGAGAAGAGTGACCTGAGCCTATTGAATAAATTAGAAGAGCTGCCATGCGACTTAACCTTTAAGAACAATTAGTTCCTTCTGGCAAAAGAGATGATTTAGAATTTCAATGAGATGATTCAGAGAGATTTTGAAGAAAAATCCTTCTCAATGTCTTTGGTGGATAGTGTTCTAGATGCTCAGTTAACTTTGGAGAATCTGAAATCCAGGTTAACTAGCCACGCTAAAGCCATCACAGCATTGAAGGATGCACTGATCAGAGTAAGAACCGTCTCCAAGAATGCAGTTGTGCCAGACAACATAGGAATTCAGGCATCTATCACCATGTATGATGCTCATCTGAAGAAACCTGGTGGCTAGAACTGATTCTCTCTCTCTCTTTTCTTTCTTCTTCTCTCCTTATGCACTTCTGTTTTGTGCAAAGTGCATGCAATTTTGAAATATGTAATTACGTGTAAAAAGTTTGGAAAAATATCTGAAATTCAAAGATGAGTCATCTTTGACTAAGATATTTTGTATATTTTATTATTTTCTCTTTTTGAGGATTTTCTCCCTATATATAGTGGAGACCTCATTTGTAAAGCATCTTAAACAAATTAATAGCAAATACTCTGCTGAAATTGAAGCAACTTTTGAGACTTTGTGCTCAAATTTGTAAATCATATCTTGTTGAATGAATGAGAAGCAGGTTATTTCAGACTTTGTGTTGAGATTGTCTGTGTTATTTAGGAAATAGTTCTTATGTCCTTTTTCCTGGTAATATCTTATTCATCTAATTTAATAAGCAAAGTGGGTGTGTTTATATTATCTAAGGGTGCTTCTAGAGGGTAGAAGATAGACTTTGTGCTACTTTTACCTTTGAGATTCAGTTATCTTGTGTAGTTTCAGGTGAATACTTTGTGCTTCACTTTACTCTATGGTTATACTTGTTCCGGATCGGTGAAAGAAAACTACGAAAGACTTTGTGCTTACGTGAGTGTTCTTGTGAACTTCGTCACTTCAGGTGATTTCTTGCTCTCTGTTTAATATCATTCTTGAAAGAAGAGGAGTGTTGTTAGCTTAAGGACCAGGATTTTTCCTCTTTTTCTTTATACATTACCTCTGAAAAAAGAGAGGTAGATGATGTTATACCACCCCCCATGTGTTATTTTCTGCTTAATTATATATATCCGGCATGTAAGTATTAATAGGGAACCTCCCCTTGATGAGAGGAGAGATTTACCTCATCCAAATTTGGTAAACCCACACTTTTCATGGTGTAAATCTCCCTATGCTGTGGTTGATATACCCATTTTTTCATCAGTTAGTTGATGACAAAATATTCACCCAACAGTTTTTGGTGACTTCGTTGGGGAACGAATGTGTAGTCTGAAACCTCAAGCTTCAAATTAAAGCAATCCCTACCCTTATCCATTACATAGTCTAGCGACTCCATTTCATGTCTTACCCATTATCATTATATCCTTACCATCCATCTCTATTACATTATCTGGTCTGCAAAACCAGAACCATTGGGAAGAACGTGCATTTTGAAGCCTCAAGCTTCAACTTGAAGCAGTTTCGGTCCCTTTTTCATTTTAAAATTTGGAAACTCTATGCTACACAAGAATCTAGAGATCTAAGGGTGTTGTTGACCTTGTGTTTGAGTTGGCATAGCAAAGTAACTTTGATCTCTTTCCTCCGTCACTTTTCCTCCAACATTCTAAGAGTTTCCCTCCTAACTCTATCAAGTCACCAAAACAAGATAGAATTGCTTTTCCTGCTATTAACTGTACCCTGCCAGTAAATACCCCACCAAGGTTTGTTATCCCACCATTTAATTTCCCTAACATAATGGCTTAAGGCTCGTGGGGTAATTCCTTCAGCCCTCTTAACTTGACCCCACCTCTGCATGAACTACCCCGTAGTTCTAGAAAAAAAATTCCAAAGTTTTTTGGTGATGAAAAGGTTCATCCTGAAGAGCATATTGCCGCTTTCTCCATAGCATGTAGTGTAATTGGTGTAGAATTTGAGGATGTGGTAGTAAGACTTTTTTTAGAGACTTTGCAAGGTGCTGTTGTGGATTGGTTCTATCACCTATAAGCCAGGTCAGTAACAGACTGGGATACGCTCAAGTCCACATTCGAAGCTAGGTTTAAACCTATTGAGGATGCACATGCTTTGTTGGCTCAGCTGACACAGTTGAAGAAAGAATCCCAAGAACCCATGAGGGATTTCATAGCTAAATTCAATAAGTTGAGGAATCGAATTCCAAATGTGGCTCAGCCCATGCCAAAAAATCTCAAGTGCTTTTTCATCAATTTATAGCTTTCTGAAGTAAGTTTCCTATTAAGGTGAGCTGGCCCTATGGATCTAAACTTGGCTCAAAGTTTGGCTATCGAGATTGAAGATTATCTTATCCTAGCAGGTAAGATCAAAAAAGACTCTATTAAAAATAAATTATCTTCATCTACTGAAAGTTCTTCAGGTACTACAAATCCTATGGTGCAAAATTTGATGAACAAAAACTGATAGCTTTGAAGAGGCAAATATCCCAAGGTACGTCTGCTCCTACCTATCGAGATGCACTAAAGATAATGTTCCAGAATCAGCAATATCAATGTAATGCTGCCCAAAACCAAGGGCAATCCAATCGTCTACCTCCCCATCCAGGGTGATTAGCCATTGAAGCAACACCTACCAATTCAGCAGTCAGCTACCTGGAAGCTGAGCACGACAACTCTTTTCAACCTCAATTAGATCAACAAGAAAATGCTAATCTCTTTGACGAGCAGGAAGAGGAATTAGCTGGTGACTCTAATATCAGTTTCTTGGATTTCTAGGTTGAAGCTGGAAGTAAAGGGGAGGATTTGGATGGAGCTTACGTTATTTTCATCAGATCTCAAAATCAGTCAGCTTCATAGACTGACAAAGGAAAGACAGAGGAAGAACCCCAACCAATGGTTTCCATTGCTAAATGCGGGACTCCATTGCCTCCACAATCAAAAGATCAGATAACTTATAAAAAATTAAGTACTCCCAATCACTCGATATCTTCCACTTCTACTACTCAGACCAGTGCCACACCTATTAAAGTCCCTGATGATGGACTCTCTTCCTCTATTGCAAGTTCTTTTCAATTATTTGATATAATTGATTATGCTAGAAAGACCAAAATTCAAATGATAGAGGTTGAATATTTGAGAGCTAACCCAGAACAATTTGATAAGTTAGCAGAATATGTAAAAAACAAAGCCGTCCCCATAAGACAAGATTCTTCAAAAGTTGTTCCTGATCCCCCTAAGGATAAACTGACACAAAACAATCTTATTGTGACTCCTCCTATCGCTCCAGAGAAAATAGAACCTTTCTATGTTTCCCTACTTATAAACGGTTATAAACTGAGTAATTGTATTATAGACTCTAGAGCTTCAGATAATGTTATGCCCACGAAAGTGGCCGACTCTCTTGGCCTGACTTTAACCAAAACTTTTGGGAGGTGTTTTTCCATGGAAAATAAGCAAGTTCCTCTCCTTGGTCAAATAAAAGATGCTCAATATGCCTTCATGGCTTTTCCAGAGAAGAGGATAAAAATGACAGTTTTAGTGGCCAATGTTCCCGCATCTTATGGCATCCTACTTGGGTGGAACTTCTACAAAGATGTTAGAGGTGAGCTAAGTATGGACCTATCAAAAGTAAGAATTCCAGTTTAAGGTGTCATGAAGAAGTTACTCCCTGAAAAAGAAGCAAGGTACGTAGTTACCAGATCATCAGTACCAGAAGCTCAAATTTTATTTGAGTCCTCAGGCATGGGCAACTACTTCCTATCTACAGACGGAACCCATGAGACACCTGATCAAACTTCCTCAGGTGATAAATTGAGTTTATGTTTAGTTGGTACAGTGGAAAAATCAACCAATCAAAATGAGCACCTGGAAGAGCCTCTTTCCCCAAATCAAGGAGTTTTCAAAGGAAAAATAGTATCTAATGAAGTATGGACCTTAGAATTTGATGGTAGCTGCTCTGCTACTAGTTTGGGAGTTGGAGTTGTGTTGGTATCCCCTCAGGGAGATATTACTCCTTTTTCCTATAAATTGTAGTTTAACAATACCAACAACATGGCTGAATATGAATCTTTGTTGCTCAGACTACAGGCTGCCAGAGAAAAGGGCATTAGGAAACTCCATGCTAAGGGAGATGCTAAGTTAATAGTCTATCAGGTGAGAAACCTCTATCAGACCAAAAATGAGAGGTTGTGCCACTATCGCAACCTGGTCTGGGATCATATTGAAAATTTTGACACCTTCAACATCTCTGTCATTTCGAGGGAATTCAATGAGCAAGTGGATGCATTGGCTGTCTCTGCCACCCTTCTAGTTCCTCACCTAGACTTTAGGGGAGATAAGTATACTATCGAGCTAGTTTTTTTACCAAGTGTGCTAGATAATGCCGACCACTGGCAAGTGTTCAATAATGATGATCAAATCATCACCTTCTTGGAGCAAAAAAATAGTTTCAAACAACTGTGTTTTGAAGGTAGTGAACCTCGAGAGTGTGGGGCAGCTCCTAAGGCCCATGCAAACATAGGGGAGGACTTTCTACAGCTTAAAGGGAATAAGATTCCAAAAGGCTTGGTGTCCCTAGAGAAATTGTTTTATAATCATGATAGGTTTATTAAGCAACAACGTACGGATTCAAATTCCTCTCAAGACTTTGATCAGGTCAACTTGGGAACCAAGCGCAATCCTAAAATGGTAAATATTGGGAAATGTTGCACTCTCAAGGAAAGTTTTGAGCTTGCTAGTCTACTCTGCCAATACATGAATGTATTGGCCTATTCCTATGATGATCTGAAATCACTAAGGCCTAATGATGTTTGCCATGACATTCCTTTGAAGGCAAACTCTGTACCTCATAAGTAGAAATCCAGGCAATATAATCCAAAAATCTCAGGTACTATTTTAGCTGAGATACAAAATATGTTGGATGCCCAAATAATTTTTTTAATTCATCACTTAACATGGATTGCCAACATAGTACCTAGCAGGAAGAAAAATGGCAAAATTTGAATCTATGTGGATTTCAAGAACTTAAATTAGTTGTCTTTAAAAGATAATTACCCTCTCCCCATCATGGATCAAGTTTTGCAGATGGTAACAAGTTCAAAAATGTTATCAATGCTAGATGGTTTTTTGGGGTACAATCAGGTCAAAGTCAGGAAAGCAGATCAGCATAAGACAGATTTCACCACGTCTTGGGGCACATTCGCATACCGAAGAATGCCTTTTGGTCTGATAAATATAGGCACCACTTTTCAAAGGGCAATGGATCTTGCTTTCAAAAATGAGATGGGAAAATTCATTGTAGTATACCTAGATGATCTGACGGTATTTTCAAAACATCGTTCTGAGCATGTTCACCATTTATAAAAAGTACTAGAACACTGTCATCAAAATGATCTCTTTAAACCCAAAGAAATCCATCTTCAGAGTAACTGAAGGGAAACTTCTCGGACACATCGTGTCCTGAGAAGGTATTAGAATTGATTCAAAAAGAGTCAAGTCCATCCAGGAGGTTACTCTGTCTACTAGCAAGACCGTAGTTCACTCTTTCTTCAGAAAGGTGAATTTCTTCAGAAGGTTTATTCCTGAGTTTGCTAAGAAAACCCGTCATATTGTCAACATGATGAAGGGAAATGCTACATTCAGGTGGACTACTGAGGGTAAGTCAGCATTCAAAGAGATTAAGGAAGCAATCGCCCATGCACTAGTCTTGGTCTGTCCAGATTATACTAAAGGTTTCAAAATATATAGTTATGCCTCTGAGCATACACTATTAGCTATTCTGGTCTAGCAAAATCCAAAAGGGGCAGAATCTCCTATCTCATTCATGAGTTGTCCACTCAAAGATCATGAGCTAAAATATTCCTTTATGGAGAAGCATGCATACGCCGTGGTCAAAGTTGTCAAGCATTTCAAGTTTTATATGTTGAATTCTCACACTGAAGTTCTCGTACCAGACACAACAGTAAAATCCATTTTGACTCAGCAAGAGTTTGGTACAAAGAGAGGTAATGGATTTCCAAAACTCAGGAGTTTGATCTAGACATCAAACTAACCAAACTCGTATGAGGAAGGGGCCTCTACCAGTTGATCGCCAACAACATTCTAGACGAAGTAGAAAGTGAGGAAGTAGAGATTAAAGGCATGCCTATGGTCCTCTTTGTTGCCACTACTGATGAGTGGTATTCTGACATTGCTCATTTTTTGACATATGGTGAGTGTCCCGCTCATCTTTCTTTTAAAGAGAAATGAAATGTTAAATTGAAAGCAGTTGGTTATGTTTTGTGGGATAGTGGTCTTTACAAGAGAAACCTGGATGGGGCATTTCTTCATTGTGTTGACAAAGCTCAACAAGGAAGACTCTTATAATCTTTCCATAATTTGGCCTATGGAGGACATTTCTCTGCACCAGTGATAGCACACAAAATTCTATGAGCAAGGTACTATTGGCCCATGCTTTTTTAGGATGCCTACAAATGGGTGCGTAGATGTGAATTATGTCAGCAATTCGTTGGAAAGCCTAAGCTGCTTGCTTTGCCCCTCAAGCCAGTTGTGATCGAGGAACCATTTCAGCAGTGGGGTATTGAATTCATTGGAGTAGTCAACCCATCTTCAAGTGCTAGGCATGATTATGTCCTCACTGTAATAGATTACTTTACCAAGTGGGTGGAGGCCATCCCAACCAAGCATGCTACGTCTGAAGTGATATGCAGCTTTCTCAAAGAAAATATCATCTCCAGGTTTGGGGTTCCACTCAAAATTGTAACAGATAATGTGGCCTATTTTTCCTTACATGAAATTACTCAATTTTTATTTGGTTATGGGATTACCTTATCTCACACTTTAGATTATTTTTCTCAGGAAAATGGACAAGCAAAATTGAGTAACAAAAACCTGGTCACCATCATCAAGAAGTTAGTGGACAACAATCAGAGAACGTGGCACAAAACATTGTATGACGCCTTGTGGGTGGATAGAATAACACCTAAAAGGGCTATAGGTATGTCACCTTTCCAACTTCTATATAGATTGAATGCATAAATTCCCATCACCCTTGAACTACCAGTGCTTAGATTAACCAAAGCAATCGAAGACTCAACCTTCGAAAGCTCAGTTGACAAACAAATTATGTGTCTAACCGAGCTGAATGAACAATGAGTTATAGTAGTAGACCGAATTATGGAACATCAGAATCGAGTGAAGGCACTTTTTGATAAGAGAGCTAAAGTGCGTGAATTCCAAGTTGGAGATCAAGTCTTGTTATGGGACAAGAGGCGAGAACCAAAAGGGATACATGGCAAATTTGACTCTCTTTGGAGAGGCCCATTTACCATTCGACAACTCTATGGTGAGGCTAGCTTTTTACTACAGTACCAAGATGGAATTCCATTTGCACTACCTCACAGCGGACAACATCTTAAGCTGTTCAATCTTTGAAGCTCAGATGAGTCTGTTTGTATATATGTATAGTTTTTATGTTTTGTCTATTTTCTCTCTTTCATTTCTAGCCTAACTCCGTAGCCCAATGGCTTGGATGAAGGCACTTAGAGACTGGTTTCTACTCCCATTAATCAATTTGATCACCAAAAGTTCCCCAATAGGAGCCAATTGTTGTTTCCAAAATTAGCTTAGCTCATTTTTGGGAACAACCCCCTACGAAACTTGTATGTTTCATCTTTCATTTCTCTAAGTTCATTTTTTGAGACAAATTTCAAATTCATTCTCATCTTGGCTTCAGAACGTGAAAGTGGTTACAATCTCATTCTGTCCAAGTTTTCCCCTCCCCCAGACTCTCCTTTCGGAGTTAGTCTTTTCTTCCATTTTCGTGCAAGGGCGGCAAATTTTGCTTCCTCTGCATTTCTTTTGCTTTTTGTGCAAGGGTAGCAAATTTTGCCGCCCATGCATTTTTACCTGCAAGGGCAAAAAAATTTACCGCCCCTGCACCTTGACCTGTAAGGGCAGCAAATTTTACCGCCCCTACACTTAGATTTAATGGAAAATGCAAGGGCGGTAAATTTTGCCAACCTTGCACATCTTGGTAACCGTGCACAGCTTTTATGGCCACGCATGGCAAGTAGTTGGGGTGGGTTTTCCACCCCATGTAAACCAATTTGAGCCTCTCTTCTCCTCATTACTTCCTCCTCTCCTCTTACCTATTGCACTTGAGTGATCCAATCAATGATTTGAAGCATGTATTCATAGATTTAACCTCGTGGCACGTGAAATTTCTCAAGTTGATTTTATTTTTGGCATTTGTATTCATTTTTCTTTCCTTGCTTTTACTTAGTTTTAGATGTTTTTGTTTTTGTTTTATTTTTTTCTTCCTCCCCCCTGCCCACGTGTTTCCTCTCCACCGTGTCGCGGGCATGGTTTTCTCTTCCCTCCATAGCCTGCATTCGGCCCTTAGGGTGGCGATTTCCACCGCCTATGTCTTTCCTCCCAAAGAAGGTCCCTTGTAATGGCGGTGATCTTCGCTGCCCCCTCCTTTTTTGCAAATTTTCCTTGTAAGGGTGGTGAAATTCACCACCCCTGTGGACCTTCCTCGCAAGGGCGGCAAAATTCGCTGCCATTCTCTTTTTCTTCCCTCTCTGCAAGGGCGGCGAAAATTGCCGCCCCTGCGCATTTTCTTCTCCAACTGCAAGGGCGGTGATTTTTTCCACCCTTACCCTTTTTCCAACTCTTTGCAGGGGCGGCAATTTTTTCTGTCCTTGCATTTTTTCTTTCAAATTTTTCTAACTCTTAGGAATTTTCTAACCTATCCTTTTCTTTCCCTTTCTTCTCGTTTTCTATTCTTTCTTCCACCCAACCTTTTTAAGTGACCTCCAGTAACCAAGATCACTTGGATTGTGCTTTCCCTCTCTCATCCACTCTCCTCTCATCTGTGATCATGACTGCAGCGCAATCAGCAAACTCCTGCACACCTGCTCCCATCTGATCAAGATCATTCTCCATGATGGAAGCATCTCCCAAAAAGGCAAAAACCATGAAGTATAAGTACCAGGGTGTCTTCCCACTCACATCAGTCTCCTCGAATGTCGATGACATTCAGGACACCGAGATTGGCCACATGGACATGGCCGAATTCTTGGCGTGAACAAAGGTGACAAATCCCAGCACTGGGATAAAGAAGATCATTGAGAGCAACATCCACCTGGTGGCCACCTTTTTAGTAGTAGCGCATCATGCTAAGTTTATCCTCTAATGTGCACACTTCTACAATAAAGAGACCAAGATGGTCTCAGATGCCAGTGGTAACATGGTTATTCATATGGACCCCGAATTCATTGACAAAGTTTTTATGTGCCCTTCAGCCATTGAAGTAACCCAAATCGACTTTGGGGATGCACAAAAGGAGTATGATAAAGACCTCGAAAAGGCAAATAAAGTTATAAATTATAAGTGGTTGAAGACTCCTAAGACCAGCCTCTCCAGATGGCCACAAAACTTCCCAAGGAGTGATTTCATCGAAGAAGTTGGTGATTTGATCACCCTTCTCAGCAGAGTACGGGGCCTCCCGTCTTCTTCACAGTTCCATGAATGGATGTACCCATTCATTAAGATCATCCTCCAGAGCAAACAGGCCATCTTTTGGGGAGAGCAAATCAGCAATGCTCTCCATGAACAATTAACCAAGGTACAGACTTCCTTCAAGTTCTACATGACTTCATACCTGGTTTACATAACTGTTGTAATGCAGTCTTTCCCAGGATTAACTACAGAAGGAGATAGAAAGACCACCCTGGTCTACTCATATTATCCTCATCTGACACTTTAAAGGTCAACACGTCATTTCAAAAGAGTAAATGATGCTTTCTTTGCCATGTTTTTATGTCTCTTTGATCTCCAGCTCAAACAGAAGAGAATATCAGATGAGGCCTGGGCAGTGATCAATGATTATGGCTGCATGTTCTTCCAGTTCCCCACATTCTATTATCTTTAGGTTGGATTTTATCAAGGCTACCCCTATATGCTCCCCAGGTTCCCTTCAGATAAATTAGTTCTAATAGAACTTTGTCGATAACTGGTTGTCATGCATACTAAACAAATGGAACTTAAGAGCCCTAATTTTAAGTTTCTAATCTAGATTGGTAGGTTTTCAGTTGCTACATCGACCAAATCCAAGGTCATGGAAATCAAAATGTAGATAGTTACTATCAAGCCATTCAAGAGATGAGAGAAATTTGACTACAGGGGAGTCAAGGAGAAGATCAGAAGAAAAACTTAGTTCCATGAACCAATGATTGAAGATATCTGGGTAGACATGAGAATGACTAAGGAGATTAGGAAAATGGACTATTTTAGGTTGACACTAGAGCAGATTGAATATCTCAAGCTTGCAGAGATTCCCCCTAGTCTAATCAATGATGGAAACATCATAAATGATAGGTATCTGGCAGAAAAGGTTGTTGGTTCCCCTCTCCCTCCAATTCAGTGGTCTCAGAAGGAGCTGACTTCTCTGAGAAAAATATTTGAACCAATATTGGCTAACACCAATGATTGGTTAGCAGCCAAAAAGATCACCCTAAAAAAATTTATTATAGGATCAGAGGCTGAATATTAGACATAATTGAAGAAGAAAGCAGAGAACAAAACCAAAAACAAAGGTGATGTCCCTTCTCCTTCTAGGCCTCACAAGCCTAGGATCATCTTTGTATCCAAGAAATCAAAGACTGCACAAGGGCCAGAAGAAGCAACAAAAGGAACCAAAGAATAGAGCCCTCAGACATAGATAGCTTAGCCCATAGAGACAGTTGATCAGTCATCAGGGCAACCAAGTGTTGGGTCTCCACTCTCACAAGAACAAGCATAGCCAAGCAAGAGCGTATCTCCTTCTCCCCCTCAGTCTCTTGTGGTTCCCTCTTCTCCCATCTCTCCTATTAGTGTTCCCTCCTCTAGAGCCACTTCTCCTTCCAGGGTCGTATTTGGTGATCCGTAAGGCCCTTCTAGAAGTTCCTCTCACTCTTCTGGATCCATTCCAAGTCTATCATCTCCTTCTTTCAACTTACCAGCAAGACCTACATCCAAACCAGAATCATTAGTCAGTGTAATTTCACCAATTACTCTGACTACAACTACTATCACCACTAGCAGTGTGGAAGCTGCTACAATAACACTAGTAGAGATGACCATTGCCACAACAAGCACTTCTCTCCCACCTTGGATGTCTACTTTCATGCCAAAAAGAAAGAAGATGGCCATCTCCCCAGATGAGTTCAACTTTGGCAAAATAGTGCCGGTGAAAGTAAAGGCTCCTAAGAGGCCAAGAATCCTCTCTAAATTGGTTGAAGAAAAGGGACAAAAATTTATAGAAATTACCAAGCCTCCACAAGATGCAACCCTTGAGGGTTTTGAGATGAGCAGCTATTCCATCTCTCGTGTTGAACTTGGCAAAGTTACCCACGAAGGTGTGAAAAGCGATCTTCAGTCAGCTATGGACATCATGGTCCAGAAATTCGACAGAGAGAAGGAGATGAAGGATTATTACAAGGCCAAAGCAAAGCAGCTAACAGCAGTAATAAAAAGCTTCACTCTTCTTTCTGAAGCAGAAACTCCAGAGGCCTTCTCTGTGGGTGACTCAGTCATTCAAAAAGCAAAAAAGACTTATTTGAAAAGGAAAGTCCTAGAGGACTATATCGAAAAGATGCATACTCAGGGAGTTTCTCTGCTTATAGAAGTAGCATAAAAGATAGGAAAAATGAAGAAGGTAAAAACACAGGTAGATGATTTTGTCTCCCTTATATCTCAGGAGATTGATAGCTTGGAGAAAGAACTCAGCAGATGGAAGGAAATGAAAAATCTTAAGAAGAGCACCCTGATATCTATTGGCATCATCTCCAACAAAGACTCCTATGTTGAGATCAAGGAGTCACTGACCTTCAGAATCTAGGTACTCAAAGACTTAATTGATGATCTTAAAGCTTTCAAGGAAGCTAGTGAGAAGAGTGACCTGAGCCTGTTGAATAAATTAGAAGAACTGCCATGCGACTTAACCTCTAAGGACAATCAGTTCCTTCGGGTAGAAGAGATGATTCAGAATTTCAAGGAGATGATTCAGAGAGATTTTGAAGAAAAATCCTTCTCAATGTCTTCGGTGGATAGCGTTCTAGATGCTCAGTTAACTTTGGAGAATCTAAAATCCAGGTTAACTAGCCACGCTAAAGCCATCACAACATTGAAAGATGCATTGATCAGAGCAAGAACTATCTCCAAGAACGCAGTTGCGTTAGACAACATAAGAATTTAGGCATCTATCGCCATGTACGATGCTCATCTGAAGAAACCTAGTAGCCAGAACTGATTCTCTCTCTCTCTTTTCTTTCTTCTTCTCTCCTTATGCACTTCTATTTTGTGCAAAGTGCATGCAATTTTGAAATATGTAATTACGTGTAAAAAGTTTGGAAAAATATCTAAAAGTCAAAGATGAGTCATCTTTGACTAAGATATTTTGTATATTTTATTATTTTCTCTTTTTGAGGATTTTCTCCCTATATATAATGGAGACCTCATTTGTAAAGGATCTTGGAAAAATTAATAGCAAATACTCTGCGGAAATTGAAGCAACTTTTGAGACTTTGTGCTCAAATTTGTAAATCATATCTTGTTGAATGAATGAGAAGCAGGTTATTTCAGACTTTGTGTTGAGATTGTCTGTGTTATTTAGGAAATAGTTCTTATGTCCTTTTTCCTGGTAATATCTTATTAATCTAATTTAATAAGCAAAGTGGGTGTGTTTATATTATCTAAGGGCGCTTCTAGAGGGTAGAAGATAGACTTTGTGCTGCTTTTACCTTTGAGATTCAGTTATCTTTTGTAGTTTCAGGTGAAGACTTTGTGCTTCACTTTACTCTACAGTTATACTTGTTTTGGATCGGTGAAAGGAAACTACGGAAGACTTTGTGCTTATATGAGTGTTCTTGTGAACTTCCTCACTTCAGGTGATTTCTTGCTCTCTATTTAATATCATTCCTGAAAGAAGAGGAGTGTTGTTAGCTTAAGGACCAAGATTTTCTCTCTTTTTCTTTATACATTACCTCTGAAAAAAGAGAGGTAGATGCTGTTATACCACCCCCCCATGTGTTATTTTCTACTTGATTATATATATTCGGCACGTAAGTATTAATAGGGAACCTCCCCTTGATGAGAGGAGAGATTTACCTCGTCCAGATCTGGTAAACCCACACTTTTTGTGGTGTAAATCTCCCTATACTATGGTTGATATACCCATTTTTTCATCAGTTAGTTGACGACAAAATATTCACCCAACACACACTTCTATCCCTTTTCCCATAAGTAATCAGTTAGCATAGGTGATAAGCATTTCAAGATCAATTCAAGGAGCTAACCCTTAAACCTTGAGGACTACCTCTACTATAGGTAACCCACAGACATAGATGTATTCCAATGTTTCCCAAATATTATATTAAGCTTCAAAAACCTCTTCTAGGGTGTAATACTTGGTGACAACAGTTTTGGCATGCCCAGTGGGACCCATTTTCCTAAAGACAACTTTTCAAGGTGAATGTTGCTTTTGAGAACATCATTTATATATTGGTGTGCTACTCAAAATTTGGTGACTTCATTCAAGGTAAAATATGGCTGTAAACCATTCTTTTGTCATATGTTTATGCTCATATTTCATGGTCCTTAATAGGTCATATTCTAAGAGAGTTTTCAATCCTATCAATCCACCTCTTTAACCTGAACTTCCTCTTGAATTTCAACACCCTCAGACTATTCTACCCTTTGAAGAGAAAGATAACTTTGCTAGCTAATAGGTTCAAGATAATGAGGAATATCTTGAATAAATCATGTTTCGGTAACATGCCTTCCTAGCCTTTAACACCAAAAATCCAATCCATCTTGATGCTTATGATGACAATGCCCCTAATGCTACAAAGAGTGTTCCTACATTCAATGGTGAAGGCCATGTTACTCCTAGTGAACACATCAGGGATATCTCCAATTTTTATAGTTTTTACAATGTCACTAAGGTCAACATTACCATTAGAATCCTTGTAATGTCCATTAGAGGGAAAGTAATTGATTATAATAGGAGTTTACTTAGTGGTTGTATCACAACATGGGATTAATTTGGAATGTTATTAACATCAAGATTTGAGGATAAGAGTGATCACACTTCACTCATACATTAGCTCAATGTGATCCAAATATCCTCCAAGGAGATAATGCATGATTTTAGTGAGAGGTTACAAAAGACTTGGTATAGGTTGCCTCGTTCAATGAGACCATTTTCTAGCTTTGTCTTTCCTACATACTTGAGGACCACTAGTACTAATGTTACCATCATGTTATAATCCATGGGTGGTTTCACTTTACCTGAGTCATATGACCTTGCCATTAAAGATTAGAATGGCCTCATTCAAGTTGTAAATTTTCCTCAAAAAGTGTCTATGCCTTTATTTCCTAATATTCCTATTGCTACTCCAAACATTGACCAAATTCCTAATTTCAATGCTAAGCCAAAGACTGCTCCTAGGAAGGCAAAAGATGATATTGATTGGAGGGAAAGATACAAAGCCTTATAGGCTCAAAATAGACAATCAAATATTCAATAAGGTGATTATCAAAATCCCTATCCATATCTTCAAAAATATGGTCAACAATATGGGCAAGGTAGAGGTCAATGGCAACCTAACTTCAATAGGCCTGCCAATGTATATAATCCTACTTCTAACTCTAACATACGAGAGATGGTAATGATGCATAGCAATCTGATCCAAGGAGAAGAATGGAAAAAATTTCAATTCATGGATTCCAATGAAGGTGTAGAACAATATCTAGTTTCTCTAGGAGGATTCACTCTTATACTATCAATAAAAGATGAATTCTTAATGCAAACAAGTGCAGGTTGGCATCGTCAAGGAGAAAGCTTCACTAACTTCTTAGTTGAATACAATTATGTGTTTAACCAAGGAACTTATATTGAATATAATACATGATTTAAGAGGAAGGATTTAGGGGATACTAATGGTGTACCTACTATTTCATCTACTCATCTTATAAGGTACTAAGGTATGATTATAAGCATGGAAGTCCCTAACACTCCTGCACCTCCTCCAAATCATAATGTTGGAAGGCCTATTCAAAGTACTTCAATAACTCAAATTCAAAGCACTCCCTTACCTTCAAGGACTCAATACAAGGTAATCACTTATACTATAAAAACTATAGATTCATTGAAGAGTGTTAAATCATCCATTTCCCTTTGGGATATTCTTCATATGCCTATCCAAAAAGATCTCTTGAAAATCAATTGTCTATCATCCATGATAGTCCTCCATCTTCAAGCAATGTTCATGGTCATGTAACTCTTACTAATGAACCTAATAACATTATGGAACCATATACCAAAGTTGATAAGCTTCCATCTTTATACCTCACTCTCATTGTGGGTGATAAACTAGTTCATAACTACATAGTTGATAGTGGAGCCTCTACATCAACGATGTCCAAAATTATAGCTAACAAATTGGGCCTAAAGTATGAACCACATAGGAAAGGATAAATTAAATTAGATAGTACACCTACCAATATATTATTATTGATTAAAGGGTTAAATTTTTTCTTATATGATTTCCCTAGTTTCCCTATCCTCCAAGACATTGTGGTTGTTAACTTGCCTACCCATTTTCCAATCTACCTGTAGACACTGGAATTATGCACATTATAGTTTTGAATGTTGAAACACCCTTAGACCCCCTTAAGACCAATTGGATACTTTGAGTGCAAACTAAACCTAACTATGGTCATTTTGACTACTAACCAAACCCACCCTTTTACCCCACTTATCCTTCAACACTCGACCATCAATGATCACCTTGACTATAGATGGTCACCCTGACCATCAATAGTTAGGGTCCCCACCTCCCAAACATACCACCAGTTGTGCACATTCTAGCATGACATAAATTAATATGTTCACCTTACCTATTGCTAACACATCATGATGCATCAAAATCAATAGCCTAACCTCCTATGAAACCTTCTACCTCCATCTCTCTTTACCTATAAAAGGAGGGGAGTAGGAGGTGAATAAGGATCCATAATCAAGCATTCTATCATACAAGTGATCAATCCATCAACTAGTAAGTCTTCCTTCCAAAAATTTAGTAGCTATAATAGAGACTTGAACCTCTAACAAAATTTATATTGAGGTAAAGTACCATTACTCTACTAAAATTTCTCCAGGATCAACCATCTGTCATCAAGCAACAACCTACTTACATTTGTATTTTAGGCTATATTTGTTTAGTTTCTAAATTTCTTGCCTAGATCAAACCTTTCTACATATTATCTCCTAACCCCTAGACCTTAAACAAATCCCCAAAACACTAACTAATCCCTTTCTATAACCTAAACTAGGCCCCTTTTTTAACACATCTAAAACCCATTGTAATCATCGATGGTCACCCTGACCATTGATGGTCACCTTTAACCATTGATGGTCACCCAACTACTGATGGCCACCCTAATTGCTGATGATCACTATGGTAGGAAATAAAAACAATATATTTCCACCTACTGACCCTCAACCAAATTCCACTTTTTGTGTTCTTTCCTGTTCATAGAGACCTCACCTATTTTCTAAACCTAACATAACCCATTTAGCATTAGTATTGAATTGTTATTTACTATAATTAGAATATTTTCCTTTATCAAGCATTATTGTCTTCTTTCATTTCCTTTCATTATTTTATATCATTTCATGCAAGTACTTTATCTTCATTTCTTTTAACTTAACTATTTTAAGAGTGTGGATTGACAACCTCTTAGCAAGCTCACACTAGGCAATCCACCTTGCTACCCATCTAACAACCCCTTTGCATGAGTAATTTCTTATCTATAGGTCATTCTTCCCAAGACAAAGAAGAGATCTTCACACTCATCTGGATCATGTGTGCACAAACAAATAGGTTATTCTACCACATTCTTATTACTAGTTTCTTACTTATTCTTGAAATAAAAATAAGCAAAAATTGAGAGAAACATTTTGGCATATTCGATAGGATCTAGTAGCATCTAGGTGCCCTTTTCTTCCCTATTTTATGCTCATATAAATAAATGAAAATTTATTTTGGATATAAAATAAACCTTGTATAATTGATTGCTTGCATGTTTAACTTATTAAGTTAAATTAAAATAAAATTAATCAATCGTAACTTCACTTCTTTATTACACACTATACCAAACCACTTAAAATAATTAAAAAAAAAAACAATTAACATAAGGCTTGACTAGGGTTTCATCTCCTAGAAGATCACCTTCACCCTTTTGCTACATTACTTGGAGTTCATTGCTAAGAATAAAACCAAAACTCAACTCTCTAGTTGAGTCTAAACTCTAAAAATTGGTATATACTGGTTAAGCACCCCACACCCTTAGTATTGTTGTGTGTGAAGTGAGGGGTTAGGCCTCAATAACAATCCATTATTGATTTCTAATACAAATCATTTTTTAGAGCCTTAAATACCTAAAACCGACCATAGATTTATTTTCTAGTACCTATTCTATAAACTAACTTTTTTTTCACACTTTCCAACTAAGGTATAAGTCAAAAGTGAGATAAAAGAATTCTAGGATTTTAAATGCATTCTAGTGTATGATTTGATTGCCTTGAGATATTTTATTTTGTTTACTTTGTGTTTGCATTACAATCTTTATTTTTTTCTTTATATTTATCATATGGTTTTTACTAGACAACAGTTGAGAAATCTAATTGACCAAGAGCCACCTTCCTCTTCCTCTGCCTCCATGGAGTATACCTCGAATGTTGAGGTTTATCCCCATCCTTCTACCCCCCTCCCTACCATGCCTCAAATAGTTTTTCAAGGTGATGCAAATTTTACCACTTTATTTGACAATAGCCCCATATCTCTCCAACACTATCTCAACACCTTATCTCACTGCACCCCTCTTGCTTCAGTTCCTCCTATGGATCCACCTTATGGGATGCCTCCCCATATTATGGTTTCAACTTCCTCTACCTAACCTATGATCACTAAATCCTCTTCCTCCACAAATAATCCACCTACTACCTCCACCCAAACTCAATTAAACCACCCAACCAATAACTAAACACCCCTACACCAACCAACAACTCCTCTAACATAAAGGCAACCTTACCTTTACTCACCCAAACCACATCCATCATGGGGAGAACATGCCACATATTGGTATGTGATCATTTAGGGTTGGGATGATGCCACATCTATCCATACATTTCATCCACCCAACCCCAACAAAACTTACCATACAATTATGGAACTCCCCAACCCCAAACAGATTTGGTCAAAATGTTGATGGACAAAATGACCAACCTAGAGTCATCTATCTCTGTGGCTCATAATCTCCTATCTTATGACCAAATCTGTAATGAACCTATTCACCCATCCATCCCTATCCAACCTTATTCTCCTCAATGGGAACTACCCAAATTTTCTAAATTCTAAAGCAAGGACCCCCAACAATACTTAAGAGCATTTTGGCATTCTTGCTACTTGATTGCCTATGATGATGTTCTTCTCCTTTGCACATTTCCTATGTCTTTATCTAGACCAGCATTAGATTGGTATAGTGCTCTCACTAAGCACTCCATAGTTTCCTTTTCTCAACTTTCCAAAACCTTTTTAGACCATATCTCAATCAATATATCTAAGAAGGTCTCTATTACCGACCTCTACTCCATCAAGAAATTTGATGATGAATCAATTAATAATTTCATAACTTGATGGAGAGGTATTATCAACCATCTCTCTTTCTCTTTTCCCCAACCTAGGTTGATTAAAATTTTCTCTTAGGCTTGTGCCAAACACATTTCCCCTACTCTACAAGTTCAACTTTTTAGAACCTTTGATGAGGCTTTCACCATGGCATGCAAATTATAAAATAGAGACATTGATGAAGGAAAGTTGAAGCTTAGAAATAAAAGCTCTAGCTTCAAATCCAATGACCCTTCCCCACCCAAAACCATCAACTAATCTATCTACCCTAACACCAAACCAAAAGCATCTATAAACATGGTTGTCCTTAAAATAGCCCCACCTCTAATTGTCAACCAACCTAACCAAACCAACTCCTCTAACTCTTCCCATCAACAAACAAAATCAAAATTGGGCTACCCCAAAACAATACACTCTCCTAGGGGAGTCATATGCTTCACTTTTGGACAAGTTACTCAAATCCAACATCATACAACTTCCCCCAATCAAACCTCCTCTACAATTTGATGCTTCTCACCCTATGCCTAGTTGGTACAATGAGAATGATCTATGTGCTTTCCACTATGTCATTGGACACGACATTAGTAGGTGTAACACCTTCAAAACCATTGTTTAAAAATTGATTGATAAGGGATAACTTACATTAGATAATCCCAATGCACCCCAAAATCAATCACTTAATATATTTTGACAACCTTTTCCTAACCATGCCCCTTCCACAAACCATAATAACAATAAAATGAAATCATCTCATGCTCATAAGGTCCATACGATCAATGTGATTATCATTGAACCTATCATTGAGGAAACCATTGCCTCAACAACCTCCTCCACCATTCCACCTATTTAAGTGACTAAGTCACCCTCTATTATTTTGGAAACCCCAAAAAAGGAAGCAACTACCTCCTCTCTTTCACTTAAATAGGTAACAGATATACCCACCTCTCCTTTGATAGAAATACCAAAAGAGGCAACCATTGTCATCACACCTTCCTCCCCCACCATGGAATCACCCTCTCTCCCTTTGGAAACCATTCCACAAGAAGAGATTATCTTACCTTCTCCCTCCATGGAGGGAACATCTTACTAAATATTGGAACTTTTCATCAAGGATAAGGGGGAAAAAACCATTCCCTTACCTCAACCTATGGGCCTAATCTTTGAATCTGATGCCTAAAGAACCAAACCAATCTACAAACCCTTATCTAGACTATTCCAAAGCCTTTAATTCTCCTCTCAACCCAATTTGGATTGAGCCACCTTTTGGTACCATCTTGGGCTCCCATATCAAAAAAAACATGAACCTTTAACCTCACTTTCATCCATCATTAAACATATCATCACCTTAACCACCTCATCAAACAACTCTACTTTCAAAACCATGGAAAAACCATCCAAACCATCTCCATTTGAAATCATCAAATCACCCTATACCTCTCTAATCAAACCTATCAAGAACTTATGGGTACTTCCTAATCCTTTCCTCCCCCACCCATCTTTGAAGTCAAACTTAACCCCATCTAGTCCACCAAATAAAATCGTAACCAAACCAACCCAAAAGGTGAAACCACCCAAACTCACACCTAGAACCAAAACCATACCACCTCTTTTCCGCTTACCTTCTATCTTGGGACCTCATCCTTCTTCCATCCTAGGAACTCATCCTTTTACTAAGAAGGTGAACCCTCCCAAAACTACCCAAACTAAACCTCCCCCTTTTATTATACCTTTACCTACCTCTTCCAAAACATCAACCTCCCCATCATTTTTAACTAAGCTATCTACCTTCACCTTCCCACCTATCACCAAACCCTCATCATCTCAATCATCCACCCCAAAATATTTCACCTCTAAAGCCTCCACCTCAAAACCATCCAACACCAAACAACCCCAATAAAACCCACCAACCAAAACCATCCTACCATCCACACCTTCCACAGTGAAGCCTACTTCTAAAAAGGCTCATAACCCAAAAAAAAAAAGCCCATCACCCATAACACCTTTTTTTGAGTCTTATTCGACCATTTATAAAGGTTGTTGCAAACCTTTTCATTAAGCCTACCACCTATCAGAACCTTTGACCCTTCAAATCCTAAACCCTTTTAGTTTTATGATAGTTTAATCTACTCATACCATATGACACCTAGGCATGACATGGAGAACTACAAAGCTCTCCAAGCCCTTGTCCATAAATTATGGGATGAGGATGATCTATTATTAGATGAACCTCTCTTAATCCCATTACCAACCCAACCACCAAATGAACCTACCTAACATTTACCCAATCCCATACTCTCATCCAAGAGTGAGGAGGAACCAAAGCAACCTTCTATCCCAACACCTCCCCTCATAGACACTATCCAAATGGTTACGTAATATCAAGCCTAATAAAAGGATAAAGGAAAGGCCAAAGTGTCCATTCCATGGAAATATTCTTCCACCCATCAATCTTTCAACCAAACTTAAACACCTTTACCTTCACCTTTACCTTCACCAAATCCCAAAATATCCATTTTGGGTGCCTCTCCCTCTAACCCTTCTAAATATATCCAATGAGTAGTTCTAAAATAGCTTCACCAAACACTAGTGAAGATGAGCCTATACAAACTTATCAACACCTCACCCCATCACTACCAAGAATTAATAGAGTTCCTATAATCTATAGAGGTCTAACCTAAATACCCTCAACCTCTTACAACCTTTGTCAAAACCCTTCAAATTTCCATCCTTTTCATATTTAAGGATTTAAAAATACCTTCTATTCATCCTAAAGATCTTGATCCTCCTCTCTTCATCACTGCATACATCAATCAAACTTGCATCAAAAGGGTGATGATTGATGGAGGATATAGTATTAATATTATCTCCTCTCATGCTTATGAACAACTCCAACTTCCAAATAATATCATGTTAGAAACCTCTATAGTCCTTTGTTCCTTTAATGATATTATGGCCATAACCTTGGGCACAATCATCCTCCACATCTGCTTGGGACCTTGCACACTACCAGAGATCTTCTACATTGTAAAAGGTGAGTTTTAATATGTATTATTTGGATGCCCTTGGATTTATTCTATGAGTTGTGTCCCATCTACCTTACATCAATGTGTCAAATTCAAAAATGATGGTAAAATTCATCACCATACAAGTTAACCCTAATCCTTTTGCATCTTACAACATGACATATCAACCAAAAATGTTCTTCTTCCTCACTCATCCACCTCACCACCAACCAACAACAACACCACCACACCACCAACCAATAATAACTCCACCCCTACCATCAATGAAGCTTAAACTAGATTATCTATCCTTTCTTCTTAGATCCCCATAGAGGAACCCTTGGAATATATGTTCCAACATCTCTTATTGAGAGAGTATCATATTTTGGCCTTAGATGCCTTCCGTACTCCTTAAGAGTATGGGAATCTTGACCATGATCCTAATTATGACCCCAATATCTAAACCATAATTATTTTCAAACTTCCCAATCACCAAACCAATTTCATCTAAGGGGGACTTGATCACCCACTTCCTACTTCCTCCACCACCTCTTTTATCACCTCTAATTTATCTTATTTGGACAAACTAGATTTTTCCAAATTATACCTTCATAGGTGTACCTAGAAGGCCTTTATCCTTGACCACTATTAACATGGACCCCATGAGTTACCTTCAATCAAAACCCAAAAATATTTTAAGCTATTCACTCTTAGGTTTGTACCACTATAAGAACCCATCGATTTAACCAAACCCATCATCACCATTGAGAAAGACATCCCATCATCACTAACCCCATCATCCTCAAAGTTTGAGGATTTTAAAATCATCCCTCCTAACTTTTTTTAGTCATTACTATTATTTTGGGCCCCCTGACCTATCAAAAGGGTAGCCAAACTAAAACCTTTCTTCTAATTCATCCTAAAATGGTATAAAATGATTCTCCTACCATCAAAACCATCTAACATCAAGATGATGATTCCATTCTCACCTATTTTGGTGTGGGGGATTCTTCTATCCACAAATCCCTTCCTCTTAAGAACTAAACCATGTTGAACAAATCCACTATTGATGTCAACTTGGGTACTCAAGATAAACCTCACATTATAAAGATCAATCAATCCTTAGATTCCATAGAGTAACAAGATTACCCTTCATCCTTCATGACCGAATCATATAATTTTATTGATCCTATTAGGATATGCCTAGGAAAAACCCTTTTATTTCACTTCATAACATTGTCATCCATCCTGATGCCAAGCCTGTGAGGCAAAAGCTTCACAAGATGCACCTTCACATCACCCTTCTAGTAAAAAAAGAGCCTCAACACCTCTTATCTATCAATTTTAATCAATCCATTTACTATCCCCAATAGGTTTCTAATATCATTCCCATCACCAAACCCATAGGGAGAATTTTACTCTATATTTACTTTCGTGACCTCAATCTTGCTTATTCAAAGGATGATTTCCCTTTACCTAGTATCGACCAACTTGTTGGTCTTATAGCTGGACATGAGATGTTATCTCTCATGGATGATTTCTCAAGATATAATCAGATAATAATTGCCCTCAAATATTAGCATAAGAATTCTTTCATAACCCCTTGGGGAACCTTTTGATATAGGGTCATGCCATTTGGTTTGAAGAATGTTGGAGCAACCTACCAGCATGTAATGACCTACATATTCCATGATTTCATTCACAAAATCATATATGACTATGTAGTTACCTCTTTGGGAAATAAAAATAACATAAAGATCATTTTGATGCCCTCAAAATTATTTTTGAATGCCTCATCCATTTCCATATTTGACTCAACCCCAAGAAATATGTTTTTGGAGTCCTATCTGGAAAGTTTCTTATCTTTATCATCTCTATTTGAGGAATCAAAGTAGACCCTACCAAATTCAAAGTGATCCTTGACATGTCACATCCAACCCACCTTAATGAACTCTAGAGCCTATATGGGAAGCAAAAATCCATCCATTGCTTCATCTCTCAGTTATCAGATTGATGTCAATCCTTTCACCATCTTATCAAGAAAGATACATCCCTTAAGTGGAATAAGGATTGTCAATAATCCTTTGATTCACTCAAATAGAACCTTATTTCTCCACCCATTATTTCCCCTCATAAAGAAGACCAATCATTATATATTTATATATCCTCCATTGATCATTTCTTAGGGGCAATTCTTGCTCACCATGATTAACAAAATAAAGAGCAAGTTGTCTACTATATAATTTGAACACTTATAGAGTATGAGACTCAATACACCCATACTAAGAAACTTTACCTTGCCTTAGTCTTTATGTCTATAAAACTTTGTCATTACCTCAATCACAAAACCTTTGTCATCACCAACATTGACCCACTCAAGTACATGCACTCTAAACCATACCAAAAGTAGCTTATGGTTAAGTGGATCATGCTCCTAGATAAGTTTGACCTTAAGTTCCTCTAGTAGAATTTAATTAAATGGAAAGCCATCATTGATCAATTGGTTGAAGCTCCTTTTATAGACAACCAACCACTTCTTATGTTTTCAGATGAGTCCATTGCAACTCTTTCTCAAGAGGACATCACATATCAAATGACCATGTTCTTTATGGCTTGAAGTGTTAGTGAGGTGGGGGTGTTAGATTTATTCTCATTCCCCTCGATGTTAAACCTCTTTCCCTCTCTTTCAAACTTGAATTTGAGTGTACCAATAATATGGCTAAGTATGAAGCCCTAGTAATAGGTTTGTAAACTACTCTAGCCTTGGGAGTTAAGATGATTAGTGTCTTTGGTGATTCCTAACTTGTGGTCAATCAGATCAGTGGATCCTACCAATGTAATAATGATGTATTTCAAAAGTAAAAACAACTAGTATATGTACTCTTATCATCATTTAATCATTACCTTATCCAATCTATTCCATAATCTACCAATAAGTTTATGGATAAGATGCCTTCCTTTACTTCCTAGATCCCATATTGACCTTCCAATTCCAAGATCTTTGTCACCATTCATCATTTTATCACACCATCTTATATCCAATATAACATTCTTACCATTTTTAGTGTTGAGGAATCTCCATTAGACATTTGGTATGAGCAAACCTTTAACTACCTCAATCTCGGCATCATTCCTCCCAACTTATCTAGCAATACTCAAAGAGCCTTTGTTCAGAGTACCTCTTGTTATACCATACTAGGGGGAATCTTTTACAAACACGGTTTCAATTGCATATTTTTCCATTACCTACACAATCATGAAGCTTCCCATGTTATCAAGGAAATGCATGATGGAATCTGTGGGGGACACTTTAGTGATTTAGTTGTCACTAAATGTATCCTTCACCTTAGATACTATTAGCCCACCCTTAACCAAGACTATTGTGATTATGTAAATAAGTGTGTTAAATGCTAATAGCACACTAATTTACATCATGCATTGACCAATGGCCTTCAATAATCCAAGGAATTTTGGCCCTTCTCACAATGGGTACTAGATCTTATTAGGGAAACAAATCCTTATTCTTCATAGTGGTACCACTCCATCATCACCACCACTGAGTATTTCACCAAGTGGGTGGAAGTTATTCCTCTCATATTGAATAAATCCAACAAGATAGTTGACTTTATCAATCATCAAATTGTCTTTCATTTTGATGTTCCTCATAAGATCATCACCGATAATGGTAAATATTTCAAATAAAATCATGTCAAAGGTATTTGACATATTTGGCATCAATTTAAGCTTTTCCTTACCTTATCATCCATAAGAAAATAGAAAGGTAGAGGCCTCTAACAAAACCTTCAACAAGATGTTAACTAAAGTGGTCCATGCTTCTAGTCAGGATTGGCACTTGCATTTCCCTTTTGATTTTTAGGCCTATCACACTAGCATTCAAACCTCTATAAGTGCTATGCCTTTCTCTCTGATCTTTAGAGCAAAGGCAATCTTGCCTCTTAAAGTCTAGATTCCCCCTCTTCACATATCCTTGAAAGACATCATTTTTAAGAGTGACTATCATCATGATCATCTAACATAACTTGAACTACTTGAAGAATGCCACTTATCTATACTTAACCACCTTTATGTCTATTAGGAGTGAATCAAGTGTGCCTATAATAAAAACCTAAAAGAATAATAATTCAACATCAGAGACCTTATTCTGATGGAAAATCAACATGTGACCAATATGGAGAAAAGTAAGTGAGGCAAGTTTGCTTTCAATTGGATTGGACCCTAGATCATAACCCACTAGTATAGATTAGGATCTTATTAGTTGTCCTCTCTCAAAGGAAAACCAAAACTTAAACCTCTCAATTATTTTCATATGTGTCATTTATTTTGTTAAATAGGGATAAAACTCACCTTTTTTCTAACTTAAGCTTGTCCCTTGATTTCTAATATTTTCACCATCCTCATACCCTCATCCTATCCCCTTGAGGATAACTGATTACAACATAAAACCATGTGATTAGCCATCATAGTCATAGCATAATCTTAAATATGGGTTACCATGGCTCTACCTATGGCATGGTTCTCATGGATACTTTTCATCCCTAATCAGATGAAATCCCATGGTCATTGTCTCTCAAAACCACCCCTTTCACCTATCATTAACCTCTTGTACTCTAAGTTTTTTTCCTCATAAAGGTAAACCTCTAAGCCTAAATAGACTTGTCCATGTCTAACCTAGCATCAAAATAATCTAGGATACCTAAATATCACTTGGGTTATATATCTCTAGCATGCAAACTTCTCCTTTGAAGGACATCTACCCAAAATTGACATTACTTAAAATGATAGACAACTCCCTTGAAGGATAGATATCAAATGAACAAATCCAAAACTTGGAATACTCCCTTGAAGGATGGCTAAGTCAAAATTTGTTAAAATAATCATTTAAAACTTCCCACATCGATTATCTTCACAAACCTATCAAAATAAGCAATAGAAGACCCTATATCAAAATTAAAACAAGCTATCCCATGAAAGATACAATAAATTTTCACATATAGCATTAGTATACTTCCTGTATCAATCAGTCTACACCTCGCATTCAAACATGGACTTATCTATTATGGTTCTTAGGTCACCTATAAAAGGGCAAAACCAACCCACAAGAAGGTTACACTCCACTTCACATCACCTATCACCTATATCCCCTTTATACCATCTACAAATCAAGGGACTTTAAGCTTACTTGACACAATGTGATCAAGACACCTTTTTTTATCAACCAATGCATGCTAATGTGAAGCATTCAAAGGGCTTATGTTCATTAAGCCAATCTAACTATAGGTTTATTTTGTCCATACCAATGAAGGAACATCATGCCTTTTTTGTATCCTCTCATACTTGGTTCATATATTCACTTAGATTTATGTCTCATGATCTTCATTTCTTTTCATATATCTAGTTTTTTTTATTTAAACTTACTTTATGTGCTATCATCAAAAAAATACATATAAACTATAAAAATCATATCATCATAACATCATCACCATGTATATAATAATGTCCATAAATCATAAAGCATAATACACTCATCCATGACCTTAACCATAATCAAAACATCATCACTATATAATCAACAAAATAAATCACATCACATAATCATAGCATCATAACATCATTATCATGTATAGATAAATAAGCATAACATCACTAATTTAACATTTTTGGGAATATTGGTCATTGATTGAATTTGATCATGTTAGGATGACAAGGAGAAGGATGGGAAACTAGAAGAAAGTGATCATTGGGGCCATGAATGAGCTTAAACAATAATGATGAAAGTGGAAACTAGTGACACTGGTACTCTTATCCTAGTTTAGTGATATTGTCTTGGGTAGACAGGACTTGGAGGATGGATTGGTCATGAAAAGAGGGTCCTAGGTTAACTAAAATCAATTTTGAAAGGCTACAGATGACTAGGAATCTATGAAAACAAGCCTATAAGTTCATGAGAGCAAGCAAAAGGGACCTATGGGTTGGGTGTCATTAGCCATGCTCAAGTTACCAATTTTTGCATTTTATATGACTATATTTCTCCCCCCTTTATTCTAGTGATGCAACAAATCAAAATACTAGGATAAAGGAAAAAAGAAAGCATACCTAAACTTATCTACAAGGGTGAAGCTCATGAATCTTATGTGATGTTGGGTGTGTATAGAGAGAACATGTTGTGAAGTGTAAATCTATAAGAAAAAAAGAGTAGATTAGTTCTTACTAGATACATTATATCTAAAATAAGAACATAAAAAGTTAGGTAAAAGAAAGGAAGAGAAAGGAATAAATACACCTCACAAAGTGCATAGACTAATACAAAACTTGTTATGATATTGAGTGATGTTGAGTAATGTTGGATGTGTGTTCTACTAAGAGTAATATCATGAACAGAGTTGAGAGCTCAATTCTCTAAAAATTGGATCAAGAATGCAAAGGTAAACCCTTTAGCTTCATTTTTTCCTCCTAAGTGAAGCTAGGTGGTCATGCATGTGTTGATTTATGTTTGGATTGTGTGTCCAATCCCTCTGAATAGGTGGACCAAGAATACAAAAGCTAGCTAGACCTTTGGCTCCATCATTGCCCCATGAAGTGAATCTATAAACTAATACCAGTATGGAATGTGTGTCATATGATATTTCTCCTAAATCCAATGAATATACTATGATATAACAATGCTGGTGTGAATAGCTAAATGTATGCTACAAACTAGGCCACTCTTGGCCATTTCGAAAGATGGAGATTAAGCTTGTATGAAAGCCACTCTAAAACTAAGCATATAGCTTATGTAGAAGCCACTCAAGAAATAAAGAACTCAAAAGTTAGGCTTGTATGAAATTGAAACAAAAATGATGCCAACCACCTATAGATGGAGTATGGCATGCAACTACTAAGAATATCTAATCAATGTTGAACTAGGAAAGAAATAAAACAAATATGCTATGCACATTGTCCCCAATCACTGGTGTCTGAAACATGGATTTTGATTTGGAAGTTGTACCAATTACCATATCTAAAAATAAAAATAAGAGCCATCATGTCTTTCATGATTCCCCTTATATATGTTTTGATAAGTAAAATTGTACTAGAACTGTTGACTCTAGTCTGAATTGTATCTAACAAAACTATAACTGAACTTACCTTTTTGTCTATTTCTAGAAAATCTTTTTTTTTTTTAAATTTAGATAGGAGCACTAGAAATTTATAGTAGAACCACCAATGTTGTATTTCAATCTTGGTGCTATTGTCTTGGGCCAAATCTAATGACTATTATAGATTCTTGACTATTTACCTAGTCTATTTTGACTAGTTTGATGTCTGGTTGTTATTTTGAGTGTTATAAAACTAATTTTTTTGGTTGATAGGATCTCTAATCTTTATGATAAAACCCCTATTTATTTACCCCTCTTTTGAGGGTAGGAATGGAGACCCTATAATGATTGTCCTTAGAAGAAAGATCCCTAAAAGTGTGTTATGCTATACTGATACATGATATAGTAATGATTATCAACAAGATATCTCAAGATATAACATGGGTTGTAATGAGAGATTGTTAGATCAATAGGGGTATACCTAGATAGATATAACAATGTAATAGCATGTGCAAAAGTACTGAACTAGAATTGAAAGTTTGGCTAGTTATTAGTTTTTAGTTGTTAGTTGGAGGGATGGAGCATGATGTCCATCATGTCATCCAAGAAAACATGAATAATGCATGATATAGATCATGGAATTTTAAAACAATCAAGAATTAAATAAGCAATAAGAACACAAGGCAAGAAGAATACAAGAGTGGGCAAGGGGCCATGAAAATAAGGGACATGGGCACATGTCACTCAAATTAGAAAGCAAGCATACAAGGCATGTTCAAATGCCATATACACATACAATTTAAACAAGCAAGTTAGCATGGAAGACAGAATCACATAAAGGAGTATAGGCTAAGGACATTGGCAAATTTCCAAAGTCACACACATGAATAGAAGAAAAGAATATTTTCAAATGTCTTAATGAACATATAGGAGATAAATAGGAATTGAGAAAATGCAATCACATCAAGCTAATGTTAAGCAAGCAAAGAAAGCATGTAATAAATTGAAAACATAAATTCATCTAACTAATCAAAGTAAGAAGTGAATGTATGTAAGACATGTTAGTACAAGACTAGGTATATGCTAATAAATACATATGTGATATGTACTAGTGAGTCTCGATAGAGTAATCTATGTAATCTAGTAACTAATGTACATTAACATGATAACAAGAGTGTGTGGTGTAGGAATGACATAACTTGAATGGTGTAGTCATGTAGATAATGACCCCAGTGGGTCTATATATCGATGTATGTCTCAAATGTGGAAGTTGGATACCCCCTCAATGGGTAGAGTGAAGCCATCATAGATTTGGACGTTATTGCAAACACTCAAATAAGATCAAGTGAAGAATGGTAATGTAGAAAAATTTGACCAATAAAAAACATAGAACAAGTGCAAGTTGAGTATAATAATAGAAATTTAAAGCATGGATGATGCATACAATCAAAATGTTTTTGGTGTTTTATCATATTTAAATGTTTTTGGAATTTTGATATATTTGAGCTGTGTACAATCAATCACAAGAAGACTATGTACAAGAATTTTGAAGAGAAGCTATGTACAAGTAAGTAAAAAAGAAACTATTTACGGGTAAGGCTGAGAAGAGATGATACTAACCAATGAGTCTTATACGAGACTCCCTGTCATAGTGTCCTGTATCAAACAAAGGATTAATGTGTGATTGTGAAGCATGAGAGAATGACTATAAATGTGACTTTGAATATTTTGATTCCTTATTGATATCTTGGAAATCATAATAACTTGTATTTTTTCACTCCTGATTATCATCTTGATTTTATACCAATGGAATGCTAGTGTTGAATTTTGTTGTATATTGATCTTTTCCTTTGATGAATTATGTCTATGAAAGATTTGCTTTAGGATATTCAATAAATCCTAAACCTTGGTGACAAACATTAGCAACTGCTAGAATAGGAGTATTGATGCCTTGATCCTGTTTGCCCAACCTTTGACCTTGATAATCAAATTTTTGTAGATATTTTTTACCAAACCCATACTACTTTGAAACTTGAGCCTCATTTTGGAGAGGTAGATTTGCATCTTTTTCTTGCTTTACCTATGCTTGTGGTGTTGTTTGTTATTCTGATTTTGCTTTTTGATCCTTTTGTTGTTCTCAATTATGCTTTGGTAACCACTTTTGTATTATTTCTAAATTTAACCCTTTATGATTGTGTTCATGTGTCACTATGGATTATTTGACTGATTTAAATTATATAGGGTCTTCATTATAAATTATCTGTTGCATATGTTTATTCAATACCAAGAATGAATTTGTGTGATGCCCATGCATTCTATTATATGCACAATAATATCTAGATCTTCTCATTGGATGTAAAGGAGGTAGTTTGATAAACTTAGATTTAATTATTTCCCTTAGTACCTCACTTGATCTCTTATTTGATCTTCAATTTTTTTTTGAATCACTAGTTGTAGAATTTATTTTTTGTGATTTCTTGTTTTGATATGTAACATTGCTTGTAACCAATTGACAAGGTGAAGGTGCATATACATGATTGACACTAAGGTGTCTTTGAGGCTTTTGTATTATAATCTAATTTGCCAATGTTGTAGTCTTTTCATGTAATAATTGATTCTAAATTTGTAAATTTGACATTAATTTGATCATACTTGTGATTTGATCCCTTAGAGTCTCACAAGTGCAAATGCTTGTTTCTTTCAATTGAATATGTAAGCACATATGTTGAAGATTATTTGAAAAAGCTATAGGCTAAATGTATGCAATAAGAACAATAGTATAGGTTGCCTCGCCTTTTTAATGGGTGATAGCATGGACCTAGTTAGAGGGAAAGTAACTATCACCCTATTGGATGAGAGGTAGAGAAGGAAACTATTTCCTATGTATAAGATATGACATTAAAACTTGATAGGTGGTTGTTAGGTTATGCAATGGATCCTCTAGGTAGAAACTATGTATGTGGGATAAAATTAGTGTAAGTGGAGTTATAAGTTGTATAAAAATATGATCATAAAGAATATTCCACATGGGCAAACAAGGGATAGAGAGTATGAAATTGTGCACTAATGCATACAGAACTTTTACATGTGCTATGATATGTCTAATATGTGTGGCAAGAAAAACTTGAATTTTTTTCCATATGAGAGATAGAGAGCAAAGGTTAGAGATCATGTAATTTTGTATTAATGTATAGAAAATTGTGACATGAATCATAAAATTTCTAACATGTTTAGCTTGATAAAATTGAAAATCTTTCCATGTGCATGATAGAGAGTATGCAAAAGGAATATTGAAATTTTGTGCATTTTTAGCCATGAATTTTGTAATATAATTCCTTATTATAAAAAATAATCATGAAATGCAAAGAATAAATATTCGTATTAACATATGGTAAACTTCATCATTCATGTACATGATAGGACCAATGATTGTCTCTTTGTTATTTACAAGAAATGTAAGATTTTTTTTTAAATAAGTGAGATCCATTTTGTGCAATCTGATTATAGATGTAAGGTGATAACACAAGAGCAATAAGACCTAGTGTATGCAACTAGGGTTTGAAAGATGATATTTTGACAAATTACTATGAAATATTGTAATTGAAAGTGGATTTCTAAGTTAGATATGTAAGTAAAAAATCATAAATTTATTGGAAAATTAGTGATTTAATGGGATCTAGTAAATTCAACTAGGGTTTTTAAAAATAAAATGTTTTTAAGAATTACTATTGATTTTAAAATTTGAATGGATTTTTTGATTTAAATATGGTAGTAAAAATTTAGAAAATGATTGGAAAATTACTGGGACCTAGTATGGGCAACTAGGGTTTGAAAGAAAATTATTTTAAAATTTACTACTAAATTTTAAAATTTGAAATTATTTTTTTATTTAAATATTCAAGTAAAAATTTAGAAATTTATTGAAAAAATTAGTAGGAATTTTACCCTAGGGTTTCTAGGGTTTTTGTGCATAAACAAAGTAAGTCAGGTTCACTAATTGATTTGACAATTTTGGGAATATTGGTCATGGATTGAATTTTCTCACATTATATTAACAAGGATAAGGATGGGGAACCAAAATAAATTAAATTTTGGGGCCAAAAATGAGCTTGGATAATAGCACCAAAAGAGGACAACAGTGACACCACTGCTCCTGTCCTAGTTGGGCATTATTGTCTTGGGTAGACAGGACCTAAGGGGATGGATTGGTAATGAAAAGAGGGTCATAGATCAATTAGGATAAATTATACAAGGCTATATATGATTATGAATTAGTGAAATAAGCCTATGAGGGTCATGATAGAAAGCAAGAGGGACCTATGGGTTGGGTGTCATTAGCCATGCTCAAGTTACCAATTTTTGTATTTTATACGACTGCAATCACCATAAACATCATAATCATAATCCAAAAATCATAATCATAAAAAAAACATCATCATAATCATATATAACCATTCATCATAAACATTATCCATAATAATCACATGCCTAAGCTAATGAATCTACATCTAATGCGTAGAAGCATAAGCATAAACATCAGAACTATAAACCATGAACCATACACCATGAACCATGAAACATGAAATCACATCTATATATTTTCATCATAACATCATATAAATCATGTCTTATAAACATAAAATGGTACATATAATTATGTGCATCTCTCTCTCTCTCTCTCTCTCTCTAAAATATACATCTTATTACATCAGCTCACAAGCCAGTATCAAATCATATACATCTATATATATTAGAACATAAAACTATGACCTTATGGAAACACTACCACTATACCCTCCTACACCACCACTAGCAACTAGTATTTTCCCCCCTAAGGTGCCTACCTTTCCACTCACTAAAGCAGCCACTAACCTAGAGTCATTACACCTACACCACCAACCCAGTTGGCTCTGTACTCACCCCATCGGGGCTCCTGTGGATAATGTGTCATAAATATGGCCTTATAATATCACAACTCCCCAAATATGGCCAAGTACCATGCCATGGGAATACTGCTTGGTGGTCTTAATAGTGCTATAGCTACCCCTCCTCTCTATCTCAAGGTGTCACTCTCCTAGGTCACCAAGCTTAGGGAAGTTTTAGCTTGGTGCCTCTTGCCCATAATAATGGCAAATTATCCCTATAATGTTAGAATCTGGCCCTATAATGTGGACAACTATCCCTACAAAGCTATAACCTATGCCTGAGCAAAGGCTAATACCACTCTTACCTATCTATTAGGGCCACCTCCCTATATTTGTACTTATGGACCCCCACCAGTTGGATCCACATCCATGACTTGTTGACCCCCATCATCCAATCCAAAATCTATAAATGCATAGATGGTCAAATACCATACCACATAACCATTAACAAAACTAGCATCATCTATCTCTTTTTTAATAGGTGGTTCCTCATGATCAAGAACCACCTCCACTAGTTGTGGCACTGGAAGTAAAAAATTGACATCCTCCCTCTTGTACCTCATGAATAGACTTAGAATCTGCTATACCAACCCAAACTACCTACATACCTTGTCAAAAGGGATGAGCTTATTCTCACCCTTTCTCCTCACAAAAATCCATCTCTAACTTTAAATTGATAAAATATGCCAAGTGTAATGGGCCCACCTCAAGAAGCTAACATACAGCCTCTAAACTACATATCCAACAACTAGGGCCTTCAATGCCTGCCTAAACCAATCAATATCCCTCATGGATCCTCTAGCTCCTGTAAGTGCATAATCACCCCTCCACCACATAAAGCCCACCCTGAAGTCCATCTAGGTGTATCCCTCCTATGTCATCCCCATCAGTCTTAAAACTCAGATATGCTCATAAGCCCAATAATGCAACACAAACCCCATGTTGATTCCATATCTCTAGTGTGCTCAAAACCTCCATATATCCCTATAAATTTGTGCCAATAAAATTGGTTCCCACCCAAAAATTGTTTTCCTGAGTAACATCTCCACTAACACACCTAGCAACAAGTAAAGAAACCATCCACTACTTGAATCTGGCAATGCAAAGTAGGAGAATGCCATCATGTCATCATCAATTAGCTATCATCTTGAGATCTCTAATATAATGGCCTATAACTAAACCCTTTAGCATGCCACCTAGCTAAGGCCTAATCTTTACCATATATGAGCTCCATATGATCATCTCTCTCCTCACTCTCAATATGATATATTGGCTCCCCCTGAATGGGAAGCCATGTAATCCTATGTACATCTTCTAGTAGGATGGTCATCTCACCTATAAATAGTAGAAAAGTGTTCATGGCTAGATCCCATCTCTCAATGAGGTCCATGATCATAGCCACATCTCATAGCAGATGTTAGAAGTGTATCATATCTCTAAGGCCCACCTCCTTCATATACACCCAGTCTCCATCTATCATTCCTTCATGGATATCTATAAAGATTTGAGGGACCTGATCTTGCATCTAGATCTAATCTCATGCCCGCAAAGTCATTATCAAATGTACTTAGTTTTTTTATAACTACTTTTCCTATGTCTTTTCCCATCATTTCACCTACCTACTGGCATCTATTCTCCTCTATAATAAATTAGCCTTTATTTTTAACCTAACCCAACCTATCTCCGTGATACACCTACCTCTTACCTTAACATTTTATCAAAACCCAACCTACCCCTAACATCCTACATACTAAATCATTTTAAAACTTACCTATTTGCCTTAGCCTTTTATCAAAGGCATTTTACCATTTGGTCAATCACCAATGGTCACTATGATCACCAATGGTTGACATTACCCATTTTAATTTTGTCATCGACCATCGATAGTTGGGTATGACCATTGTGATCACTGTGTGTGACCATCAACAAAACATACCTAGCCCTACTTACCCAAAACCACCTAAAATTTCATTCTAACTCTCAATAAACCTATCTCATACCTATCTTGACCCTCTCTTAACCTACCTACTCTCTCAATTTCAATTTTCACCTACTAATTTAGCCAAAATTAACCTAAACCTAAAACTTAGGTCAAACCCTCAAACCCTCCCCAAATGAACAACAAACTAACAAAAAGTTAACAAAAACTACCAAAATCAATCTATACTAACAATTTAAGGTAGCCCCTACCTCATTCCTCAATCATCATTAAGGAGGAGTACTAGCTCCTACTACTCAACCATGTCCTCATCTACCTTACATCCTTAATCCTATGCTATCTCAACACAAACCTCACACCAATTAGCCAATCAAAAAATACCCAATCAATAATCAATTTCCTCGTCAACACTCTTGCATAAAATGCCAAAATCACCAATATATAGGAGTCAAAAAGTTGTAAAAGGTCAAAATTGAAAATGACAAATCTTTTTCACTTTTTATCCTCTAACCTTTTAGGTTTTTACCCTGATCATTGATGGTTAGGGTAAACATTGATAGTCAATTTTGGGACCCCTAACCATCGATGATAAAAAAAAACCCACTTGTGAAAATTTTTAGCACCAAAACCTTCATACCACCTTTTTGGAGATTACCCTTCTCCACCAAACCTCAACCAAACTTTTAAGAGCACCTATTCTCTACAAATCAACCATGAACCATTAGAGAACACCCTTTCCCACCAACCAACCATTGAACCATGTCCACCTTATTATTGGCCATTTTGGCCCCAACTATTGCATATTTTGTGATGACCTCATCTTGGTCCTTTTGACCACACCAACCAATGTTGCCATGATGAACATTTAAATTTTCACCACCTCATGCACACTAGACCATTTGTGTTTTTCATAGGATCATTTGCTACCTCAGATACACATGAAAACATTGAGCTTATATATGAGAATTGTGTTTACAAGTATATCCCAACTATCACATATGGTCATGTAATCTACTTATTAGTTATCCTTCTAACACCAACCTTAATATTACCAACTATGACAACTTAGTCTTTGAAAGATCTTGGATATCACACTTAGTCACATTTTGTGTACATGTTTACACTTCAAATACCCAACCCCTTTTGTCACCAATCTTGTAACTCACCATGAAACACTTATCAAACCTTGAATCAATTTTGGATTTACCTCATTGACTCTAAATTTGAGGGGGAACACCTCCTTCCATATTTAGGACAACCATACCATTAACTAGTAAACCATTTTTGTTTTACATCTCATTGTCACAAACTACATAGTGAAAAGGGGAAAAATATAGACATCAAAAATTTTCAAATTACATTTTTGAATGTTGAAACACCCCTCAATCCCCTTAGGACCAATTGGACCCTTTGACCCATAACCAAACCTAACTATGGTTAATTTGACTAGGTAATCAAACCCACCTGTTTACCCCACTTAGCCTTCAACACTCAATTGTTGATAGTCACCTTGACCACTGATGGTCACCCTAATCATCGACGATCAGGGTCCCCACATACCAAACACAACACTAGCTATGTACATGCTAACATGACACAATTTAATATGTTCACCTTACCCACTGCTAACACATCATGATGCATCAACATTAGTAGCCTAACCTTTTATGGAACCTCCTACCTCCATCTCTCTTTTCCTATAAAAGGAGGGGAGTAAGAGGTGAATAAGGATCCATAAAGCATTCTAGCATATAAGTAATCAAGCCATCAGAAATTTAACAACTACAATAAAGACTCAAACCTCTACCAAAATTTCTCTTGAGGTAAATTATTGTTACTCTACCAAAACTTCTCTAGGATCATCCATCTACCATTAAGAAACAAGCTAGGTACATTTGTATTTTAGGTTCTATTTGTTTGGTTTTTGACTTCCCTACATAGATCAGAGCTTTTTGCATCTTATCTCCTAACCCATAAACCTTAACCAAATCCCTAGAACACTCACTAATCACTTTTTGCAACCTAAACTAGAACCTTTTCTAAACACATCTAAAACCCATAACAACCATTGATGGTTACCCTAACTGTCGATGGTCACCTTCAACCACCAAAAATCACCCAACTATTGATGATTAACTCAACTACTGATGGTTACCCTAACCACCGATGGTCATTATGGTAGGAAATAATATAAAGTTATTTCCACCTACTCACCCTCACCTAAATTCCATTTTTTATGTTCATGCCTATTCACAAAGACCTCACCTATTTTTTGAACCCAACCTAACCCATTTAGTATTAGTATTGACCTAATATTTGCTATAATTAGCTTATTTGCCTTTATCAAGAATTATTTTCTTCTTGCATTTCCTTTCATTATTTTCTATCATTTCATGAAAGTACTTTATCTTCATTTATTTCAACATAACTATTTTAAGAGTGTGGAATGATAGCCTCCTAGCAAGCTTACGCTTCTTAGATCTAGCTCATTCTAGGCAATCCACCTTGCTACCTATCTAATAAACCCTATGTATGAGTGGTTTTTTTATCTACAGGTCATTATTCTCAAGAAAAAGAGGAGTTCTTCACACTTTTCTAAATAACATATGCATAAACAAATAGGTTCCTCTACCATACACTTATTACTAGTTTTTACTTCATCTTGAAATAGAAATAAGAAAAAATTGAGAGAAACACTACCTTTCAAAAGATTTTACAGCTAATATAGGAAGCTACCTCTTAGTTGATTGGTCCTTTTTAGACTTTAGAATAATATATGGAATAAAAGTGACCATAATAACTTAGCCATTTGCTATAGTCCACATTAATCCCTATTTAGAAGCAATTTCTAATCTTAATTATGTGATCAATGACAAGGTGGAATCTATTGTAGATGATGGTGATTCTTCAAAACTTGAGGTTATAGCTGACTTGTTTCTAAATTAGTATGGTGAATATGCTTATGAACATGATATATATATATATATATATAGAAAATTGACCTTGACACCTATATCATCCATGAAGGATGATCTCAACAAGATGAGGTAAGTGTTGAACATTATCTCTCACAAGATGTTAAAGGCAATTACTTGATCCATGTATATGATGATGATATATTGAAGGGCACTATAAATTATCATGATGAGAATAACCATGTAATTTTACCTATACTTGATGAAGAAGCCCTTGAATATGGCATTCATGAGGAAGAAGATGACCTATGGCAAAGGTTCAATGCCATATATCAATCATTTGATCATTTAGGTAATATTACTTCCCCTCCTAAGAAGTGTATATCTTATGAGTGTGTTACTAAGACTAATGAGTAGGTTGTTGAGTGTTATATCAAGCATGCACATATATGCCAAACCACTATTCTCTACAATCATAAAAGATCTTAGTAAAGCTAATACCCAAGAATTAGTAATCATGGAGAGGCATGGTGAAGATAAGGTATAATATTCAAGAGCTCAATATGAGGGAGAACCACATTTAGAGGTATTATTAAATGGTGGAGAGGTACTTGATGATCTTTCACATCAAACACAGCATGCCTAAGAGAATGGAAAGGTTGGGGCAGTTGTCATACCTTCTAATTTGTAGTTTGAATAGCACCAATAAGATATGATAGAGATCAATCTAGTTATAAATCCAAACAAGGTCATTAGAAATCAAGAAAGAGTGTCATTGAAAGCTCAAAGTAGGCCACTTGCAAACTTGATAAGACATAATAAGGACAAGCCTTATAACCATATACATATTCAAGTGGTTGACGATGAACATGTTTCAAATGACAAGTTACTTTCATGGAGCAATAAAGATGTAATAAGAACCATCTTTGACCCTTTTTAAATCATGTTAATATGTCTTTTACCTCAAGAGTGAGGTCTTGTAAATACTAGATTAGGTGTGTGTCTTTGTTTCAGTTGTGTGTGTGTTACATAAGTGTTTTTTAGAACATATGATTATTTATATTAGGGTGTCTTCTTTTGTGTGTCTTTTCTATTATTTGGTTTGGTTTCAAAGACAAATTAAGTGTCAAATTTATGCATAGGTGACTCCATGGCCCAATGGATAGGATTAGGCTACTTGTCATTGGTATAGAAAGCATACCACCCCTAGGAAATCACTAAGAATGTTGACTATTTTGACCATAAGTCAAAATAAGTCAACCCCCTATAGTATAAAAATTGATATAGGGGTATTATAAGATGTAATAGGGTGTTTCATGGTCCTTTTAATGCCATTTAATATGTTATTAGCCTTGGTCATTGTCAAATTTAGTCTTAAGTCATTTTATGTCCCATAGGGTAATATTTGTGTCATTAATGAGATTTGTATAGTTTCCTATAGTATAAAGTGTTCTAAAGTATATTTCAATGTCCTACATGTCATATCCTTGTCAGGTATGTCAATTGTAACTGAAAATTTGTAGGTACTATGTTAAAATCAAGAAAATAATTGAAAAGGGGAGGATTTTGGCATTTGTATGACTTATAAAGGAGTGCAGCACATGTGGAAAGCTTATGAAATGAATATTAAAATTACATGATTTCATTTTAATTCTTGATCAACTTTTAAATTATCAAAAATGGCCCAAAACCATTTCACTTCTATATTTCTCCACCAGGCATGCAAAACTGGTCAATAGGTTTTCTCATGGTATGACCAGTAGGAGAGGTTTTAGGTCAAATCATAATGTGGGGTATTGGTAAACTTTGTATGATTCACATTCATGGAATTATTTTAAATATTGTTTGCATATGTTTTATGAACCATTCTTAAGAATCTGACTATCTCTTTTTACATGTTAATCCTCACACCCTATAAGTTTTCTCCTTTTCTAAGCTGGTTCGTACAAACCAATAGATTAAAGTACTTTCATAAGACATGGAAATATTTATCTAATGTTTTCCATATTTGATTTCATTTTTGGAGGTGAGTGATTGAGCCAAACATCTCAAGTTGTAGGTTGAGTACACTAATGGAGTTGTTGGCATTATCATCAACTACAGAGATTTTATTTTCTTGTAGTGGTTTCAATAAGAAGTTGATATGGTGTGTACACCTCTAAGATGTACTATAAACCACCATCCTCTCAAGGATTAGTTTCTAAAGGTTTCACATGATGGTCACAATCAAAGAACATGGTACACATTCAAGTTTCCTGCATGCAGTCAGTTGAGTCAGGTGTATGAAAGCTTGATTAACATCCATAGAGATGTAATGATAAGTTATAAGAGGTGTTTAACACACTCTTTAACATTAAAAATCAATCAAATCATTTCAAATGACATGTAATGGACTATGATAACTAATTTAATTCCTAACATAGTCTTGCACCTAATATACACCTACAAGTGCCCTATAGGAGAATAATAATGTTAAATGAGGACATGAGAATTGGTTTTAATTCCTTTAAGGTGGAAAATATCCATTTAAAGACCTTAAAAATTTCTATAATTGGTTTAAAATCCATGCACTATGTACATTATCCATGTTTCACATTCATTGCCCTTGTCTACTACTATGTGTACACCTACAAGTCTCCATAGAGGTCTGAGAAGTTAGAGTGATAGTATTTAGACATGTTTGAGACCTTAATAGAGAATTAAAAAGTTTGAGAATGACATGGCCATCAATAGGGAATCCATTGAGTGACAAGTAGACTTGAATCAGGTTCATATGTGGAATATTTTATTTTAGGGACTTGTTACCTTAAAAACTTTGAAATAAAACCATATCCACTTTTGGTGCTACTATATAATAAGGTAACATGGAGTCTATATGAATTTTAATGCCCCCATCATGAATTCCTATCATAGGAGTGATGTCTTGACCAAAGAGAGTGATTGTTTGACTCTAATGAGTAATGTAGATGAGGTCCCCAACTCAGACATTCTTTCACTATAGGTTTTCAATGTTTACTACAATGCTTGGAACTTCAAGTGATCTCATAGTCCAAGGTGGTAGGATAGGAGAATACATTCATGGTAAGTGATCCTATTAAGGTGAGAGGAACACTAAGTGATACAAAGAACATTAATAAGGGTGGATGTATAGGTTATTAACTTATATCATCATCTACATGTGTGCTTTGGCCTCAAAAGGGTCACCTATATCCTGACTATAGGTACCTATAATCTCATAAGAGGAACCATGGTGATTATAAGCCTAAAAACACAAACACTTGTCAATTAGAGTTGGTTTCAAGATTCCAAAGAGATCATATGAGGTATATCATAGGTTTTAAAGGTTGAAAGGCATCTACGATATCCTTTTTACTCTAAAAATGGTCACCTATAGTCAATGATAATGTGATTGTGTACTAGCATATGATAATTTGTTCTTGTCATAGGTATTTGAGCATGAAGTGAGTTCAAATGAAGTTGAAAGTGACCTGGATGATTTCAAGGGGAACATAGAACATGGTACAAGGCCTAACTATGTAATGTACACCTATAGGCATCCCCTTTTCTGATGGGAAACACAGTGCATAGTTGACTTGCCAACTAGGCCTATCAAGTAGCAAGCATATAATGAGGAATTTGGAAAAGTTTTAAGTTTTGACATGTCTAAGATCATACTTTAAGTGAAGTATCTCTATAGTACCTTCATTTTAGCTAATCTATAATGACATACTAAATAAAGAGTGATCACCAAGTGAGAAGGTGATAACTCCAATGGATATAAGGATAGAAGGGGTCTTGAAACGTGTCACACAACCCCTTTTATTGATTAGTTGTATAGATTGAAGACCACCTTGGTTCCAAATATGAAGGATGAGTGAAATAATGGTGATTATGATTTCAGATAGTGAGAACACTTGGCTAGAATAATATCAATTATTAGGGACACATCCAATGCATATTGGATCTTGGCCTTAACCCCCTCATCATAGTGCATAGGTGGAAATTATTCCTAGTCTAGTTTGGAGCATGTAAGGAAGGCCAAATGATGAGGGTAGTTTCTAAAGAGGCAGTTGATTTGAGGAGTTTCATGCTTGGAGAGACATTTATCTATAAATACCTTTCATGGTCTATTTAATATTAAATTATATTACAAACATAACTCCTCTCAGCTTGACACCTATTCTTGTGACTCTTGAGCTTCATTCTCCTCTCTCCTCTCTCACATTTTATAAGTACTAGCAATTTTTACTCTTTTTTCATAATTCCACACTATGTATGGCAAAGCCCTACTAGTATTATTTTTTAATTTTCCTTTGAATAATACAAGCATATATTTTTGAGTTGACAAACATCTTTTTTAAGTGTGTGAAGTGATGAATGGTGAGGTCCAGAGATAAGCTTCTATCCTTGATTCTCCTTATTCTTTCATGTCTAGTGCAAGAAAGTTCTCATTCTAATAGGTCATATGGAGTGTAGCTAGTGTGTTGGGTCCTTTCAAGTGTGCAAGTGTCCTTAGATTTTGTAATATGATCTTTGGTTTACTTACCTTGAATTATCTCATGCATATCACCTCTATATTGAAATACTAATGTTATAACATCTTAGGACTTTGAATCTAGTTTGTAGGTCTTGTTTCTTAGTGAAATAAGTATGATATCTTAATGTAAATATTCATGGTGTATCAACTCCTTAGAATATCTTTCTTTAATACATACTTCTATCACTTTTCACACAAGCAATCAAATAGCATAGGTGATAAGCACTTTAATATTAATTCAGGGAGCTAACCCTTAAACCTAGAGATCTACCTCTACTATAGGTAACCCATAGGCCTATATGCATTCCACTATTTCCAAAATCTTATATTAGTCTTAGATAACCTACTTTAGGGTGAAATATTTGGTAACAAAAGGAATTAAAGGAACCAACTATGCTCTTTGGTGTCTAGTAGTGATAGGTATAAATTCAAAATGAACCATGTAATAATAAACATCATGAGGTGATTTATTATTAGGTTATTTATATATGATGAATTTTATATTTGTTATTAAATGACAATAATTGATTTACATGTAAATTACAAACTTTACATCTTATACGGAAATAACATGTAAATGAGACTATAAATCTTTGAATTAAGAAATGATAAGTAGCTTCAATCATTATAATCATAATTAATTTGAGAATTAGAAAATCTAAAATATGAAACCCCAATGGAAATACTAAAATGGAAGGAAAAACACTAATTTTAAGCTAGAGTTTTATCTATGTTCAATAGTAATCGACAACAAGAATAAACAATAATATGGAAAATGGCTGCTAGTAGAGAATTTATTTGATTTAAAAACCCTAGAGAAATAATATGAAATAAAAAAAGAAGGATATTCAATCAATAGATGGGTTCACTAATATGTTTTATCAAATTTTTGAAAATTATGGCATTAGTTACCTAAATGTGAAAAATTTATGTGTGAAATCAGACTGCTATAAATATATAATAAATGACACAAATTGATTTAGAATTTAATAAATCTATAAATATACAAAATGTGGAAAGTAAATATGAGAAACATAAACTTATCTAGAAAACTAAGTTCAAAATATTTTTAGATCTCAAACTGATAGGGCGACTATGTTGACTAGATGCAAACTAAGAACAAGAGTTGGTAGAGATTATAGAGAGGAGAATTATCATTAGATAGTAAATTAGTGAATTTTTATCCTAATAGAGCATCTATTTTTTTTAGATAATAGAGACATGAGATTTATAGGTTAGCTTCAACTTCTCTTATTTACTCTGTAGACTATGTGGAAGCTTCCAATCTAATGTAGGGACCACTAGGTAACTCATTCTTTAATTAAAACCCTATCTCAATGACATAGGAATATGAATTCAATAACATAATAAAAATGCGTTAAGGGTTGAATTTGTGCTTGACCTTAACACCCTCTATGTTGAGTTTTATCTACATATCAATACTCTAAAGAGGGATCAAACTCCATATACTTATCCTATGCTGTGGTGGTGTGTATCAAAGATGATGTAAAATGTTATATGTTGATGTAAAATTGATGTGATTAAGTGCTTTAACTATGAATCATGACCTTAGAAGTCTACTTGGACTTTATCTCATCACTGCTAAGGTTGTGTAATCATAATTGGGATAAATACGTAATTTTATCTTAATGTGCAATTAAAATTCTAGTACTTTTTAGTGTGGAATCCATTTGTTTGAAAAATGTTTTTATATTGGTATTTTTTTAGTTGATTTGGATGAGGCACACTAAAATTATGGGCTGACCCTTCCATAAATTTGGATTTTGGAAATTAGTCATTATTTAGTGAGAAGACAACATTGGTGGATCTAGATAAGAGAGTAGGGCATTTTTGTCTGATTATGACATTTTTTTTAGAGTCACAAATAACTACTATGGGTACTAGGGATAATTTGAGTGATCTTAGACTAGTTTGTATGAAATATAGGAACATTCTAGAGTGTTTTTTATTGCTTAGAAGGATGGGTCACCGCATATAAATTGAAGGAAAATGGTCAAAAGGCCCTAAAATAAGGCATGGTATAAGTGTGTCAAAATGGTGGTCACAAGTGAACTACTTTAGGTTAAATTTTAATTTATGTGCCTATACTTTTATTTTTCACTTTGGGCACATTTTCAAATAAATTCAAACAATCCAATCTAAATGCATTATAAATAATTTTCAATACTCATTATTGCATACTTAACATGTTATACATTTAATTTCACTTACATAATCATATATTTATCTTGTTCATGAGGATCATGTGCATTCTTATATATATAGTAATCATTTAATCTACATTATTATGATTCATTTTCATATATAATGGGGGTACAAGGATTACCTTCCTTCTTATCATATAATTCTTTAAGCACCCTATTGAGGATTATTCAAATCCTTTCCTCTTATTCTATTTTTGAAACCTTACAGAAAGTAATTTTCAATTCCAATAATTTAAAAAATAAAAAATTAGAAACTTCTAAATTAGTACATAAAAAACATTTTCAAAATTATGTTAGCTTATTTTATTCACATATGTTATTTGTTTTGTTTTAAATAAATATCATATTTCAAGTTTAAATACACATTAAATCTTCATGAGGTATTTGAATGTGGTACAAGATATACTTTTACATGGTTTTGATGTCAAGCATCCCTCATTACCTAATAATTTTGATAAGTTTGGGCATCTCTTCATTCTCCATAAACAATTTAATAGTTTTTATTTATCCACAATCTTTATACCATGTTGAGCTATACATTATATAAAAAAATGTTACTTACTCATACTATACATGTGTTAAATGAACTATGTTATTTTTTTATAATGACATGAATCCATGTGGTGGATGTAAACTAGTTTCATTTTTTCTATGCTTCTTTTCTTATTTTATTACATGACAAGTTAAAACTTGCTTGTTAATTATGTGTGGCCTTTGGCCTTATCTATTCAAATGTTTGATTTTATGGTATCATTATACCCTTTGTGTGTGTCCCTTTACCTTATTTGATTATGTGACATTCACATGTCCCTTGTATGTGGCCTTTGGGCCTTTATGTGTGACATAAACGTAATTTTTTGTTATTATTTATATGTTTATTATGTGTATGTTACTATAGTATCATGATTCACATCATACAATAGTTATATATTCTATTACTTTAGATTCATGATGCATATCATGCACATCCTCCTTATGAGACTCAATGATACATCTTTATAATACATGATCATATGTAAATTAATGTTATATTAACAAATATGATGCAAATACATTCAAAATTTCAAGTGCTAATACATGATTACATATTTCACATATTACATAGCTTTTATTTTGAGTTAAGTGACTTGTAGGCTACATATCTAATCTAAAAAGAGGGGAATCACAATAGGCTTGTCTTGATAAGTCAAGTCTCCATGAGCAAAATTTGAGATTTATGGTACTATACATTTTCAAAGATTATAGCATGATTCCAAACTTTAATATTATGAGGGCATATGGATTGCATGTGTAATCATTATGAAAGTTACAAGTTTTAATAGTTTAAAAGTTAAAATCGGCATTAAATATTAATTTAGTATAGTACAGGAAGCATGATACTAATTCATGTTCAATTTACTACGTGTAAATTTCAAAGTTCACAAATTCAAAAGGTTTCAAAAGTTACAAAGTATTAAATTCTCTCAAGTTTAAAAGTTTGAATTAGAATCTAGATTCTTCTATAGTGGTGTGATTCATATTTATGTTGTAAGTGGGCCACCTTAGAGTCTAATGACACTCAACATTTGTGGTTTTCATTTTTAAATATGTATCAAGAAATAGTTGGAAATTTTTCCCCTTCAATTTATAGAGAATTATAAAAAATAAAATGAGAGTTAGAACATGCAATATTACAAAATTAAAATCATTCAAAGGTTTTCAAATTGAGACCTTATCACTCTCAATTCACCATAAGTTTAACATTTTTTCCAAATGTCTCAACAATGGAGCAATCACTTATTCAATTGCAAGTTACATGGAAAATATATTACATACTCTTTTAGGTTTTCACTTTCCTTTCTCTCTTTGCAAATTTCTAATTTCAAATTTTAAATCTTCAAATATGGACAAGAACTAATTTTAGTGCCATTATCATAGGATTTGCATAATGGCATGTCACATAATAAAGCTTTACATTCAAATATAAAGTGTGTATACACACTTAGGTTTGCATCTAATTTAATCTTGTAATTTCACTTTTTTCATCACTATAATAAAGTGGGGTCAAATGTAACACATAGAAATTTAATCATTTAGTGTTTGACAATGTTTATTATTTACATCCTTACCTTGCTTTGTTTATTCACTATTTCTCTAACTCACAATATATAATAGATCCTTAAATACTTTTTAAACACTATTTTTTTAATATAAACATCCATATTTCATCTAATGGTATCTCTATTAAACTTACAAACACCTATTAATCATTTTATAATAAACTTTATTTACATGGGATAGGATCATACTAAGCTGAACAGGGTCCCACTATAGCCTTATCTCCCAACATGGCCTTGTCCCTCACACTTCAACAATTACATTTTAAAATTTATACATTTCACAATGTATATCTCATGCATTTTTTACATTCTATTATAAAAAATATTCTAAAGAATCCCCTTTAAAATCACATCAAGGCATTCACTTGAAATCCCCTAGTAAGTTGAGTTTAAATTACTACACAATGAGCAAAAGAATACTATTTATTCCAATTTAAATTATGTTACTTTTTAACAGTTATATTATAAATTATTATAGGTCAATATCATCCATTATCAAACATCTCAATCAATATTCTAGATACTTACATATATTTTAAAAATCATTGATCACACAATCACCATAGAAGGGAGAACTACATTGACTTGAGGCTCATTCAGGATATGTAAACAATACTCATATTATGTTGGGTTTTTTGAAGATATTTTAGTTATTCCCATTACCATTCCCCTTACCCATTACACCCCTTTTTAATTTGATCTATATCTTGTTTATTGTGAAAGAATAAGGGTTTATGTTTTATAAGTTTCTTGTGCATCTATTTGAATCCTGCACAGAATCAAGAAACCATCATTTACATGCACATAGATCCAGATCAAAAAATTAGTCACATAGTCAACCAAGATGTGATCATAGTCAATAGACAAGGCCATACTGCACCCTTATATTTCTACTATGTCCTTGTCCTAACATAATTTACAATTCTATTTTTGGATGTGATACTACTTATAGGTCTTTTTAAGTAGTTTCTAGTCACAATCAGCTTACACAATTAGCTTTAAATATATTTTAGGGAGGTTTGCATATCTTTGGTCTTGTTTACTATTTTTCACATATTCAAAATTATGTACAATTCTTTATTAAATTATAGTTTCATATCATATTTATATATTCCAAAATTCTATTTCAATATTTTAATATCTATTAATTTTATTATTTTCAATTCAAAATAGATTAAACAATGCAGGAACAACTAACCCCATAACACATATTGAAATTTTTGAAAGAGTATGGATATGAAAATTAGAAACAAATAATGACTTAGGTAAAATTATTTTATTGGACCCTTGAGGGATATCCACGAACATGGTATAAGCATCAAGAAATTTGTAGAGGAACATTTAAATAGGAAGATCTCATAATGGATTCTTGGTGAAATTTTAACTTTTGGGAACCAACTACATGGATATGCCAAGCGTTATGTAAAATTATAATATTCTTGTTCATGTTGGACTATGTTTCTAAATAATAATTTAGTAAATTAAAAATAGAAGAAATATAAATGGGACACATAGATGATTAGGAACCAATTAGAATTATAATCAGATGAATTAAAAAAAAGATGGGGAAAATAAGGCCATAGAGGAGAAATGCAAAATTTAACATATAGTATAAAAATAGAAAAAAACAATTATATGATCAACATAAGAGCTAATTGAAGACTCATATTAAAAAAAAAATAAGGAGAAAGGTAATTTATTGACATTATAGAAGATAAAACATTATATTTCTCTAAACCCTTAAAAACAAGGGAAGAAAATGTAGCCAATGAGGAAAACCCCAAGATAAAAAAATTAGAGATTATTAGGATGATTAAGAGGTTTAGAAAATAATTGAGTTTTTATGGTAATATGATGACTTATTTTCATGGACATTTGCTAAAATTAAAGGGATAAAAGAAGAAATTGTCACAATGAAACTATAACTCAAAGATGATCAAAAAACCCTTATGGAAGAGACCATATAGGATTAACTTGAACATTAAAGTTAAATTAAAAACCAAATTAGATAAAATGTAGTTAGTGGTATTATCAACCCAATTTAAGACACATATTGGATAAGCCCCATGGTCATTCAAAATAATAAAATAGGATAAATATGGATTTGTGTTGATTATAGGTATCTAAATAAGGTGTGTTTACATGATCTATTCCTGACATCATTTAGGGAAGAAATATTAGAAAGTATTATAGGAAGGGAAATATATTAATTTACAGATGGATTATCTAGCTACCATTAGGTCTGGATAGCCCTTGAACATTGCCCAAGAACCACATCTATAACCAAATTTGGATTATTCATGTATATTATATTGTTTTTTGTGTTAAATAATACACCAATTATACTCAATTAGATAATGGCAAATGAATTTAGAGAATTTATTCATGATTGTTTACAGGTATTATTAGATGATTGGATGTGCTATGGTATGTTAAAATACCATGTCTAGGTATTGAGGCTAAAGTTTCAACAATGTAGACAACTCAACATTTCATTAAACCTAAAGAAACATATTTTTTCTACTCCATTTAAATCCCTTTAAGGACATATTTTTTGAAAAGATGGGTTGATTGTAGATCCATTTAAAAAGATAGTAATGGTAAATATACCACCCTATAAAAAATAAAAAGAGTTAATAAAAATCTTGGAGTATATATGTTACCACTTCATATTCATTAGGAATTATGTGACAATCAACAGATTAGTATAGAAGTTGTTGAAGAAAATAAATAACCAACCCATAGGATGATCAACACAATGTCAAGACTTGATTGACAAACTAAAGAATAAAATCATAGATGTTCTAATACTAGTATTTTGTAATTGTAAAGTCTCATTTCATGTCCATGTATGTGCTTTAGGTATATAAATAGGAATGGTATTAGTTGTGTATATAAATAGGAATAATATTAGCACAACACCACTGCAACATTAACTACCCCATTTCTTTTGAAGGAAGGAAGTTATCAAAAGCTGAGATGAACTATTCAACTATATAAAGAGAATCATTATCCATGGTTTATGTAATAGAAAAAATTTGGAATTATTTACTAGCCATCCCATTTATATTTTTCAATGATTGTGAACCCTTAATATGGCTAATCGATAAACCAATCATATAAGAGAAAATATGCCAATGGTTAATGTTTTTTTAGGAATCTGAGTTCAAAATCAAATAAAACAATAATAAATAATTGACTTGAATATTTATCATTAATTACCATAAAATAAGATGCGGGTCTGATCGAGGATGAGTTCTTTAGAGATCATCTTTTCCACAATAAAGTTTTCCCTAAAGATATAAAAAGTATTGTTCAATTCCTTCCCATTAGAAGATTTCCTATAATGTATAATAAAATGGATCATAAAATATTGATGATATAGGCCTTTATATTTACACTTATTGAGGGTGGTCTATTTAAAAATGGAAGGGATGAGGTTTTGATAAAGGTAACCTTACCGCATGAAACATAAAATATCATAAGAGAAACATATGGTAGCACATCACTTGGACATAATTTAAGGGAATTTACTATTAAAAAGATAATGCTAGTTTCCCTATGGTGGTAAAAAATGTTCAAAGATTCCCATAAGTATACTATAAACAGTGATATATGCCAAAGGATATGAAAACCCAACACGTGAGATGAAATGCCATTATGACCAGTACTAGTTTTATCTCCATTTGAAAAATGGAACTACTATTGAATTTATTGGGCCTATCAAACATGTTTCACATACAAGTGATGCAATATTAATCATCACATGTATAAAGTACTTAACTAGATGGGTCGAAGCTATACCTACAAAATATTGCAATTTAAAACTACTAATTTTTTTATATGATAATTTTATTACATGGTTTTGATTCCCAATTAGTAAAATGAGTGATTAGGGTAAATTTTTTGTTAATAATACCATTATGGAGTTACATAAGCATTTATTGATATAACATAATCAGATTACTCTTTTACTATTCATAGGTGAATGGAATAGTCAAAACATTTAACAAAATTTTGAAAGATGTATTAACCAAGGTATGAAACATGGATATTTTTTATTGTCACACAAACATCCCTATAATGCTTTTAGTTTATTGCACAACATACAAAATACTAACCAAATATTATTTGTTTTAACTAGTGTATGGACTGAAAGCCACAATACTTATGGAATGTATCTTACCAAGCTTAAGAATAGTGACAACATTTAAGCTAAATAATAAAGACACATTGAAATAAATACTAATAGAGTTAGAAAAATTAGATGAAAAAATATTTGTAGCTACCTATAATAAAATAAAATAAAATAAAAAGACATTAGAAAGAATGGCATGATAGCCACATTAGGGTAAAGTAATTATAAATACAATATAAATTATTATTTTGTAATAAAATATAAATAGAAACTAGAAAAACTAAAGATAATATGGCTAAGGCTATACATAATTGAGGAAATATTTGATTCAGGAGCAATAAAATTGAAACATATTTTATGAACATTACAATAATGATTTGTGAAGGTAGCATGCTTAAAAATCTACACCATATATCATTGTAGTGAAATATGGTAAGGAAATATATTATAGGTTAAGGGGTGGCATTGTCCTATAAATCTATTCAGGTGAGTTGAGAAGTATATTGTGGTATCTTATGTTAGATTTCTAAGTTTTGGTTGTTGATTGTGTTACCCCACAAAAAGATAAAAGAGAAAAATTTAAAAAACAACTAAAAGGTGATGGAAAAAAAGTGAAAAACATTAATAATAATAATAATAATAATAATAATAATAATAATAATAATAATAATAATAATAATAATAATAATAATAATAATAATAATAATACAAAAAAATTAAAAAAGAAAACATAAAAATAATTTTCAAAAAATATATATAATATGTAATTTGAAGAAAATAGTTTTTAAAAATATATATAGAAAACGTTAAAAAGAGAGAGAGAGACCCCAAGTTCAAAAACATGTAGGTAAGGAAATATAAGGATTTAAATATGATTCAAAAATTTAGTATAAGGAGGAAGATAAAAGTAGTGAAGAACATCCCATCTAAATAAAAAGTGTAGATACATTTGTTTTTACATAAGGGTAAAATTTGTAGATTGGTTTTGAAAAATAACTATATTTAACATAAATAGGTGGTTGGTGGGAAATAGGAAAATAATTAGAGAAATAAATTTATGATGTAATAGATAAGGATGAAAATAAATAATAAGGATAAAAATAAAACACCATTAATAAAAAAATGGGAAAGAGAGGTAGGTAAAAATGGTCATAAATATTAATTGAAAATAAAAAGAGTTGTTATCACCACCACACTTAATATATAGATTAGGACAGCTATAAAGTAAGGTTTTTACATAACATAAAAACAAAAATCTCTATTTTATAACAACACTCTTCCCAAATTTTGTGTGAATAAGACATACTCTATGTATAATTATAAACTATAACAAAGAAAAAGATGGAGGTACCCAAGGTAGTTAGCACAAAATAGATTAAACAACCCAAGTATAAGAAACATTCTACAAAGTTTGAGTTTCAAATCCATATAGATAATTTTTAAGTGTTCATGCCTTAGTGTCCCATTATGGATACACTCATAAACATATCCATTCAAACTTAGTATAAATTGATCATCGTGTTATGGATCCAGATATGATGGAAATGATGTAAAAGAACCCATAAACCCAATAGATCAAATATATGGTAGAGTATATTATCATTCCTAGGATGTATTTAGATGTTTGGATCTAACTCCCCTAATTTTGACTCATGGATATTACCACTAGGATACTAATAATTAGGATGCATGAAGATGTAGTTTACCCAAACTGACTAGATTGCATTACATTGGTGGTCATCTATATGGTTACAAGGTTGATGAACTAAGGCCACAACACCCAAAAGTATGAAAATAATAAATATGTGAGTCCATAACCATTAGCATCACTCATAAGAACAATTCTCAACCAACACATCCTCATTATTTAAGGAATCAGGGACCCTATAGTTTGATATGCCACCAAAGTAATTGCATGGAAAGTATACTACACTAACCAAGAGGATTCTACTACTATAAGGGGCATGCAAATTTACTAATACATAGTCAATACTAACATGAAGTATGGAATTTATATCACACTCTATGAAAAATACCAATAAAATATCTACAAAAAAAGTGAGGTACTATGATTTTTGTTATGGCTCCCTCCTACTAGTTCTAGCCATGTACTTCACATATATAATTATAGGACACCAAGGGTTAGATCAGTGGGATACTAATACCCATATAGGATACAAAGAGAAACTCATATTATATTCCATACATGTAGGGGAGAGGGAGATAATACATCTTATTGAATGGGAGAAAATGATTAGAAACATGGTAGAAAAAATATTTTGAATCTCTCCAAGAAATTTTCAAAAATATTTTACTTAGGTAAAATTTATAATTGATGCTAATAATATTTACATATAACCCTTTTTTAAGAAGGATTCACCAATCCCACCCATCCTTATGAGTTCATTGATGACCAAGTTTAAAAATTACTCAAAGGATCCATAGGTTTACAATAGCATCCCTAAATAACTCATTTTATGAGTGAGGTTGGTTCCACCTCCCAACTGACTATAAATAGTACACCATTTATATCATAAAATACCCATTGTAGTTCAACTACAAGAGACACTATAGGAAACAATATCTATACACTATTCATATATAATACCTATATCATCATGTTTACATAAATAACCCCTACACTAGATCCACAAATTGAAAAATAGGAGGATAATATTAGTTTCATAGTCAAAGACTCCACTATAGGTTGAGTATTAAAGGAAGAAAAAATGGTGGTAAAGGGCACTCACCCATATTCCTTAATGAAAAATATATCCAAGGAATGGGACATCTAAATGGACTAAATAAAAATCCAAATGAAGGAAGAACCATTAGTTTCTACTGCATCATTTATGGTAGTAGTAGGAAAACCTTGTTACAAGTGAATTGAGATAAAATAAAAGAACCCACTCGCTACAGACTATAAGGAGGGGTAATAAAAAATAGAATACTGTTAAGATAAAAATTAGAGGGAGAGAAATACTTGGTTCATACTTAAAAATTAGGTCATCATAAGGAGAATAAGTAGAAGCACAAATAGGTAAGGGAAAGGATGACATAATAGAGATCCCAGATATGGCTACACTAATAGGGATAAGTACCAATAAAATTGGTATACTAATATTAGGTAAGATGTATGATAATGTAGATGTGGAAGGACAACATAGGATAGTAAGAACAATTATGGACCTTATGAAGTTAAGTCTATTCATTCTAGATGACAAAATAGGGGAGCTACAATTATCATTATAGGAAGTAATAAGAATAACATGAGAATATTAGATAAGCTATAACGACTATGAAAAAATATCAATAAGAGACATCAGAGGAGGTAATGGAGGAAATAACTATCCCTTGAATATAAGGAGAGACTAAATAAAATTCAACATATAAAGGTAGGAACCAAAGAGAAAATAGACTTGGTAGTATAAACCTTAGAGAAACAAAAATATCTCTATGTATTAAAATAATTATAAGATGCCAAAATAAAAAAGTAAACGAGATATAAAAAGAGTTAGAAGAGGAAAGAAGTAAAATACAAATAATTGTAGAGCTTGATACAAAGTAGACCCAACAAATACTAGAAAAAGAAAAGGCATAAAAATAATTACATGAAAAATAAAAATTATTAAAAAAGAGGGAAAAAAAAAGGTAGAAGAAAAAAAACAAAAAAAATAAGAAAAGAAAAGGAAAGAAGAATAATAGAAGAAGAAGAGAAGAAAAGAAATGAGGATTAAGATTAAAAAAATGATAAAGAGAAGAAAAGAGAGGAAGAAGATAAAAAAAAAGGAGGATGATAATAAAAATGAAGAATAAGAAGGAAGGTGAATAATATATTATGAAAAATAAATAGTGGAGAGGATGAAGATGAATAAAAAACTTAAACTCCGAACCTTTTCTATTGGATTGGGCCATCATCAATCCAAAGCAGGTATCCAAGTCTTAGACCAAGATATTCTTTCGACTGAGAAATGGATCAATTTCTCATTAAACAAGGTAAAAGAAGATGGATAATCATAATCAACTTGAGAATTTGAAGGATTTGGAAAATTTGGTTGGTTCTCTAATCCCCCCATTATTTTGAAAATTTGAATCGCAGGAAATAAACTTCAAGCCCTAGATCTATTCCCTATGAGGAGGAAAATGTGCTCTTGGATTTGCACAAACCTATTGGTTTGGATTTACTTATTCATAAAGTATTTAAGATTGGTATGGATAAGGAACTCATTTGGGAGTATAATAAGCTTTCATAAAATATTTCATGTTTGAAGACTTGAGATCTAATTGGAAAGTTCACTAGGAAGTGGTTAGCTATTGGGGAAATCAAATCTTAGGTTGCATAAAAATGGGGTAAGGATTTAGAGTTTATCAATTTACCAAAAGGTTTTTTTTATAGTCGTATTCCTTTGTAATAATAGTCATGACTTATTCCTTCAAAAATCCTTTTGGGTGATGTTTGGAGTTAGTCTTTGGATCCAACTTTGGAAGCCCAACTTTGATGCAACTTCAAAATACCTAGGTAGATACCCCACTTGGGTTTAGATATATGGTTTTCAGGTGGAGTATTGGAGTCAAAGTTATCTAATAGACCTAGGAAATTTTCTCAAATCCTTTGTGGAAATCAACCCAAATATAGAGGAGGGATGCCTGGCCTCTTATGATAGGATTCAAGTTTTGATTGACCTATTGGAGGAGGTCCTAGAAAAAATCCTCATCAAATCCCAAGGTAGAATATGGAGACAAATTGTGGATTTTGAAAACATACCTTTCCAATGTTTTAATTGTATAAGTACTAGTCATATTCAAAAACACTAACCAAGAAAGGGTGCTAGGATACCCATGACAAACTTTCATCAAATTTGGAAATCAGCTCTATCTTCAACTACTTTCTATCTATGAAATTATAGGAATTTATGGTCCACACAATAGAAGAATATAGCAAAAAATAAAGGGCTAAAAGTTTCTTTAGATAATGTTTCTTGTACTCAAAAATCAAGAATGTAAATATTCATGAGATGGATTCCCTTCTAGAAATTTAGGTAAGCTAGAATCCTTACCCCTGAATACTATTATCAAAGGATGTGATTTCATTTTCAAATAATCCCAATCTCAACACTCTAATCATAGTATGGAAAAATGAAAGACCTTTCCCAATAAAAATCAAAATCTACAAGAGGAGAACCCTATGATAGAAGCCTTGATCAATGACTTAGAAGTAGAAGAATCAGATTCAAAATAGGAGCTAAATTCAAGAGAATGTTTGTCCATCACATATATCCAAATCTCCTTGTAGAAACCAAACTATGAAATAGCTTTGAAGAGAGGTAGGAAAGACAAGCATGCTCATGTTGTTGAGGAAGTTTCAATTAGAAAATATGATACTCCATCTAATTTTTTTATCCCTGATAAGTGGGAGGTGAAATTCTTCCCAAAAGGAGTATGAAAATAACTTATTAGAATGTTAGGGGTCTTAATGCCCCTAATAAAATACATTTTGTTAAACGTCTTCTCTCTTTTAAATCTCCTAATGTTTAGTTGATTCACGAAACCAAGTTATGTGTTGAGGAAGTGAACTTTTTGATTCATTTTGGATGGAAAAATTAGAATAGTTCCTTTATGGAAGTTTTTGGGGCTTCAAGTGGTTTAGTAATTATTTGGGTTCCTTATAGAGTACAGGTTGACATTGTTGAAGTTGGTCCACACTGGTAATTTTATGAAGTCTCTTGCCTTAGGTCAAACTTGCCATTCTTCTTGTGTAATGTTTATGAAACTAATGATCCTCAGAATACATTAATTCTTTAGGCCAACTTGTCAAATCTATTTCCCATTTTACTAATGTTAAAATTGTTTTAGGAGGAGATTTTAATGCTATTTTTCTTCCCTAAAAAAACTTGGGGTAAACTATTTGGAACTTTAGGTAATCTAGACTTCACTTATTTCATTACCAATAATGACCTTCTCAATTTACCTTCCAAAGTAGGGTGTTTCACCTGGAGCAATAAAAGGAGTGGGGATCAAAATATTTTGGAATGTCTTGATAGATTTCTTGTTTCAAAAACTTGGATGTCTCAAAATTGGTTGTCAAAATATTTCATTCTTTCCTTTATTGGCTCTTATCATTTGCCTATTGTGTTATTTATCAATATTGATCAATCTCCTCTAGATTGCCCTTTTAAGTGGGAAAAATGTGGCTCAAATATTGCTCTTTGGTTGGGATCATTAAAAAACTAGTGGATGAATTGTCATATTCAATCCCACTCTCCCATGTTCTGTATGGCCAAAAAGCTCCAATTTATTAAGGGTCATTTTAGCTAATGGAACATTAGTTTTTTCAAAAATATTTTCTAGGAAAAAGTGAGAGTGGAAGCTGACTTGGAAAATATGAATCTAACCATTTTCCAAGATAGCATGGATCAATTTTTTTATAGGAAATAAAAGACTCTTCTTGTTGAATATGAAGAGTTATTCCAGTGTGAAGAAATTTTTTGGAAACAAAAGTCTAGGACTAAATGGTTAAAAGAAGGGGATAGAAACTCAACTTTTTTACACAACTCAATTAATATAAAAAGGAATTTCAATTATATCTCATAGATAAGATCATTTAATGGTAATTTTTTTAGAAATGAGGTGTTTGATTTCTTCTCTAATCTCTTTAACAGTGATAATTTATCTAATTTGGAAGCCCCGAGCCATAACTTAAACTTCATTCCAAGATTGGTCTCTCTAGAATAAAATGAAAGGCTATTAGCCCCTTTTTCTCTTCAAAAAGTCAGATATGTTGTTTTTTCCATGGAAAAGGAAAAGGCCCCCTATCTAGATGGATTTCTAGCTAATTTCTTTTAGTCTTTCTGGTATTTGGTGGGAGAGGAAGTGTTATAGATGGTAGAATAAGCTCGAAAGAGAAATAAAGTTTTCACTAATTTAAATGTAACCATCATCTCCCTCATTCCTAAGGGTGACTCTCAAGAAAATTTTAGTGACTTCAACCTTATCTCTCTATGTAATATGGTCTATAAATTTGTCACTAAGGCAATAGCAATAAGACTTAGGAAAATCTTGGTGCTTTTGATTTTGAAAGAGTAGGCAAGTTTTATCCCTGGAAAAAATATTCAAGGAGGGATTATTTCTCATGAAATTATACATTCCATTTTGGTCACTCATATAAATGGCATGATGTTAAAAATTTACATTATAAATCTTATGATAAGGTAACTTATTATCTTTTACTAAAGGTACTAGAGAAATTTGGGTTCAACAAACTTTGGTGCAACTAGGTCTTTAGCTACATCTCTAGTCCTAAATACTCTATCTTGGTTTCTAAGATTTAAAAGGTATTTGATAAGGTAACCCTTTATCCCCCTTTCTTTTCATTTTTCTAGTTGAAGCTTTAGGAAGAGTAGTAAAATGCTAAATCCTCATCAATGCTTCATGGTATTCAAGCTTTTGAAGGTATTGATAATCTAATGCATCAATAATTTACTGATGATACCTTCCTCTTTGGTTAAGTATATATTGGGGAATCCTAGACTTTTAATTCTATTCTTAATATCTATGAATTTGCTTTAGGCCAAATGATGAATATTAGAAAATATGAAATTTTCTTCCTAAACTATTGAGAGCAACTGCAAAAAGCAATCTCTTTGGTGATAGGCTTCAATATCGACAAATGTCCCTATAATTTCCTAGGCATCCCTCTTTTCTCTAGCCTCTCATTATATCCATAAAATAACATCATGTTTCTTACATAGGAATTGGATCTAAATGTAGTTTCCAAACTTATGGTTTATTTAGAATAAAATATAAAATATATATCATGGTTATGTATTTAGAATTCCTTTTTATCTATTTATTAGCTATTACTAATTATTATTGGGAAAAAAATGTTATTGATTGTAAACAAAGTCCATACTAAGCTAAGAATGAATCAAAGTATGAAGAGTAACCATTCAAGAATAATGTTGGAGTATTGTTAGAGTCTTCTACAAGGGATCCAACATTTTGGTCAAGTTATAGGCCTACTACAGACTCCTACAAGCTTGCTACAATAGCTATATATTACATCATAAACTCATAAAGGCTTATTATAGTAGCTACATATTACAACAGGCTTGTTATAGTAGCTAAAGATTACAACATGTTTGTTATAGTAGCTATAGATTGCAATAGGCTTTCTATAGATCGGTTATGGATTACATCAGACCAGTTATAGACTAGCTACAAATTACATCAGACCAACTATGGATTACATCATCCATCTACATATTTTATTAGGATTGTTATGGTTTTCAATAGATGTTTTATTTGTTTGTTAATTCATCAATGTAATTTTTGTAAGTGTGATTTACCTTATTCAAGTGTTCTTTATTTTATACAATTGTGATTTACTTTTTTCAAGTGTGATTTTATTTATTAAAGTGTGATTTTCAATTCCAACAAGTGTGATTTTTAAATTCTAAAAGTGTGGAGTGTGATAGAAAGAACCATTTACTAAAGATCTCTTTTTTCTTTTGCGTACAACCTTCAGACCTCAGACTTGGATTTACATTATTAAATGAAGTGGATTGATGACCCCCATAAAGGGTTTAGTATAATCTTTCAAAAATAACTTGGCTTCATGACAAAGATGATGGCTTACACTGGCAGGTCATATCACACCCATTAAATCAATTTTGAGCACCCTTCTAGTATATTGTTTCTCAATTTTACAACCTCTTAATAATATTTTTAAAAAGTTGAATAAGATCATGAAATACTTTTTGTGGCAAGGAGCACATAATCAAATAAAAATCCCATTTTTTAAATGGGAAAGGGTCTATAAAATCAATAAAATGGGAGGTGATGTAGATAAGGATTTGAACCTCTATAATAGGGTGCTTGGAGAAAAAATAGTTTGGGGTTTGATATCTAAACTAGATGCTTTATGGTGTAAGTTGCTAAGAATAAAGATTTTATCTCTAGATGACCCTTGGAGCATAATTTATACTGTTAATCCCCTAAAAGGCTCTTAATTTTGGAATTTTCTCCCAAAATGCAAACCCATTATTATTGAGCATGTCTCTTAGATAATTAATAATTGAAGGACTACTAATTTTTGGGATGATTTGTGGAAAGGTCACAAGCCTATCATATAGACTCCACACTTGATTTATGCTACACAAATTCTCACTACCATGGGGACACCTTAATGGCCAACTATGTTGAATTATAGTTCACCTCACATTTACCTTTTTGGGGGTGGAAAAACATGGATGGTATGAACATTCTATTGGATCAACTAGAAAGATTATATAAGTGCCTAAAAAATAGGAATTTTTTTCTAAATGAAAATTAAGATACCCTTCTTTGGATTGGGGATAGATTAGGAATTGACAAAGTTAATCTCAGATATAAAATGGTTGATGCCACTGATGATTTGATGTCTTAGGCATGCCATATTTTTTGGGATAAAATTGGGATCTAGAAAGTTGGGGATTTCACCCAGCTTGTGGTTTAAGGTCACATTTTAACTCAAGATAGACTCACTAAGATTGGTTTCATTGGTCCAACTTGGTGTTCCTTCTGTAAAAATTGTGAAGAAATAGCAAATCACATTATTTTTTCTTGCCTTTTTGAAGCCTAGTGTTATATTTGGCTATGATGTAGGTTGGATTGGTCTTAGGCTTGGCCACCATCACTGCTCACTACTTTCTCCTCTTAGCCTATTGGTAATTGTAAAAACTTGCTTTTTGATCTATGACAGGTTAGCCTTACAATCTTGGTCTAGTCGCTTTGGAAGGAGAGAAATCAATGCATCTTTAAAGGCAAAGAAAAGTCTCTCCCATCAATTTTGAAATAGATTAAGGTTTTAATTTTTGAATTCATTTCTTCCTAAGTTAAAATAAGAAATGTCCATCTTTCAAGTTGGGATATGAGGATGAGCATAAAATGGAAACTAATCTCTCTCTCCCCGTATTAATGGGTCAACCATAGTCCTTGGGAAAAAAGGTAGAAAAGGAAATTGTGCTTGGAATCCACCACTTGTTGGTTGGTTTAAAATTAATTTTGATGGGTCTTTTAGGTAGAATCTTAGAGCTTTAATGGATATATGTATTATTCAAGATTGTAGTGGATCTCATATCTGAGAAATGTCTAGAAAAATTTAGGATGACACCAACAACAAGCAATTACTAGTGGGATTGAATTAACAATCCAATGTGATATCCTAAAGTTGATTATGAAAGGTGATTCATAGGTTATTATATCTACACTCCAAAAGAAGGATATCACCTCTTAGTACTTATAAAACATCTTGTCAAGCACCTGGGAGAAATTAGCTATTTTTTCCTCTATGGATTTTAACCATTATTTTTGTGAAGAAAATTGGGCAATAGATTTTCTTGCTAACTACATAATTGATCAAGTTGAAGTTTGTTAGGTGGATAATGTGAGGGAGGCATGGGAAGATTTCCCATCCCTCCCCCTTATTTAGATGGGTTGATATTTTTTTTTCTCTTTTTTGTATTTCTTTTATCCTAAAAAGCAATCTCAAAAAGTGGAAGTTTTAAAAAAGAGCCTAATTGGTAGAAATTGGATATCTTTAACATCATCTTTAGTGGTGATGCACATCCTAGCTAAATCTCTCATCATTTTCTTAGCTAAATCTCCCATAATTAATGATCATCACTTATTGATTGAAATCATTAATGCATAGGTGGTGATTGATTAGAAAAACTAACGGTTGTATGTAGCATGAGGGAGTTGATAGCCTTGCCTCTCACTTCATGATTTCTTGGTGTCCTTATTTCTTTTTAATGGGATAAAGAGAATGTTGGTTCCTCATTACCATTTAATATAACTCTCTTCCTATATGTTATGGATCATCAATGGGATTAGATGCTCTAGTAATGGATAAGATCACATAAGTTGTTATTGTTACCCCATGCATCTATGGTGGAAGTAAGGTGTGTGAGATGGCATTTGATGGCTTGATTTCAAGGGCTCATTTGAAAAATATTTTCTAGTTTCTATTCAAAGAATTCTTCAAAGTAGTTTCATTAGTCTTAGGACCAGATTTTATGGTGCTAAGTGTCCACTACCATGTTAATTTTGAGGTAGCAACAATATTTTCATCAAATTTGATGTCATTGGTGTTAGATTATAAGGTAGTGGTGAAGGTGGTTCCCTTCTACGTGAGCCTAAACACTGATTGGGGATGGTGAAGAAAATTTTTATGCATGACCTAATCCCCCTTCTTAAGTTGATGTTTTTGGGCACATATGGCCTAGGTATGGTCCCTATGATGTCTTTTCAAGCTTTGGAAATTCATTTTATGGGTCTTTTAAGTTTTATAGAGGAGTTAAGGAATAAGGTTAGCTCATTAGACCCTCTAGAAGGGATTTTCATATCCATGCCACTTATGGCTTAGTTGTAAAGCTCAATTCTAGAGATCTCTCGATGATGGGATAGCCACCATGACAAGTCATGAGTTGTAGCTATCAATAAATTGGTGAAATAAGTTTCTCATGGTTAGATGGAATGTCCACACTACCTCAACAAAATTTTGAATTTGGAGGTTTCATTGGTTACTCCTATCTCTACCAACTCACTGGATCCCAAATCATTGTGTAAAGGCCCAAATAAGAAACTTAAGTGAAAGGTCATGGGGGAACTAGAATAAAACATCTACAGGGGTAGGGAGATCATATTTTTTGATGATTTCAATGACAAGGTGTAGGCAAGCATTAATCTTTGATACTTGTATGCATCTTTTTTGTTGTTTGTCTTTTTTGGCTACTCCCCTATGGGTTTTGCTTGGTATTTCTTGGTCTATGGTACTGAGTTGATGTTTCCCTTAGTGTTCTCAAGGGTTATTTTAACCATTTTTTGTTAGCTTTCTTTCATTTTATTCTGGTTTTTGGTATATACCTATTTAAGAGTCTTTGTAATACTTTTCTCTTTGGATGGGGGCTTAATAAAACCCTGTATCTATTTTAAAAAAAAGGAAGAATAAGAAAAAAAGATAAGGCATAAAATAAAATAAACTAAGAGGAGTAAAAGAAGAAAGAAGAGGAGCAAATTTTTTTAAAAAAAAGAAGAAAATGATAAAAGGGGAAAGAGGTAAATATTCCATCTACAAACTCCATAAAAATAGGGATACCAAAAAAATAAAAATGTAGATTATTTTACAAGTGATAGGAATTATTTTAAGTAGTAAAGCTACCTCAATATACCCCTTAATAAGGATAAAAGTAGAATTTCCTCTATTATCATGATACTACTAAGTTTACTATAGGAAAATGTAGGAGGATAGATTGTAGTAGCCCTAGAAAATCTCGCACCAATAGAGAAGGAAATAGTTGGGGAAATTTTCATCCAAAGCATAAAAATATATTGGATGGCATGGTGTGTGAACCTAAAATAAGGAATGAAATTTATCGCATGGACTTAACCACTGTTACATTAAACTATGATCCTATTACAACATGGCTGACAGAGCAACATCTAAAGGAGACCAAAGAAAAATTCATTATCCATTTAAGATCCATAGTTGATTGAATCCTCATCAAAGAAGAGGCTATAAAAGAGTATGAGGAATATTTTTTGGGTTCACTATTAGGGTAAAATCAAGTAAAACTAAGTACAAATAACAACTAGAGAAGGTGTAAAAATATATGGGAGATGTATTTGCCTACTTTTCCTACTCCATTAGTTGGCATCTTTGGATCCAATACAAGAAAAAAGAATAGGAGGAATTAGAAAGGCAAATTATCATTACTTATACCAGCTTTAGTATGCCCAAGATTCCTTCCAAAGCATATCAAGATAAATAGTTAAGTATGAAAGGATAATATAATGAGAAAAAACTCATTTCATACTTATTTTTGAATACATGGAGAACTAAGAAACTCTATTGAATATCCAAATGGAGAAAAGGGATGTTCATATAACAGACCATGAGGCATACTTATAGACACTAGAGAATGGTCTAGTCCCAAAATATGTGGTGATGGAGGACAAATATAATACAACATTAGAATATAATATCTTGGATGATAAATCCATACTATTGAACTATGAACAAGTATGAGAAACATTTACCCAAGGAGGGTCAGTCTACATCATAAGACAAAATTTTGGTAGCAATTTTTGGACACCAAGTAAGATGAAATTTTTTGGTTCCTATCAATATTTTAATAAGGTTTATCAAGTACGAGATAAAGGTATAAAATCTAGGAAAATACTGGCAAGATTATTTAGTGGTATATATGATTGACAAAGGATTACCACAAAACTTCCAACTCTACCAAAGTAGTAGATTATAACTCTAAACCAATGGGATAGATGATTCTTTTAACCTAGGCAACATGGTATGGATTGGACCCCTATGGTAACACAAGATGACTTGTATGAATAAAATCGATGTCTTACATACACATGACCATTTATTTGTAAAGGGATCTAGTTGATATTTATATCATAGTATTTTAATATGATAGATATAATATAGAGAGAGTTGAGTAAAGATAATAAAATTATGATAAGAGTTTATTGATCATACAAATACTTGTAATAGTTTAGAGAAGAGTAATAATTGAGTAAAGAGTACAGAGGTATAAAGTAAAGAGAATTATGAAAACTATAAAGGCTATTCTAATTATATTGATATAAATAAAGAGATTTAGAGTATGAAATATATGTGTAATGTATATTATGAATGAGCACACCGAATTATTTTTATTTTATAAATACATATTATAACTAACTACATATAATACTAACCTTTACACTACATTACCTCTAACTAGAGTTAACTTGAATTGCACAACTATATGTAATGTTAGTTACATATTTTATGTTTACAGAGGTATTTTTCATGATTTCCATCACCTCCTCATGATTCTAGATAAGTTATTTTGAGTATAATATTATCACATTCCTTCCACCACAAGAGTTTGATCCAAGCATACATAGACCAAATAAATCTAACATAAATGCATATTTTAAGTATCACCAAATTATGGGTATTGAACAAATAGATGTTTCAAGCTAAGACATAATATATAGGCCTCATAGATGATAAAATTATTAATTTGGGTATTCTTATAGAATAATATCAACATAGAATAATGGAAATAAAAATTTGAAGATTTTTAGTGATCCTTTTCCTAAACATGAGTCAACAGAGACCAAGGACACTCCATATTTACATCATGCATATATCATTCATCCTCCATTGATGATAAATGATCATACATTAGATACTATCATTGGTATAATTAATGATATTCCACTTAGGCAGCCCATTATTACATTTGATTAAAATGAGATAGTTGATGATGATTCAAATTTTCATGCATTATTCATACAAGCCTACATTGAGGAACAACCGACATATAAAGTTATGATTGATAATGAATCAATTTATAATATTTACATGATGACACTCCTCTAATATATTGGATATACATGACATGATTTTAAAGATATAATGAAATTATTTAAAGTATTCTGAGTAAAGGCATAGTACATTGGGATGCATAGTATTACCCCCCATGTGGGATCAACTATATTATCCATTCCATTCTTATTATTATAGAGTACTTGGGTATTTAACATGATTTTAGGATTCCTATGAATGTATAGAATTCATGTAGATCCATATAGATTATATTGATGCCTAAAATACATATATTATAAGAGAGTGGTTACAATTTTAGGAGTATAGTATGAGTATCCCCTTTAGTCAAAAATATCTCTTCCTCCACCTCTACCACCACCACAATTGGATGATACACATATTCACGATCATTAGTCCAAAAGGGAATATTCACATATTCAAGATAACTATTTATATATAGTTAATACACATATTTAGGATCAACATATATAATCAATTATTACATATTTAGAGGATCCATCTACAAAACCAAATTCCACATGAAATTATTTCAAAGAGTTACTTAGAGACTATAAAGGCCACCATATTTTATAGTACATACTTATTTAACATTGTAGGTATTTTATCATGTTCCACAATGAACATAAGAAATGAGACACCATCCTATTGAATTATGGATATCAAGGAGTCCTTGTCCATCTATATCCATTTATCATACCCCTAATTTCATGAGCATTGAGCATGATAGATATGGTACACCACGTGACCCTATATCAGATTCTAACTAATGTAGGTGAATCTTCATGGTCTCAAATTTTTGATTTATTTTAGATATAATAATTCTTTTATAAGGTGTTTGTAATAGTAAGGAGGTATAGAAGTCTGTATAATTTGAATTTTAGTCCATATGGCATTTTCTCACCATTTTTACAAGTTTAAAATTTTAAAATTCTAGTAGCTAGATTAACTCCTTAATCCCTTGTAAAAGAGATCCAAAGTGTAGTCTATTTGCTTTGGGAATCTTGAAAAGGTCCATATCATCTTAATTACATGTTTAAGTCACGTACTTAGTCATTTTTACAATGTGTTAGTGGTTGGGTTAGTTAGACTCTCTTCAACATATAAGAGGAAGTTAGAATGGTTACATAATAAAAAGGAATTGTAAATGTGTTTGGATATAGAGTTTTAGGGTCCATTATAATTTTGAGAGAGTCCAAACTCAAATAAATTATAGGAATCCTTATTTTGAAGGATATTACAATGGCAGAGCCTTGTGTTACTGTATATAAACTTGAAATGATTGTATTTTTGAATGATTATGGAAGAAATATGGTATAAATATTTGATTATAAAATGTGTATTACCTATGGTGAGTTTTTAATTTTTTTCCTTAATGTTATCAATCATTTTTTATGGATTTCAAAGCTTTTAGGTAAAGAAATATTATTTCAAACCTTGTCCCTCGTTCACTATGTTATTTGAGAAGGATTGCATTCTATGCATAATAAAGATTGATGTGTAGTGGTAAATTTGGTCTGATAGGTTTTTAAGGATTTTTAAACATGTTCCATTTTTATTTGATAAGCATTTATTGAGGAGATTGAAAGTAAACCCTGTTGGCTTGTGTGAAGTGATAGTAAAACTAAGTGTTATATGAAAGAATGTTTATGTGTAAAGTGAGTTGAAACTCAAGACATAAGTTGGTAAAGTCTTATAAATATTAAAAATTTTATGACAAGGTTATTGATCCATGGATAGTTATGTTTAAGGATTTGATGAAGAAATAATAGATTGCCTGAGAATGTGCATGTATAGGTAGTGAGCACTCAAAGTTTGATAAAAGAGTATAGTAGAGGTTAGATCATGATTGATTTTGGTTAAAAGAGGTGATTTTTTTTTTATTCCTTTTTAAACCTTGTGTAGAAGTTATAAATCCATATTGAAGATCTAAACTGAAAGAATTTACTCTCTAAATCCAACAAACTATGACTTTGTACTCCGAGGAGTCAAGAATGTGAATAGAATCTTGCATAGAGGAATGATGTTATATTTTTAACAATTAGAGAAGGTAAAAATTAGGTAGGTATACTTATAAAAACACTCTATAATTTTAAATCCTTAGAAATGCATGAAAAAGTATTATTAAGCTTCTCAAGTGGTCACTATCTATAAATAACCTTGTCTAGGATTTTAACACAAAAACATGATTTTTAAAACATTCAACTAACAAAAATTCATAAAACTTGGTGGTTTAATAGAAAAAAAGGTTAGGTAATATATTTTTAGGTTTATAAAAGTGTATTACCTTTGACGTATAGACTAGAGGCCATTGTATATGTGTTAGGGCAGACTAGGTCTAAAAGGCCTAATCTGAGACCAAATTTGACCTAGAAAGGTGATCAAATGGAGGAGTTTGGTCTTAATAAATTTTTTAAGTTAATTTGATGATAAATGGTTTTTAAAAGGTATATATATTTTTAGTATACCCCTGTACTTATCCACACAAAGCTAAAAACACTAAAAAAGGCTACAAGCCTATATGTTAAGGTATGTAAAGTTGGTGTAAAGAGTGAGTTGTGATTTGAGGGTTTTGTGATTTTATTGAGGGGATATAAAGGTGTAGAAAGAGTGTGGATAAGGTTTCAACAATAAATATACCAAAAATTTAGTCCAAGAACCATTTAAGGAGTCAAATAGTCCTTAGAAATAAGTGTGATTAACAAGGATCAAGAAGGGGCTGCTAGGATATAGAGGCAATGAGATGCTTTAAGAAAGTGGTAGAGATTATAGGTGGGGTTCAAGGAATGTTTAGAATATAGATGATAGAGTATAAAATAGAGTGAATATTCTTGTAAAGAACAAGAATAGTGAATATGCTATCAGGAACTAGTGAACCTTTATAGAGGAAACAAACACAAAAGAGACAAATACATAATATAGAAATCAAATCTAAGAATAATTTTTAGGGGTAAGTGTGTATCAATTTTTGTTTTCATTCATAATTAAAAAGATCCTTGTATACCTATACATCACTAACCCTTCCCTATTTGATACATTTCATTCACAAAAGAGTGTCCCTACACCACTTGATATAGGAATTTTCCATTACCCTCCCATTAAGTACATCATTGGTGGTTTTTAAAATTTATAAATATTACAAAAATACAAAAAAATAAAATAATAAAAAAATATAAAAACATTCATATATTCTAAAAATACAAAATTAGGAATTGAGCATGACATGATAGGTAGTTTACATTTTTACATATGTTTTTTATCATATGCTTGGTAGATGGTATATTATTTACATACACACATGTGTTTCATGATATATGAGTGTTATGTAGGACATACATGTCAAAAATGGACATACAGATGTTGGTTTTTCCTCTACCCAATGGTCATCTTGATATTGGGGGCATCTTGTTCTACATGTTTCACTATTATAGGTTATATCTTTCTATGATCTTTCTACCATGTTGAGCTACTTGTATTTCTTACAAACGCCTTGATAGTTAATCATTTATTACATAGTGATACAAAATATGCCATTATATAGTGATGTGACATTAATATTTATGGATTGTGTAGATCATATCTTTTTTTAATACTCCATTTTTCTTGTTACTCTTTTACATGATAGGTTACTTTTTGTTTGAATAATATATGTGGATAGTGGCATTTCTTGATGTCACATCCTTGATGTCCCTTGATTGAAACATTTTTTATGTCCACTCATGTGTGTCCCTTAGCCTTGCTCATTGTGACATTTTATGTCCATTGTATGTGATCTTTAGCCTAATGTGTAACACTAACACTTGTGCTTGTTGAGCTTGTTGACATTTAGGGGTGTCATGATATATATCATGCATTATTACTACATAGTCTTATTCATATATATTTATACTACATGCTTTATTGATACACCTATCTAAACATGACACTTACAAGCCCCATTTTTTGTATAATACATACATACTTTCATTGAAAAATGCATTACTATGATGACATATTATCTACATGCATAAATTATATTACATGATGTTATCTTTATACATGAGATAATATAGTTAATTATTATTTTAAGATGATTGTATAATAAGATATATCCCTCATCACAAAAGTGGGGCATTAAAGTGGGCTTATCTTATAAACATAAGATGTTATGAGCATACCATAATAGAGTATAGGTTTTACATATTTTAGAGATTCAAATGGTTAAGATATCATTTTTTTATAGATACATTATAGACAGTGGCACATTAATAGAGATTATAGGGGCATATTTTTTCATATGCATTCATTTTATAGACACTTTAGCATAAATACATACACACTTGGATGCATATGCATGGGCATATGTGCAAACATTTATAGGAACATAATTATAGGGTATTATATAAACACAATTGAGATATAGATTCTAAAATTTATCATACATATTCAATGGAAATGATACTATTTCATGTACATATACACAATAACATAGTTACATTTTAATGGTAAATGGTTTTCATTCTACTTCAAACTTATCAAATCTACATTCATGATGGGGGCATGAAATGTTTTCATCCCATTATGACCATGCTTTATTATTTTTACATGGATAAAATTTTTAACAAATATACAAAAACATTACATTTGAATCTATAATACATATGCAGTGGTTATATCATTTTATTATTGAACCTTTCTTGATCATTTTTCTCAATTACTTGCATAACATTTTATTTTTAAATTTAATCTAACCATAAAGTTATATCTATTTTTATTATACAATTATTTGGGTTATTAAATTGTGAAAATTTACCCACGTTCATGATTTTTATAGCATGTTGCGTTCCCAACTGAGGATCCTGCATAGTTACACATTTTGGCACATAATAATCCCAAATCTCAAATGCTTTAATAATGAAGCATCATCTCTAACAAGTTACAAATACAACATATATTTCACCAAAACATGTAATCTAACCCTTTCTCTTTCAATTTTAAATTTTATATATGGATATTGAATACTTAATTCTCATTATAGATTTGTATGGAGCAAATATTTACATTTGGATCCATCTCCAAAAAATCAAAATGTGTTCTATATAGTCAATTACATTTTATCCTTTTACTCTATAAATTCCATTACTAGAATAAATGGATACATTTATACATATTAAAATATAGTCTTCAATACTTTACAATGATAATATTGACACACTTTAACACACATGATTTGATCACCCAAATAAGGTCCTAATTTTCCATCCTCTCACACTTCAATGTTATCTTATGAATTAGTCTTTTCATTCTATTTTTATACAAATATTAGAATCTCATTTTTTGTTTCAAACCTATTAAATATCCTACATAGACATATCTAGACACTTAGGGTAATCCTGCTATACATGGGTTATTTATTCCAGTTATAGTTATTATCATTAGTCGATAATGACTTACATTGGTAGAAACCAACCCACTCATAGCAACCCTTGATTTATAAAATTAAACCCATCTTTAGGATTAGCCCATTAGCCTAACATGTCAGTGGTGTGAAGAATTATTCAAATAGAGCCATATATAAACAAATTTTAATGTTTCATTTAAAAGGATAGACACTTATTGGGAACTTATCTAATATGCATATATACACCATTTCACACTAAAAAAATCTATCATATTATTTCCAATTTACATTTTTATCTTTAGTAGTATTCATAAGCCAAGTTTGAAGCACTCAAAATACAAGTCAAATAAGCATTTTCGAGTAAAAAATCTAATCATTATCTACATAAACATAGTGAAGGAGAATAATTGTATAATCACACTAGGTGTGGTTTGGTTTCCCTCCTTGTATTATTGGATATGTAGGTAGTGGCCAATCATTAGGTGAGGGTGATTTGGGTAATCTAAACACATTACACATCCCCTAATTTTTCAAGTTTTTATCCCTCAAGAGAATATCTAGGGTTCCAAATCAAAGGAAATTAATTTTTAGATAGGTACACATCATTGGGATTTAGAATCCTAAACACATATAAAGAAAATATAGTTTCATATGACTATATTTTTAAGTGTTTCACTTATTCTAAAGACAATATCGATTGGTGATGTTGTTTAAATATATGGAACTAACCTAATGTAGGTAGTAGATCAATTCCTAAATTGAGTAAACCATAGGTATGTTTATCTATGATTTCCACTTCTATAATATAACCAAAGTTAGATAGTCAACCATTAAATCTAAGTTATTTAATATCTTATTTACTTTTCATATTTAGCATACACTCTTATCAAATCAAAAGAATCAATTGTCAATCATTTACATTAAGATGTATGCTTGAATTCCTTATCCATTGATTTGAGTTATAGTTCAAAATTATATATTAACTAGATTAATCTCACCCATTAATATAATAATGGTAAAAAAATTACAAATAAAATTAAAACTTACATCAAAATATTGCCACCTGCATGTGGTTGAATGCATTTGTTAAGATAATCCTATAGTCCTAAGGTAAAATCCACATCAAAATTTTGTATATGATTTTTCAGAACCAAGATAAGTAGATATGAATCATAAGATCATGTGGTTTCATGTGAAACTCCTATATGCATTATGTGTATGATTATATTCTACTTGTGATGAGAAAAAATTGGCAACATGTTTCTCTCATAGCTAAAGCATTATTTATGGATGAAAATTTACTCAATAAAATGTGAAAATTAGAAAAAATCATCTCAATTGATGAACTAGCTTCATCATCACATATATACAGGCCTAAACTCTTAATAATGACCTTGATTTATATCCTCAACATCCCCTATGCTCACAATCTACTCATTATCAAACATGTTTCTTAAGATAAGCCTAGCAATCTTAAGGAAAATTCCATAGTGAACTTGGGTACATGAATTTTTAAAAATTATGATAGGTAGACATAAACAATAAGATCCCACAATTACACATCCAATTTTTCTACACATCCTTTAAAGGATTGTATTCCAATCATGATGAGGAAAACATGGAGCTAAGTTTTCTCTCACAACCAAACTCTATCTAGGGATAAATATTTACTTAGTAAAACATGTAACTTATAAATGGTGTGCCCAATTGACAAATCAACTTTGTGATCACATATGGATGGGTAAACACTAAATAATAGCATTGTTTAAAGGCAAAGTCTATAATGAACTTTGGCATGTGATTTCTCATAAACTAAGATAGTTAGAGATGAATCTAAGATATTACAGTTATACCTTTGATTAATGTATGAATAGAAATTAGGATTATCTTCCACTCTTTATCAAGGGAAATGGAAACATATTTTATCTCCTATCTAAATCTTACCTTAGGAGAAAAATGTTTCTCATTATAACACACAAATTCTATGACCATTTGATGAATTTACTTTGAAATCATATCTAAAAGGGCATAAATAATTAAGAACTTTTTTCATACCCTAAATATCTCTAAAATTTTCAACCTAACATGTTTCTTAAGACAATCTTGGTGGTCTTAAAACAAAATCTGTGGTGAAATTTGGCACACAAGTTTTCACAAACTGAGATAGGTAGAGATTAATCATAAGTTCTTCATATTACATGTATTAGTACTCTACAAATCCCTTGGATTATTTTATTCCACTCATGATGAGTAAAAAAATATGACATGTTTTGTCTTGTAGACAAAACTTACTTTAGGGATAAAAGGTTTCCTAATATAATGTGTAACATCTAAATAATGCATCTAATCGATAAGCTAACCTTGTAGTCACATCTATATGGGTACTAAAAATTTAAAAAAAAAATTAAATTGCCAACACCATAAAATATTTCAACATGCATAAATTTGGATGAATTTTTTAATTTAAACTAGTAATCTTAAGATAAAATATACAATCGACTTTGGCATGTGATTTTTTAAAAACTTGAGTAGGTAGAGAAGAACCATAAGCTCATAAATTTTCATGCACTAGTCCTATACACATACCCAATATGATTTTATTCCACACATAATGATGTAAAAATGGAAACATGTTTTCTCTCACATCCAAAACTTTCTTTAGGAAGCAAAATTTTCTCAATATAATGCACAAATTCTAAATGGAAATCCTAATAGATGAATTAACTTAATGATCACATCTTATATGGAATAAAAATTCAAAAAAATTATTTTTATACTATTTTTCATCCCCATCACTCCAAAATTTCATGTCACTATATGTACCCATTAAGAGAAATCAATCGTTCTTGAGGGCAAAAGTGATAGAGAACATTATGTAGCCATTACACACAAACAAAGAGGGGTAGAAACACACTGTAAGTTTTTATAGTTACATGCATGAGTATTCTAACCATCCCTAATATTTATTAAACCCATTAAAATAAAATATTAATTGGTAGTGATTTTTCTCTTGAATCCAAGACTTACAAAATGAGTCCAAATTTGATTTTTAGAATGTGTAAATTTTAAACCACACATCCAATCGATGAACTAACTTTATGTTCATGTCCATTATGGTATAAAAAATAAACATATGCTTTATTTTTAAATGCATCCATTAAGATAAAATTTTCATTCTTAAGGATAAAAAGAGTTCAAACTTTGTGTAGTCATTGCACACAAATGAGGAGGGGTATGTATGCATTAAGTTATTATGATTACACACTAGATTCCTATAACCATCCCAAATTTTTTTAAACCCAATAAATTCAAATTAAAAAATTTAATGAATTTTCTCCTATAGCTGAAACTTGTAAAATGAGTCCTAATTTTATCAACAAAATGTATAAATTTTGAGTTGTGTGCCTAATTAAAAAACCAACATTTTGGTTATGTATAATATGGCATATTAATGAAAGATAAAAACATTTCCAATCTCCATTAGCCCCTACACTCCAAAATTCCATTGAAATCAACTCTCAATAGAATTTTTTTGTTTTTAATGGGAAAAATAGTGCAAACATTGTGAAGTTTTTACACATGAAATGAGGGGTAAAGATGCATTGTTAGTTCCTAATTTTTTATGCAAGAGTATTATAACCATACCCAATATTTAAAAAACCATAATATGTATTATGTTTCAATCTTCTCTTTTCTCCAAGAATATAATATTTTCTAATCACATAATTAACCATGTGAAGGTGGAAGCTCTTCTAGTATTAGTAACTTATATTAAGTGTCTTATTAATGATTTCAAACAAAAATAAAAACATAATGAAAAAATAATTATATATTAAAATAAATTATATCAAACACTAACATTACTAGTTAAAAATTTAACTTGCATCGAAAACTAACCTTATTGATTCAGTGTAACAAAACCTTAGGATCATCTCTATTTTTAAGTGTTTCAAGCATTGATTCATTCTCAAATTAATGAAAGTTAAACAAATATTTTTTGTGAATATTTTCATGGAATTTCATCAATTAAATATTTTTATTAATAACCAAATTTTAATAGTGAATTATCTCCCTATTTGGTTCAAATTATTTAAACAACCATTACTTTACTTTGTAATCAAAATATCTTCGAAGCCAGGTTCCTATAATTACTAAACATCACATGATAAACTAGGTTTTCCCAATCCATGACAGACATGGTTAATTTTTTAATTTCCTTTAAATAATGAGACAAGTAGTAGTATGTTCCCTTAACATTTTTTCAAGCTTAATTACTGCACAAACATGCTCTACATTTAAAGTGTAATCAAATTTTAAGGACATGTATGAAAAAATTAAAATATCACTAATTTTGAAACTACATTTATATTATAAATAAATGATACCTAGTTTTGAAAGATATGAGATGTGGTAAAATTCAATTATTGATGACATTTTAGGATCTCCTAATGATTTTAATGAATGAATTGTCTCCATAGGCCTTATTGGCATAAAACACCATTCTTCAACCCATTATTTTGACTCGCATTTATTCTAATAAAATTGTATACAATCAAAATAAAAACATGCCATGCCCATAGTATAAATAGTCCATGAACTATAATTTGATATTTAAAATGAATGGAAATCAATCTATCCATTTATTATACTATAATATACATACATTGCCTTATTTTATTCCTCCATTAGCCATAAATATATTCACACATAATATTTTTTATCGAATCCATGAGAAATTGTTTCATTGCCTTATTTTATTCCTCCATTAGCCACAATACTTAGAGCATAAACCAAATCAAAACCATTTTGTACTTATTTTTCTCTTTTTTAAGGTCTCTATTTACACATGCACCACCATCATCATGCTCCACTAATCCATACCTAGCCTGAAAGAGACTCTGAGAAAATTGTGCACCACTCTTCGCATGCCTCACCAATGAAATATTTGAGAATTCATACATTATCTTACACAATTATTTAACAAAACATAGTGTGTATTAAACATTATTTCTATTAAAATAAAATTTACATTAAACATATCAAAATAGCCTTGGATTAAGTTTGAATGATGTGATCTATCATTACTCATGTAAAAGAGCTACTCATTCAAAATATTTATACTATCTTCTATGTTATTTGGGGCATGTCTGAATGCATTATCCATGAAAATTATAACTAAATAAATTATATTATTAAGATTGAACCTCATTTTTAGTTTTAGTATATAGTTTTCAATAATTTTGACGACTAAAATAATAGTCCCAAGTGGGAATTTATTTTTGCATAACTTGAATTAATAATATAACCATTTTTCTTGGTGTGTGTCTTTCATATTGGTAAATAAAATTCATCTTGAATTCAACCATGAAATCAAATATATATACATGGGTCATGGCCTATTCACATCTAGATGATCTTTTCCATATTTTAATACATACTTAACATATTTTTACTTCTTAAAATCAACTAGTTTATTTCCAGGTTCAATTGAAATTTTCTCGTGAATGCAACTAAACAAATGTGATAATAGTCCCAAGTAGGAATTTATTTTTGCATAACTTGAATTAATAATAAACCATTTTTCTTGGTGTGTGTCTTTCATATTGGTAAATAAAATTCATCTTGAATTCAACCATGAAATCAAATATATATACATGGGTCATGGCCTATTCACATCTGGATGATCGTTTCCATATTTTAATACATACTTAACATATTTTTACTTCTTAAAATCAACTAGTTTATTTCTAGATTCAATTGAAATTTTCTCATGAATGCAACTAAACAAATGTGATAGAACACCTCAAGTGTTACACATTCCATCTAAACAATCATTATAAAAAAAACCTACCCCTCAAGTCTTTGACCCAAAATACTTGGGATTTATTCTCTTGATGTTTTAAGTGGATAATCCACCATACATTCTTGCATAATTTTTTTAATGTGTAAAGTACAATATATATGAAAAAAACACAAAAATTCATATAAAATTAAACTTGTATCCTACAACAATAAGTGATGCATGTTTGATTTATTTTGACATAGAAAGGTTTGCACTTTTAAAATGACCTTTGGCTACTCACCAATTGTATATTATATTATTCAAGAAACTTCTTATATAATTATGTTTGGGTCATGTCCAAGAAGTGTTTCACATGTGATTCAATTTTTTTGAACCATTTAATCTTTTTAAAACATCTTTTATATTATGTGAGGCACTTGTGTTGTCATGCCAAAAAAAATCAATCAAATGGATTTAACTAAGACATTGTCTTTTCATGGGAGTCTTCCACTAAATGCCCAATAAAATATGAGTAAAGGCTCATTGAGTTTTTTTCTTCTTACGAAGGCTCTAATTAGAGTTTTCCTATTCACATTTAGGATTATACTTGTTTGACTAAGAAATTGACTTAGGGTAGATGTTGTCATACTCAATATAGACTTTGTTATTACTTGTATTAACACATTACTATCTTTATTTCAAATTGTCTTACCAAATTAATTAAATGAATTATGTAGAGTCTTTACTATTGCATTATTACTTCCCTCTAGATTGTTTTTCCTTAACTCTAAATTATGCATCATAAGCAAATTTTTGGCATTCACATCATTTTAAAAAATAACTGACATCATTTTATATGGGGTTTATTCTAAAATACATAGTCTCATACACATTGAACATGATGTTTGACTATAAGTTTTCCCATTTTACCTCACATAGGCTATATGAACTTCTTATATATTTTGAATAAACTACCTGTGTATTCATGGGATTATCATTAGACGTGCAGGACCAAGAGCTATATTATTTCTTGAATTTAATGGTTCTATAATTTCAACCATAGAAGGGGATTCAAGCCTAGATTAACATTACACTCTATAAATAAATTAAATTCCTCTTTATTTAGAGAGAGTTAAATTAGGGTCATTATATTATATTCATTATAATCATGTGAATTTAGTGTATAATATTGCTTAAAAACTTCATTATGGATATATGTTTTATTCTATTATGTTTCTCCATGTGTTTCATCATTCAGTACAAATTTATTAACATGTTCTACATATTATGTTTCATCATTCAACAAGGATTGATTGACTCTTATCTTACTTGAATATGTTTCTAAATAAAATTTCATACAATTGGGTGTGTTATTTTCAATTGAAACATTACCTGGTGTGGAATAAGTACATTGACCTTGTCTAGATTCTCTTATGGATGTTCTCTCATTTGTTTATCTTTTTCTTTCTTTTTTTCTCTTGAATTAAATTTCTTAATTTATTATCTATTTAATCCATATTTTAAAATTACTAATAAACCCCATGATCTATTTTTTACACTTTTAAGTCAAAGGAGGATACAAAATAAAACAAAAAATTGATGAATTTATGATAAATGAGACAAGGTAAATGAAACATTTGCATGATGCCAACTCTAAAAACTAGTTCAAAGCTTGGAAAAAAAAATGTTGATTGATAATCATGGAAACAATGTAAATTTTGTGATTTTTTTTATAAAAATAAAAAAGGCATGTGCCCTTTCTAATAAAATACAAAGCCTAATAAATAATAGATAGAAATGACAAAATGCATTTATCAGTGCAAGAAGGGTGCAAGTCCTTTATAAAGGGTATTTTCCATTATTAAATGGTGGGCACCATTTTTAAAGGGCATGGACCATTTATAAAGGGCACAAGCCATTTTATTTACTTTAAAATTAAAGTTGATGGATTTTTGTCCAAAATAGCATTGGTTTTAGCCTTAGATGATTTGAACCTAGCCCAAAAACTTGGCATAGACTAGTCAACATGAATTTTGATAAATTTATAAGTTTTTTCACCTTGATAGACACATTTGAGTAATAAGATTTATTTATTTTTAAAAAATCATATAGGTTTATAGATAGGAGAATGTAGTTTCTAAATATATTTTTTAATGTTAAATTATTATTTTTAATTATTACTTAATTTCTATGTAGCATACGTCATCATGATTCATGCATATATAATTACAAATAGTTTAATATTTTTTTACTATTAATCAAATGTTTTAAAAATTTATATCTCAATAATTGACACATCATTGGTTAATGCATTCAAAAATAAATAAATATGAAGTTAAGATTAAAAAATTATCTTAGTACACTTTTGGTTTCATTTTTCCAACTTTTTTTAAAATGTAAAATTAATTTAAAATGTATTAATTAAAAAATTATTAAAACTATTTGAGATTTTCCTCATCCCTATATGCAACTTCATATAAAAATTGATTCATTTATTCCAAAAAAAAGTGTACATACACATGCAATTCAATTATATTTCAACAATAAATTACTATGTCATTGTCATAAATCTATAAATTTTGTATACTTTTCTCATTTGGGTATTAAAAAATTTATATCATTATAACCTAGATTCAAAATTCCACAAATCATCTTTTTACATTATCATAAAATTATTTTACCAAATGTCTCTAAAAGTCTCTCCAAATTGAAGTAATATTGTTTTAATAAAAAAGAAGTGGCACATTAAGAATCCCATTTTTCCCTCATTATCCTACACCCAACCTTTCACTTCCTTGTGGAAATATATGGCTACAAATTTACCATGTCACCTTATCTACTATCACTTATTGTTCAAGTGATGGGCATAAAACTGAAAACATGTCACATAATAAACCACACACATGGAACCAACATAACACAATTATAAAAAAAAATTAGAAAATCTTTTACAAAAAAAAAAATGAATACCAATTGTGATACCTATAGACACCTAAAACTGGCCACCAATGACCTTTAACCAAGCTTCTGACCAATTTCTAGCAAATATCATAATTTGGCCTAAAAACATTAAAACATGTTAAATGGTTTGAAATTTTCATATACATGTGTTGATTTTGGCCAATATATCCATAAATGGGGCAATAAATTTTATGTGATACCTAACTTTGATCAGATTATTTCAATTCAAAATGACAATTTCACACCTAGGTGCTTTAGATTGCTCTTTTCTACCAATTTTCTTACATGAGACACATGCCTTTGTTATTTTGTGTTGATAACATTCTAAATGGGATAATGGTTATAACTCATCTAACATCACCCTCCAATTCCTCTTCATTCAAATTTCAACCCAATAATACAACATTTTGACCAATTTGATCAGCTGAGCACTAATTTCCAAAGAATTTGTACCAAAAGCAATTAATCATGTTTAAAGCTAATTAATTTGAATCAAGATATTAAATGGATTTTCCATGGAGATTATTTGTTATTTCATTAATGTAAAATTATTGTGAATAATGACATTACTTAATGACATCATATATGGGGTGGCATCCATAAGCAATAAGTGTAATAAATATCTGATTAAGCCCTCCCATGCCTCTTTAATGCCTCTCTATCCCAAATAGTTATGAGGTAATTTATTTATTTTATCCTCCAAAATTGAATGTATTATTAGCCACATATATTCATCTTGATATGGATGGTTCAAGTTCATTCTGATCAAATGGGAAAATCTATAAATACAAGGCCTCACACTCATAATTTTAAGCTATCATGTTGTAAATTTATCATGCTCAAATGATTTTAAAATATCTCTCAAGCCAAAGTTATCATGCTTAAATGGTTTTAAAATTGATTTTGATATAGTGTTATTATGCCAAATTATTGAGTCAAGTTTCATAAACCAAGGCGACAAAGTTAATGATGCCAAGAGGAGGTGGAGAATAGTCAAAGCTTCATTAATGAAGAACTTTGAATCACATGCTGAACAAGACAATGAATAAACCCTTTGGAGCAATCAAGGAAGGTGAGGAAAGTTTTTTATTTCTTCATATTTTAGTTGTGTCTTCATTTAGTTTATCACCAAGCTCCCCCTAAGATCTAGGCTTAAGGTGTTAGTCCATTAGTGTGTTTAATTTTTGGATTTGATTTCCTATGCTAACATGAAACTAATCTCCCCATATCAAATTTATATGTTCAAAAATGGCATTCTTGGTGGGATGACACCCCATGAATTTGTTTAAATAGCACCTAAAATCATACTACTAACCAATTTCATGCAGAATCTTGGGGTTTGAGGCCAAAGTGGGTGAAATTTTTTAGTAAAAAGACATTTTTTAGAAGTAACAATTTTTTCATTATATACTTGTGATTTTGTCTTATAAACCACACAATGAAAATTGACACAATCACAATTTTGTCTTTGATTCATGATTTTGCATTTTAGTTGTATTTCTAGACTAACGGGTTCTCTCTCTATAGGTCAAGTTACGATATTGCAATACCATGACTCCTCAATCATGATATTGCAATACCATGATTTCATAAGTTGTGAAATCATTATTTGTAGTTTTATTTTTATTTCTAAACCACTATCATATAGCATATCCATTGGGGGTTAAGTGATAAAATCATAATTCTCAAAGTTGTGGTTTTCCAATATGACTTGCATTTTTATCTATTAGAGTAAAAATTTTGTAATTTTATATCATGTCCCATTTTTTATTAATTTAATTTTATAGGAAAAATTCTAATTTCAATATTTTCCATGGAATAAGGAACAAGTTGGGAAAATAATTTATTTAATATTTAATATTTGGACCCGCGGGTATTTTATATTCTCAAGTTGTTTAAATGGGGCCAAATAAATTTTAAATATATTTTAGTATTAATGGGAATTGGAAAGTTGCATGTCTATAAGGAAACTTACCAACTAGGATGTGACTTCTCAAGAGGATATAATGATGAGATTCCAAGGAAACTTGCTAATTTTCTCATGTTTTCTTATCCTCAACATAAGTGGGTCAAATTCAGAAAAGTTTGGAAAATGGAAATAAAGGATAAAGAGGCAAGATCTAAATGTTTTATGGAAAATAGGATAAGTATAGAGTTATTTGCCTTTTCTAACTCATCTCATATTATCAAATCAAGGATATTGTAATTTTGGCACCAAAACTTTGGGGTGTCATGTGTATTTATATGCCAAGATTTCCTTCTAGGCTATCTTTTGCCATTAGAATAAATTATTGGACTTTGCATTTCAATTTTGCATCTAAGGACAAAAACATTTAAGTGAGGAGATGAGTGGATGAAAAACCATTTATTTCAAGAGTCAAAATATGTATCCCCTTTTATTTATAGAGGTAGTCTCATTCAGAGATTACATTGGAGCTAATTGGTATTATTTATGCAGATTTTGGTGAGTTGTTCACATAGTTTTAGGTGTCTTTTGATGTGGTTTGATTTATATATTTTTGATGTTTTGTTGGTTACATTTATAAGTGATATAAATAAATATTTTTTTGGTATATAAAGTTTCAATATGCCACCTTTCATATCTATGAGAAGTTTGAAGTAATTTGGTGCTAATATTACAAAATTTGGGGCAATGGGAACAACTTATTTTTTTTCATTTGTGTGGAGTTTTGTATTTTATATTTTTATAGGTGTATGGTGGGATATTTTTATACTATAAAAAAATATCAAATATTTATAAACCATATTTCAATAATAGGAAAATATTTAGAAGTTACGGTGTGGAAATTATCAAATTTGGGTTCCCATTTGTGAAGGAATTTGTTATATTTCTACAAGTACATCTTTCTATATTTACACAATATTTGGAGAGGGTTTGAAAATTAATGTTATAATTCATATTTTATGTGTATTTATATTTTTTCAATAATTTTTAAAATTATCCCTTTTGGGGACATGATAGTGGTATCAGAGCTGAGATCTTGCCACCCTGTTGGGGAAGATAATCATTGTTTAAATTTATTCATGTTGCATGTCATGTTATGAGGTTGCATTTTTAGTGATAAAAACTTTCATGTTATTTTTAATGTTTGAATGTTAATGCTCAGTGGTTTCATGTGTGGTATCGACCATTACATGTTAGTTGAGCAGGGTAATTTTTTCTTATTAATATGAATCATGGGAAGTTTATTTGAATCTATGTTTAAGAGTCTCCCTAAAGTAAATTAGAACAAGAGTCCCATATCAATAAATTTTAGAGAATCATCCAAGTTTGTCCATCCTGGGCCTTTATATAAATAAAATTAATTGGGAAATATGCTTTATGCATTAAGAAAAGATCTGAAGTTTTAGCATCAATAGAAATATGTTCTGCTTAACAATTTGAAGGAAAAGAAGATTGTTTATCTAAATTTGACCAATAAAATTATGGAATTTTGCAATGGGATATAAATCCATTAATGGTTACTTTGATCCAGTCCATGTTTATGAGACATCTATATGAAGATGTGATCCTTGTAGTCACCTCTTGCCTTAGTGAAATAATAAGAATTATAAATCCTAAAACTCCTTACAAGGATGACATAATGAAGGAGGTATTTCAACTGATTGCGGAAAGTTTTTGCGGTTTGGATGATATGTTAAATCCTTCTTTTTATAAAAAGGGTAAATATTTTGGAAAGTGTTACAAGATTTGGTTTTTTCATTATAATGCTTTATTTTGATTGTGAAGATCTTATTCTGAAAATGTTTTAACATGTCTTAGTTGCTATTAGTATGAGTCGTACAAAAAATGTTATAATTTATATGTAGACCATTATAACTAAGACTCTGAGGGAGAGTGATGATATATCCCAACCACTAATATCTAATATATTAGGTGGTTTAGGGAAATAACATAACATTTCTCTAGATGCACATATGTTAGTTATAAATGTTGTTAATATATGTGAAGAAAAATTGAAACCATACATGACAGTGGAGTATAAAGAAGAAGAAGGGAAAGAGTTGGAAGAAGATTTAGAAGCTACAAGAGTGGAGGATGAGAAGAAGAGGGTGGAACAAGAAGACTTTTAGACAATATTTTCAAAGGATTCAGTAGAGGAGCATGCTAATTTTTGGAATGAAGCCAAGGAGAATGTTTGGATTAGCCCTAAGTTGGGAGCTTTAAGTTACAAAAATGAAGGTGTTGAAGATATCTCAACTATGTCTCTTATGGCAAAGGTGGATGAGCATGTTTATTTCAACCCAAGGTTTAAAAATCATTAAAATTTAATGTTTCCTACTATGTCACTACAATACTATTATCATCATGGAAAGTATTCTCAGAAGGAAGATAGGGACAAGGATATAATTCATAGCATAAATCATGTAGGTTCATTAATTCAAAATCAATATTGTTTCTACATATGGGACACATGTGATATTATATTCAAAGGGAATGTAGAAAGGATAGATAATTTTCTTAAAGTTCAAGTTTATTTATGCATGATGGTATGGTACCATGGTTCTTTATCCAAAGAACTATAGAGGGAAGACATTTAAAAACACCTAAAGCCTAGAATTCTTGATGGGACAAAAAGTGATGATTTTTATGTTAATAGGTTGGGAAAATTTGACATGGTTATGGATGTAGAAGGGTTGCATTCTAATGATGAGCTATTATAGAAAAAAAAATCCAAGGAAGATGAGTTTACATCTGAAGGAGAAAATGTAGTGTTTAGAGATGTCTTTGAAGGAACTTTGGGAGTAGTCTCAGAAAAGAGGACTCTTTACAAAGAACAATTCTTGTGGGTATCAAGTTGTTTGGTGATAAAGTGCATGAAAACTATTTTACTCTTTGGTGAGTAACATAGCCCTTATTCTATTATTCAACTACTTCAAAATCAACAAATAATGGTGTTCAAAAATATGTTCCTAAGATCATTATTAGAAAGGAGATTTTAGCATACCATAAAATTTTAAAATTACTTGTGAACATACTAATTTTGCCCCATATTTATTAAGCACTAATTTGGCTACAAGATTTCCTTAGATATATATTTTTAAGGAGGATGTGTTTAGAGCTACATTTAAATTCTTTATTGAACACATAAAATTCAAGGTCTTATCTCATAGTTTGACTTTCCAATTGAGGGTGAATCAGGTAATAAATTTTGAATTAGTCTATGTTGATAACATTTTTTATCTCAACAAGACTTGGGTATATATTTGGGATCATTTGGAAATAGTTACAGGTGCAATTCATTAACATGATCCATTTTCCAAAGTATCTACATGTGAGATTGATATCACTTACTTGGGTTAAGTCATTAGTACTCAAGGCATACAAGAGGTTACAACACAAGAAGAATTGAAGGGGTTTGTTAAGGTGGTCAACTCATGTCATGTAATTATCATTTCATATTTCTCACAAGAATTTTTATAAAGTGTGATGCTTCAAGAAAGGGAGTTGTTGTGGTTACAATGCAAAGGTGGAAATCCATGAAAAATGATAGCATGAAGTTCAAAGATTCAAAAGAGAGTTTCTCTAGGTATGATGAGATATTTAATATTATTTATGATTTGAAATAATTTAGACATCATATATTTTATGTTAAACATGTGATGGAGATAGATTACATTGGATGGAAATTTTGTTGGGTTCAATATGATTGGAGTGATGAACCACATAAATGGGTAATTGGCAATATTATGAAAATGACTTTTCTAGAATGATCAATTCATGGTATCTTCTTATCACTCATGTATATTGGAGTTATCTAACCATGATAGACCATGTTATAATTAAATTTACCACTAACATCTTGGAGATTTGGTTGGAGGATCAATATGTGTTAGTGGATGGACTCAGAGAGTGCATAGTCTCCCATCAAAATGAATTGTTGTTTATAGATTTGAGATCTAGAGTTGGGTGGAGTATTTTCTATTATTATATGATAAAAACCATTATTCCTCAACTATTATAGATTAGATCCTGAAGTTCAATTTAATACCCTTCAAATTGAGGCAAGGTATGGAATAATTAGTGTTGTTTTTAGCAAGGTGTAACTCCACATTTCAAAGAGATTTTATCATTATATATCAACCAATGAAGTTGAGGATTCCATCTCTCAAGCTGATATTTATATCAATGGGATAATTTTCAAGGGTTCTAGGATTGAGTTTTCACATACTAGTACACATACACATTTGAAAAGGCAAGTTGTGGGAGAAACGATAGTGATGAAAAATAAAGGGAGACATATTGCACACCAATTGATAACATGGATAAGTTGGTTATACCTAGATGATTGTTACATCAATATCACTCAACTCAGATTCACTACTCTAATATTTTCTAGACTGCTAGGAGAGAGGATGGGAAAAACTACATTTGGTAAGTTTACCGAATCTTTATGGGAGTATTGAAAAGATTACACTAAATACTTGTATATCCAAGAGCTCAGATTACATAGATACTTATATTTGTCACATGACATTATCACAAAGGAATATGAGTCTTCAAGTTTGAACGATATTCTTTGGAAAGAGATGCAACACCTCACGAGTATGGGATTTAGACTCTATGGATAATATAGTATGAATCATCACATTGGCATGGTTATTCTTGAGCAACTTGGGTTGTAATTTCTTGAGGACAAGTAATTTTGGGAAGGGTGGACTTGTCATGTCCCATTTTTGATTAATTGAATTTTTTAGGAAAAATTCCCATTCCAATATTTTCCATGGAATAAATAACAAGTTGGGAAAAAAAATTATTTAATATTTTGGACCCATGGGTATTTTATATTCTCAAGTTGTTTAAATGGGGCCAAATAAATATTAAATATATTTTAATATTAATGGGAATTGGAAAGTTTAATGTCTACAAGGAAATTTTAACAATTGGGACATGACTTTTTATGAGGAGATAATGATGAGATTCCAAGGAAACTCGCTAATTTTCTCATGCTTTCTTATCCTCAAGATAAGTGGATCAAATTCGAAGAAGTTTGAAAAATGGAAACAAAAGAGAAAGAAGCATGATCTAAATGTTTTATGGGAAAGAGGATAAATATAGAGTTAGTTTCATTTTATAACTCATGTCATATTATCAAATCAAGGAGACTATGATTTTGGTACCAAAACTTTACGGTGTCATGTGTATTTATATGTCAGGATTTCCTTCTGGACTATCTTTTGTCATTGGAACAAATGCTTGGACTTTGCATTTCAATTTTACATTTGAGGGTGAAAACCTTTAGGTGAGGAGATAAGTGGATGAAAATACATTTATTTCAAGAGTCACAAGATGTATCCCCTTTGATTTAAATAGGTGATCTCATCTAGAGATTATATTAGAGTAAATTGGTATTGTTTATGCAGATTTTGGTGAGTTGTTCGCATAGTTTTAGATGTCTTTTGATGTGGTTTGATTTTTTTTTTTGTTTGTGTTGGTTAAATTTATAAGTGATATAGATCAATATTTTTTTGGTATGTAAATTTCCAATATGACACCTTTCAGATCTATGGGAATTTTGAAGTAATTTGGTGTCAATATTGTAAAATCTAGGGCAGTGGGAACAACTTGTTTTTTTTTGCAATTGTGTGGAGTTTTGTATATCATATTTTTAGAGGTGTGTGGTGATATATTTTTCTTATATAACATAATATCACATGTTTATAAACCATATTTCAATAATAGGAAGATATTTATAAGTTACAATGTGGAAATTATCAAATCTAGGTTCCATTTTGTGAAGGAAATTATTATTTTTCTACAAGTATATCTTTCTATATTTCCACAGTATTTAGAGAGGGTTTGAAAATTAATGTTATAATTCATATTTTATGTGTATTTATATGTTTTAAATAATTTTTAAAAATAGCTCTTTTGGGGATATGATATTTTTCTATCTAACCCATGAGTTATGATATTGTCTTAACCAGTTGTAGTTTTGTAGAGTTGTGATTTTGGACTGTGTATCTACAGTATTGCACTGTGAGAACCTGTGAGCACACTTTTCAATTTTTTTTGTATCATTTGCAAAATATATTCAAAACTAAACAAACTTATAATAATTTTCTTTCACGCACTACTTGGAAAGTGATCAAATCAATCTTAATTAAGTCTTTTTAAACCTCTTTTAGGTGCTTCAAAAGAATTAGGAATTTCCATTTGGTGCTTAAAGAAAAACTTGGATGTTTATGTTGAATGTTTTGTAGGTGTTGTTTTTTTAAAATTACAACTTAAGGACAAGGGGACAAAGAACACTAAATCTTTCATTTTATTTCTTTTAAATTAAACTCACTTCAAAGTTAAGTTTTTTTAATTTAAATCATTCACTTAGTTAAATTTATTTGAGAAAAAAGGAAGTTGTGCATGTATGCTCTCCCCCAATCCCTTATAGGTAACTTTTGGGATAAAAAGTTCCATATTCATTGAAAATTATACCTTCATCCAAAGGCATAGAAAGGATGTTGTGAAGGCTCTCCCCAAGACCCACATGACTTGGGTGATCTAGAAATAACCATAAAGCCTTTTTACTTAGTTTTTATTTTACGTGTTTCATCTTGTGAAGGGGACTTCATTACCTCCCATATGTTATATAGGGAAGATTTGAATCAACGATTCATCTCCCAGCATTGTCTTCAACCCCTTTCCATGGGGGGTATATCAATAGGGATCCCATCACTAGGATGATGGTTTGAGAAGTTAAACCATCTTTGTTAGTAAAGGTTAAGCCTAGAATGTATGATCATATTGAACATTACACTACACTAAGAATGAAATAGATGTATTAGTTGTGAAAATGTATTTGACATGGACCCAAATGATGTGTTGTTTCTCTTGTGTGCTAATGTGAAATTTAGTCCATATGGGATCCATTTAGATGATTGAAAACCAATTATTTTTAGTCAACCCCACTTTACCACACCTTGATAGGATTTAGGATGAATACTTATATGTATTTTTTCATTTCATTTCTTGGTGTGTTAAAACTAAAACTTGTTATTTAAACCATGTTTTGAGTGAGTCTTATGTCCACATTACGACATTATCTAAGGAGGATTTATGCCATCCATTTGACACCTTGGAATTAACTTAGCAAACATTTGTGTCAAAATATTGAGTTAGGTACTTGATTGAGATGGGTAGCATTATGCTACCCAAATCATTCCAAGTCTTGTGTTTTTGATGTCTTTGAAACATTAATCATTGTTTACATATTTTGGGAGTGATAACATCATTATTCTACCTAGATTGTTTCAAAAGACTTATCTTGTCTCACATCCCAATCATCGGTATTTAAATGAATCATGTGTCTTGTTGGATTCTCATTTTGCACCATCGTGCCATCTAATCTTATCTAGATTGTTGGTCATCACAATCCTAGTCTTTAAATATTGAGTTTTTAATTAAATTTTATAAAATTTGGATCTAAACATTGATTAATTTATGTTTAAGCCTCAACTCATAGGGGCTGATACATAGATTTTTCTCTTTTAGGTTATATAACTTAGGACAATTGATTACCCAAATTTGAAAAATATTGTTTGTTTATTTAGAGCCAATCCTAATCATTGTTCATTTGTGTCAAAATATTGAGTTAGGTACTTGATTGAGATGGGTAGCGTTATGCTACCCAAATCATTCCAAGTCTTGTGTCTTTGATGTCTTTGAAACATTAATCATTGTTTACATATTTTGGGAGTGATAACATCATTATTCTACCTAGATTGTTTCAAAAGACTTATCTTGTCTCACATCCCAATCATCATTATTTAAATGAATCATGTGTCTTGTTGGATTCTCATTTTGCACCATCATGCCATCTAATCTTATCTAGATTGTTGGTCATCACAATCCTAGTATTTAAATATTGAGTTTTTAATTAAATTTTATAAAATTTGGATCCAAACATTGATTGATTTATGTTTAGGCCTCAACTCATAGGGGCTGATACATAGATTTTTCTATTTTAGGTTATATAACTTAGGACAATTGATTACCCAAATTTGAAAAATATTGTTTGTTTATTTAGAGCCAATCCTCATCATTGTTCATTTGTGTCAAAATATTAAGTTAGGTACTTGATTGAGATGGGTAGCATTATGCTACCCAAATCATTCCAAGTCTTGTGTCTTTGATGTCTTTGAAACATTAATCATTGTTTACATATTTTGGGAGTGATAACATCATTATTCTACCTAGATTGTTTCAAAAGACTTGTCTTGTCTCACATCCCAATCATCATTATTTAAATGAATCATGTGTCTTGTTGGATTCTCATTTTGCACCATCATGCCATCTAATCTTATCTAGATTATTGGTCATCACAATCCTAGTCTTTAAATATTGAGTTTTTAATTAAATTTTATAAAATTTGGATCCAAACATTGATTGATTTATGTTTAAGCCTCAACTCATAGGGGCTGATGCATAGATTTTTCTCTTTTAGGTTATATAACTTAGGACAATTGATTACCCAAATTTGAAAAATATTATTTGTTTATTTAAAGCCAATCCTCATCATTGTTCATTTGTGTCAAAATATTGAGTTAGGTACTTGATTGAGATGGGTAGCGTTATGCTACCCAAATCATTCCAAGTCTTGTGTCTTTGATGCCTTTGAAACATTAATCATTGTTTACATATTTTGGGAGTGATAACATCATTATTCTACCTAGATTGTTTCAAAAGACTTGTCTTGTCTCACATCCCAATCATCATTATTTAAATGAATCATGTGTCTTGTTGGATTCTCATTTTGCACCATCATGCCATCTAATCTTATCTAGATTGTTGGTCATCACAATCCTAGTCTTTAAATATTGAGTTTTTAATTAAATTTTATAAAATCTGGATCCAAACATTGATTGATTTATGTTTAGGCCTCAACTCATAGGGGCTGATACATATATTTTTCTCTTTTAGGTTATATAACTTAGGACAATTGATTACCCAAATTTGAAAAATATTGTTTGTTTATTTAGAGCCAATCCTCATCATTGTTTGTGCCTTTATTTGGGAGAAACAATCCTTTTCTGTGGGTGACTTTTGTCTTGTGCCTTATACCAATTAATCATGTTTATGTTCAATTTTGTGTGTTAGGTTTATGTTAAATATGTTCTAAATTTGTTAGATTAAATCAAATCACATCATGCCTTTTTTTCAAGTCGAGATTTTAACATCGTTTAGCCAAAATTCCTAGCATATCTTGTTTGAACATAGATTTTGACTTTTTATTTGGATAAAAGACCAAGAGACTCTTTTCCCTTTCCTAGTTTAGACCTTATTTGGAAATGCATTGACCTAGACTTTGACATACCAATTTCTATTCAGACACTTGACCTTTTGTGTGTATGACATTTGACGTTAGAATATTTTATGTCAAGTCTTAACACAAACCATTATTTTTTAAGATACAAATCCACCACCTTCAACCAAGTTAGACTAAGTTTTAACCTCTTTGTCTTTTTAAACATTATTTTTAAAATTTTATATAACTCTCAACCTTTTTTTTTGGACCTTTCATCATTGATATTAATATATCTAGCTACACTTACAGTGGAGTCACATATAATCCAACTTATGATAGAATGGCCATACAAATTGACTATAATCATCACCTCTTTGAGAAAGAAGTGGTTTTTTAGGAGCACTTTGTTGAAAAACCAACTATAGACAATGCTATTTAGTATATGGATCCATACCCTCCTTATAATGATCATACAGGGAATAAAGACAAGAACCAACTTACAATCTAACTCAAAAGCCTAACTGGGATGATATGGTTTATGAAGAAGACTTGGATGCTTTGGTTTATGCAAGTAATCAAGCTCCATGATTTCATACCATACCTATTCTAGGAACTCATCCTTTGTCTTGTGTGAGAAATTTAGTTCTATGATTCCATACCATTTCTATTTTATAACACTCTAAACTTATCCTTCTAGGACCTCATAATTTGGCTTATACGAGTAATCAAGCTCCATGATGCCCTACCATTTATATTTTAGGACCTTATCCTTTGGCTTATGTGAGAAATCAAGCTCCATGATGGCCTACTAGTTATATTTCAGGGCCTCATCCATTAGATTTTATGAGCAATAAAAATCCACATCACCCACCCATTATCCAACCATCAGCCATTTTTTGTCCAATGCCTATCATTCCCCACTTTAGAAAACCCCAACCAATCCGATCAATACCCTAATTGAGCCAATCATTACTTCAACTAAGCCAATCATTTGAATACCAACCTTTGTTCAAAATTGGTATTTTACAATTGATTATAAACTAAGATAAATAAATCCAACCAATCCAAGATGTTTTTTTTTAACCAACCATTTGTGATAAGTCAACTTATGATGAATCACCTTCCAATCCTATTCTTGTTATCAAGGAGTCTTATTCTAATGATATGGTATTTGTTGAGTCACTTCTTAATGGTTATAACCACCTTTGGGAAAATCATTACCTTGACCATATGCATATTTTTAAAGAGTCTCCCTTGACACGCCAATATTTATGGAGTTATCTCTTGACATTTTTCTCATCATTGCAGAATTTCACTTTGACAAGCCAATCTCTATGGAGCCTATTATGTCATCATAGGTTGCTACTTATCAAATACCAAAGATTGAAGAAGACATAATTATAATAGACTACCCATTAGATGAAGAATCAAATTTAGATTTATGTTTTATTATTTAACTGACATCATATTTAGCATCAAAATCAAAATCAATGCCAATTTTAACATCAAATTCAGAGTCCCTTGAGGTAGAATTAGATTCAAAAATAGAATATATTTGCGGTTGTTACAACATTGGTTATATATACCTTATATATAATTTTAAATGCATTTTTTTAGGATGATTACTTCATCATTGACATAAGTTCTCCTAGTATCTTCTATGAGGATTGTGTTACATCATTCCATTCTATTATCACCAACCAACATATCCATATTATTAACATTCCACCTCCCACAAGTGTCGATTGGGACTAACAAAATCACACCTTATTAAACTGCATCCATGGTGATTAGAATTTGAAGACCAACGAGATCAAGACTAAAATCATGTAGAAGAAGAATAATCTCCCAGTGAAACCTTTTCAGAGGTGCTAGATGATAATCAAAGTTTAAACTCAACATCTTCTAGTGAGACCTCTCCAAAGACACTAGAAGACAATCAAATTAAAAATTCAATGTTCCCTAGTTAAACCTTCTTGAAGGCATTATAGAATAGTCAAGACAACTTCATTGGTGAAAATCTCTTTGAGGCACCAATAACTAAGCATAAAAGTCTTTCACTACTTGATGAAGATAAAATAAAACATCAAATCAAAATAGCTTCATATCTACAAACTAATTAGATGGTAACTACTCTAAGGCCCAAACAATATAAAAATATGGTGGTCCTATTGAAAGCTTATTTAGAATTATTTGGCCCCACTACATCCAAAGTTATGTTGAATCTAGAATCAGTAACACTGTGTGTGCCTAAAAATCCTGATCTTCATTTATTTCCCAACCATCATACATTCCATTATCATCCACCATTTCATTTCCCAATCAAACCTATTATCCAAAATTTATCCATATCTACAATCCATGGCCACAGTTTATTTTGTAGAGGCTGCAAAGATACCTTGTCTTAGTGCTTGAAGGAAACAAAATTAACAACCAATGAACATCACAATAAAATCTCTGACATCCAAATTTGCAGCCCATTATTGATAGAGAAATTATTTAGATGAGGTATGGAATAGAAATTAATATGATTGATTATTATATTTGTATCAATTATTGATTGGGATGCACATCTCCACATCAATAAGAACAACAAAATCATATGCCATTTACCATACCTAGGCCAAACACATCAAAAACCAACAACCATCATTAGCCAAAAACATGTACCATGCCATTTTCATTTACCATTCCTTTTGCCATTATCACATACCCAGCCAGTTACCTTACCACTTAGGGGAAACCCTTTTACCATTCTATCCAATATTTAGGATATTCTACCATCCTATCATCCTACCATGCTATTAGCCTACCACTTTGCCTATCACTTATCCATTTTTCCACTCTATTCTATCAACCAAAGCATTGTTTGATCCATCCTATCCTATCCCATTTAACTTTGGTTCATCCATTAGTTTCACATTTTATCATGAAGAATCAGATCAATTCCAGTAGTTATTTCAAGCATTCTAGATAGAAGTAATATTTTGGAGTAGTAAAATAGAAGTTTATCAGTTGCATCCTTCATTTCTTGTTTCATTCTCTTTTATTATCATACTACTAATTATAACCACCTATGGGTAAATTAGTGTCATTCACCTATGACATTTTTTCCTAATTATAACACCTATGCTAAAATTAGGGGAAACACTTATTTATCACACCTTGAAGTACCACCTATCCATTCATATGTTGTATTGTGCCTAATTTAATTGGTTACTACACTAGTTAGATTCCTCTGCTATAAGGTGTAACTACTATGAACTAATTCCAATTTAGGAATATGTGGGTTGCATTTAATTCATGTTGAAGACCACTTAGCCCCCTTAATCCATGATATCACCATTTTTTGAGCAACCTAAGCCATGATCTTACCATTTCATAAGCAACCTAAGTCACACTCTCACCATTTTATGAGTAACCTAATCAATGCTATCACCATTTTGTGAGCTTGGATTATTTAGTGTCTTATCATTCTTGATTGAGTTGAGATACTCCAAAATTCCCAAAATATTATAAAATCATTTAGAAAAAACCAAAAATATTAACCATTTATTTACCTTAAAGATTCTGGAAACCCTCACTAAGTCGCAAGAAAATAACTTATCACTTAGTTTCCCCATCCTTTTTGGACTTTTATCCCATGCACTTACCATTTTTTAAGACCATTCCTATTATTCTATCACATCCATCATGTTTATTTTTCATCAATTATCATTTTCTTCCCATTTCTTAGGAGAACTACATTTGGCCTAAAGTTTTTGTTGGATATCACATTCATGGACTATGTAGGTAGCATCCACTTGCCTAGTGCATATGGATACAACTCAAACACCCCCTTCCTTTTTCTTCTATTCCCCCTTCATGTTTGTTTGTTAATTTTTCACCTACTTTCTAGGGGAAATGTTCATCATGTTGTTTGTACTAACATTTGGACTAACTATTATTTGTTTGTTTCTTTACTTGTTTGTCTGTTTATTGTTTGTGTGTCTATTTATTTTATTTCAATACTATTTACTTGATTTAGTTTATATGCATTCATTGGTTATTTCCTTATGCATTTATAGTTGAATCCATACATATTATTACATCTACATTATCATCATGTTTTTTATCATTGGTGCATTATTTTCCCTTGAGTATTGGATCCCAAGAGTCAGTACTTATGCATCTTTTAGCCCTGTCATCATGGTGTTCTATCATGATTCCTATCATCACATGTTATATAAAAAATCATCTTCAAAAATTCTATGCATCAATGGTAGCATTAGCATCTCCTTGACATTATCATCAATAACATCCTGATCCAATGCCAATCATATCCCAAATAGAGTAATTAAACAATGAAATAATTTCAACCTTTGTTAGTTTGGATGAGCATCTCCCTACAAGAAGGTTTTCCCAATTCATATTTATCATCTATCTCAAGATTATCATCATCATGTCTTCAATCATCAGCCAATCAATCATGTTTACCATAATCAAGATCCAATGATTATAGTTACCTATGGGCAAATCATTGTATACCGTCCCATCTACATTCTCAATGATTCTAACTACCTTTGGGTAAATCATTATGTTCTCACTAATTTGAGGGTTAATGATTATGAATTCCTTTGGGTAGATAATTTACTTTATTTTTTCCAACTAGGGTGTGTTGTTATGATATTTATCTATCCTCACTAGGCCAGTTCCATATTCTCAATGATTGTAACCACCTTTATGCAAATCAATTTGTTATCATACCACATTGCCACTATCAGGGTACAATGCTTATAACTACCTTTGGGAAAACCATTGTACACCATCCCACTTGCATTCTCAATGATGTTACCCACATTTGTACACATCATTATGTTTCTACCCCATCATTTTCATCTTTTTGGTACAATCTTTTCCTATTTTCAAGGGATCGATTGTCAACCCTTTTACCAATCATTCCCTTGAGGAGGCACATATATTTCATCCATTGTCATTGAATTTGTAGGAATATAGGACCTTTTTCATTTTTTGAGAAGACATTACTGTATCTATATCTTGCAATACCTTTCCAAATAGGGGAAAACTGTAGACACCTAAAACTAGCCACCAATGACCTCTGACCAAGTTTTAGACCAATTTCTCAAAAATGTCACAATTTGGCCTAAAACCATTAAAACATGCTAAATGGTTCAAACTTGTCATATACACATGTTGATTTTATCAAGTGTATCCCTAAATGGGGAAATGTATTTTATGTGATACTTAACTTTGGTCATATCTTTTGAGTCAAAATGATGATTTCACACATGGGTGCTCTGGATTTCTCTTTTATACTAATTTTATTACATGAGACATGTGCCTTTGTTATTTTTATGTCAAAAATATATTAAATTGGATAAAGGTTCCAATGCATCTAACATCACCTTCCAATTCCTCTCCAGTCAAAATTTAACCCAATAATATGACATTTTGATCAGTTTGATTAATTGAGCACCAATTTCCAAAAAAAATTCATCAAAATTGACTAATCATGTTTAAAGCTAATTAATTTGAATCAAGAGATTAAATGGATTTTCCATGGAGGTTATTGATTATTTCATTAATAAAAATTTATTGTGAATAATTACATCACTTAATGACATCATCTATGGGGTGGCATCCACAAGCCATATGTAAAAAATATCTAAATAAGCCCTCCCATGCCTCTTTAATGCTTCTTTATACCAAATATTTATGAGGGAATTTATTAATTTTAGCCTCCAAAATTAAATGTATTTTTAGCCACATATATTCATCTTGAGATGGATGGTTTAGGTTCATTCTAATCAAATAGAAAAAACTATAAATAGAAGGCCTCATAGTCATAATTTTAAGCTATATTGGTGTAAATTTATCATGTTCAAATGATTTCAAAATATCTCTCAAGATAAATTTATCATGCTAAAATGGTTTCAAAAGAGATTTTGATATAGTTTAATTATGCCAAATTGTTGAGTCAAGTTTCACAAGCCAAAGCCACAAAGCCAATGATGCCAAGAGGAGGTGGAGAATAGCCAAAGATCCCTTAATGAAGACTTTTCAATCACAAGCCAAAAAGGACAATGATTGAACCCTTTGGAGAAATCAAGGAAGGTGAGTAAAGTTTGTTATTTCTTCATGTTATAGTTGTGTCTTCATTTAGTTTATTCACCAAGCTCCCCCTCAAATCTACGCATAAGGTGTTAGTTCATTAGTCTGTTTGTTTTTTTGGATTTGATTTCCTATGCTAACATGATACTAATATCCCCTTATTATATTCGTATGTTCAAAATACCAATATGATATTTAATCATGCATAAATTCCACTACAAATTCATCAACATAAATCCTTTACTATGTCTAATATAATTGGTCACTAATGTTTATTTTTTGGACAACCATTACATAAATGTATGGTGATATAAACTAAATTGAAATAATGTTAGATTGTAGATTGAATTAAATGCATATATTCAATATATTAAATATTTAATTAATAGATTAACAAACGTCATAAGATACACATAAGTTATCCTAGATAAACTCAAGATGATAAAATATAGGAGAGTGAGTTGATTCCTCTTCTTACCACTATTTATTTATCAATAAAAAGGTACTAACATTAATGGCCTTTATGAATAAAATTTGCAATACAACTTGTTCAAAACATTAATTTAATTTTCTTGCTTGTATACATGCTTCATTTTACACACAACTCAATGTAAAACACTAATTTAATCAAGAACACTACTAGGTGAACATCAATTGCATAAATGTATATCTACTTGTTTGATTCATGCTTAAGAACTACTCAATCTCTCAATGTTTTATGCCTTTTTCCTCTAAATAAGCTCGTAAAATATAAAACAATGAAGATACATGCCAAACAATCTAAAATAACCAAGTTTTAGAAGTTGACATGTTTACAACTATTTCTCTACCTATCTCTTATTTACGAGTCAAACTATCACTTTTTACAAGTTTATACCACCACAACAGTTTCAAAATTATTTCCTACATGAACCGGTGGTTTTTAAATCTTCATAGATGTTACGGTATTATCACCAATGGGAAGCATCAATTTTATTACCTTTAATAAAACTATTCTTTATTCTAATGAGAACATTGGTTTCTTCTCATATAGGATGTATAGATCATCCTAATCCTAATTATTACTCTATAAACCCCATGTGATTTATTGAACAGATTATTAACTTCTATTATGTTTCAAATACTTTTTTAGGAAGTGTTACAATTGATCATGGTATCATATTTGCCTATTAGATAATATTGGAAGTAGTCAGCGAGCATAACTAACATTCTAGATCTAAAATTCAAATAAATTTTGATTATATCTTCTAACTTGGAAATTGATTTGGGTGTGATGTGGTTATAAAAATATAAAGTATCCAAAGATAATGTTTTTTATAAAATTTTGGTAGCCACATAAGTTTTTATTTTGATAATTTTTTTGTATATGGTTCCAAAAGCTTTAATATGTAAGGTTGCATTTATATATAGATCATAGGTGATAGTTTGAGAAATACCTCTAATGTCCATAGAGGAAACACATGTAACTAAAGGCTTATTTTGTAATGTTTAATTTAATTTGTTTAAACTTAAATATTTTGGTTTAAGATTCCCATTAACATCTTAAGGAGAAAAGGAGATGGGAATTTGTTAATTGGTCCCCAAGTTATTTTTTATGATTGGTTTTATATTTATCAAAGTTGAGTTTACATTTTATAAATTTAATCATAAATTTTAATTTGTATGTATGTAATTCAATTAAACACTTTTAGGATCACTTGAGTGTTGTTTAATATGTGTGTTTTACTAGGATTTTTATGAGATGGGGCCTTGCCTGATGTATCCAATATTGATGTGGAATATTGTGAACAATTAGAACTATATAATAAAATAATACTATTAAAATCCCATATTTGTAAGGGATGTAACTAAATACATTATCTATGTTGATAATTTTTCATGTATTATTGAGATCTTCTTGTTCATCGTGTTCACATATTCCAAGCATATTACATTAAATGGTTTGTCTAGGTTCATATTGAGAAGAGTTGTACCATGAATTATTGCCTTTAATGGTTTTCATAGGAGTTATGAAGGAGGAAACACTATATAATTTAAATGTATTGAGACTTTGATATAGAGGGAAAATAAACAACTCTCACTTGTCCCTTGTTGCACTTGTCCCTTGTTGCAATATATCAACTAGTCTAACAAAGAATCATAGGTTCATTTTCTCATGAATGATTCAAGGATTCTCAGATTGTTTAATGTTTTTTATGATATTTATCATTTTAATTATATTTTTATTAGACCCTTAATTCCATTCACAAAACCCCTCAGCATTTATTTCATAACCTATACAACTTCTTCCCTTTTGGCAAATAGTTCTTATAGCCTTTTTTTAAGCATTTTCCTCCTATATAGTCCAGTACGAACTAGTTTTGAACACATATTGACATTTATTGACACCATATATCATTTTAAATATATCTATGAATTTTATACACCAAAATCTATTTGGAAGTCACCTTTTAGCCCTTTTTAGTACTTTATTAGGCCTAACTAGGACTCTCTTACACTTAGACGAGCATTGTCTTCTATAACTATATTTTCCCATATGGAATCAACTTAAAAATATATTAGTATAAATCCTCCACTAATAAATCACCAAGTTTTAAGAATTTTTATTGGTAGAAATGCCTGAAAACTAAATTTTCATCTCAAAATAGTAGTTTAGGGTCTACACAGACTGTAGGTGCCTAATAGGAAATTGAGGTTTTAGAAATTAAATCAAGTTTAAAAATATTGTATTGAATGGATTAGCTCTATGAAAAAAAAATTCATGTTAATCCATCATTTTTTTGCTCAAAAATTAATTCACATTCATGTTCCCACTATGTATACAGTCACAGTCTATAGGGGTCCAAAAGTAAAATCTTAAGTCTATATGCTAAAAAGGGTTTTCAAACTTTTTAAAGGATTGGTAGCTCTATACCAACTCCATAATTATTTTCCAATCATTTTATGTTTAAATTGACACCTTTGCAATACCTTTTCACCAAGCTTTGTATATTGATTGTGTGCATGGTGTCATAGTCATAGGGTATGGACTAGTTATTTCATGATTAAACTTGGAAAAATCTCAAGAAATATAAAATTAAATTCAATAATTTATATAATTTTTTTACTAATAATTAGAGGCTATCAATTCCATGTTCTTCTTTGATTCTCTTCACACATAATGCTTTTTCAGGCATCTTAATACAATGTACAGGGAATAGGGTTTGCAATCATCCCTTAAAAAGTGATTAATTATAATTTATTATTATTTAAACTCTTTATCTTACCATAAAATTTCATACACATTCATATTAAACATAATTTCATAAATTTAATATAGTCTTCCACACTATTGGTGCATACTCAAGAACTTATCTTCAATGCAAAACACAAGTTACAGGTATATATAGTAAGTAATCAAATTGAGAGTTATTTAATTGAATTTATTTCAACTAAAATATCTTACCCTTTGAATTTAATATTAAAATTATATCAAAATAAAAACCTACAAATTTTATAACTATACTTGTTATAACCACCTTTGGCCTTTCCAACGGTCATTAACAAGTAGTTTTAGACATTGAAACAAAACATCAAGGTTGATTTTCATACAAGTGTGAATTAAGGTCCATGTTAGACACATGGTGTATTTAAATGATTCAACCATTTAACACTTTGAGGTTTCCTTCCACTACTCTTAAAACACTTATACTAGACCAAAACCATTCAAAAATTCAAATTATGAAAATTGGTGGGAAAATCCAATTTGAACATATAGCCTAGATAAGCACTCCTAAACACTTTTAAAACATTCCAAAGTGTGTAAAAAGACTCTTAACACCCATTAAAACACCATAATAAATATAATTGGCCACTTAGGCACTTGACTAAACCAAAATTGCCTAGATAACACAAGTCAAGTATTGATGTTCCTACATCATACTACTGAGGTATAAAAGAAACTTTCCCTAAAATTTTAGTTAACTTATATGGAATTCCTAATCATCATATCTCTCTCTTTTTCATTCTATATATGTAATTTTGCATCCTCTTGGAGCCCAAGGTTTATGAGTGACACATATACCTCCTTGTTCTTTGACTAACACCACCTTGTTTTCTCCTTTGAGGTTGGCTTCTTGCATGGTGAGATCCCACTTGATCATCTTTTGCATCTTGTTGTTCTCCTATAACAAACCTACACATAGAAAATACAAGTTAATCATAATCAACTACTTCTTATCTTTTATGAATCCATATTCCTAAACTTGTATCCTTGTCCTTTTTATGCTTGGATTTGTTGCCTCTTGATTTTTTGCTTATTATTACACCTTCTTTCCTATATTACTCTCAACCTCATTATTCTTCTCTTATTGATGTTCACTCTTTACCTAATCAATTACTTCACTTCCCGTAGACAATTCTCTCAACATGCTGACCTTCTTAACAAAGTTGTCTAGATACTCTATACTCCTTATCAAGGTCACATGATGGGATAAATATAAAAAAAATCCCTTACAAGTGTTCATTTAAAAATAACTAATCATGTTAGACTGACTAAAATACCTCCTTATTGCTTGTTATCATCACCTCAGAATTCTTGTTAACTACTACATCCTTTTTTCCTATGGCTTTGGTAAATTGTAATATACCATCTTCACCTTGACACTTGTTATCAATTGTCATAATATTATTCTCAATGATGAAACTAACTTATTTTAGTAAGTATTCCTTCTCTCCAAACATCATGAAACTACTTGGTTTCTCCTTCCATGCTTGATTATCCTTCAATGGGGTTAGTGTGTGCTTGTTACCATCCTTCTCAATGGTGTGTGTATTGGCTCTACCATCACACATATCCATTCTATCATAATATCATGTTTTACCAAGGATTATATGGCACACATCAATAGGAATCACATCACACAAGATTCTATCCTTATAACCACCAATCTACAAATCTACATAGCATTGATCATTCACTAGGACTTGATGACTATTTTAAATCCAAGATACTTTGTATGGACTTGGATGCTTGTTAATTATTAATCCTAGATTATTTACCATTAAGGAAGAGACAAGATTTTTCATATTACCATTATCAACTATGACTTTGCAACATTTACCTTTGCTCTTGCACATGGTCTTGAACAACATCTTTCTCTATGGTGGTTCTCTCTCCTCATGGTTGGTCTTAAAAATAACTCTCGTCATCAGAAAAATCTTCCCTATTTTAGGTTCTTCCACATATTTTGGAAATGAATTTACACTCTCCTCTTCTTTTTGAACCACTTGATTTATAATCTCACTCCAAGAGTTGCCACTTTGAATGTCTTTTGGACACTCACATGATCTATGTCCTACTAATTTGTTGCAATTGAAGCACTTTCTAGAAAAAAAACTTGTACATCTTCCTATATCATATGATCTTCCACATTTATATCCATAACCACCTCTACTAGATTGACTTTAACTCTTAGAATTACTGCCAACTTCTTTACTATGACTTTTCTACTGATTTATATTACCTAGTTATCCTCTTCCTTTTTGCTAACCTCTACTTATGTAACTTCTACCACCTCTCCCTATATTTTGTTGACTTTTCCTTCTATCAAAATTATCCTCTTCTTTAAATTTATATTGATATTCCTCCTCTACTATTCTTAGTGACAAGATACTAATCTCATATTGCCTGATAAACTTTATCCCATTGATATATTTTGTAACTTTCTCTACATCCTCCTCTATGTGTTCCTCTGATAGTTAGCTTGTATAATTCCTATGTGTACTATTTTAACATCATGTATTTTTGTCTTATATTGTATATCCTCCTAAACAAGTGGGTTTGATAAAATTTAGAAATGAATTTTCCTTTCATCTTAGCCACCATCTTATCCCATGACCTTATCTTCTCTTTTCTCCTTTTTCTTCTTTCTTCATGTATGCCATCCCACCAAAGGATGCATGACCCTTCATCCTTGTTACTAAAAACTTCACCTACTTTTAATGATTCACCTCTTCATAGTAAAATAACTTATCCATGGTTGTGATCCAATCAACCAGCTCTTCCACATTAAAATTTGCCTCAACATTCACACCTATATCTTGGGTTTTGAAATCACTCCAAGGACTGCTCTTATAAACCTCTCTTCCACTCTACCTTCATATCCTTCCTATGATATTTATTAATGAATAACCTTATCCTCTCCTTAACTCACATCACCCATGTTCATCTCTCTTCTCTAAGCCAACTCCATCGCTTGCAACCTTACGTACAAATTTCTCACTTCCACAACTAGTGCATCAACTACTTGAAACCTTATTTGGGCTATTGATACTCCTCATATTATGGATAAAATGTTTCTCTACTATTTTCCCAAGATATTCTAAGCTCTAATACCAAACTATGTAGATGAAAAACAAACAACTCTCACTTGTCACTTGTATCAACTAGTCTACCAAAGAATCATAGGTTCATTTTCTGATGAATGATTCAAGGATTCTCAAACTATTTAATGGTTCTTAAGATATTTATTACTCTCAAGATATTATTATTATACCCATAATTAAATTCACAAAACCCCTTAGCATTTCTTTCATAACCTATACAACTTCTTCCCTTTTGGTAAACAATCTTTATAGCCTTTTTTTAGGCCTTTTCCTCATGTATGGTGTAGTATGGACTAGTTTTGAAAAAATATTGACATTTCCTAACACCATCTATCATTTTACACCTCTCTATGAATTTTATACACCAAAATATGTTTGGAAGTCACCTTTATAGTACTTTGTATAGGCTTAATTAGGCCTCTCTTACACCTAGATAGACACAATCTTTTATAGTTATACCTTCCTATATGAAATCAACTCAAAACATTTAAAATATATCAATATACATCCTCCAATAAAAAATCACCAAGTTTGAATAATTTATATTGGTGGAAATGCCTGGAAATTGAGTTTTCATCCGAAAACTCTAGTTTAGGGTCTACACAGACTGTAGGTGATTGAAAGAAATGAAATCAAGGTTTTAGATTTTCAATCAAGATTAAAACTACTATATTGAATGTATTGGGTATATTAAAAAATTATCCATATTCCTCCATCATTTTTTTCAATTTGATTCCTCTACTCAAAAAATAATTCATGTTCTTGCTCATACTGTGTATATAGTCATAGTCTAGAGGGGTCCAAGAGAAAACACTTGAGTCTTTATATGCTAAAATTGGTTTTAAAACTCTATAAAGTGTTTTAGAGTTGTAAATTATGTCATGGAGGTGTCTAGGTGAGTGGATGAAGTGCCTTGATAGTCTAAGTGATAATGACAAAGTGTGCAAAGTGTTTATCATAGTATCTTGAAGAAGGATTGGTTGTTATTCAGAGTTTGCTTAGTTAAGGATGAGTATTGTGTATTTATAATTTTAAATGGGTCCTATTATTGGTAAAATATTATTGGAGATCTTGTGTGCATGAGTGAAATTCACTCGGTTTTTTATTTTGTTCATCTAAGCATAAATGGGTCTGTAGTAGAAAAATCTGAGGAGGTATTTTAATGTCATCATATCTCACACATGTGAGGGTTCTAAGAGATAATAAATATATGGATGGATTATCCTATGTTAGGATATCACATAGTTAAATTTTCAAATCATGTGACTAAACACATCCAAAGTTACTAAGGTACAAATTTGGTCCCTCAGACAAAGTGCACTAAGTTCCAATACTTAGTTAATTTGCAAAGGAAAATCTAATAGTCTGCAGTTCATTGAATTGAAGATCAACATCATGAAATGAATCTAATCTCAAATATGTTATTTATCTAAGTATAAAAAATATTTAAGTAATTAGTTTGGTGATGATATATCTCATACGCATGGATGTTTTAGGAAGAAATGGTCATATGGGTTTGTTATGAATGATAATGAGTATAATACTTTGATGTCTTATTTAATAGGAAGAGGTGGATACACACACACACACACACACACACACACAATGGAAATTATAGTTACAAAACCTATAACTACCAATCAAACACTTAATTGTTATGCCACAAACCCCTAATTGTTAGGTCATCACTATGACATCTATGCAAATTTAATCATCTATAACAAATCACCATCCATATTTCATACTAAACAATTTAATATTTATTTTTATTCCAACATCCCCCCTTTATTACATTGTTTTTTTTCAAACATCATATTTCTTGATAGTGGTCCCCCCTTTATTATAAATAATGTAAAAATATTTACACTCTCCATGTAGCCTGATCACTTCTTGAGGTGGAATGCCATCTATTTGGCTTCAAGGTCTTGGTGTCACTTTTGTTTTTCCTTGAAATATTGCAAAAAACTTGGAAGTGATAGGAACACTTCTCTTTGTTAACACCTTCGATGGTTTCTCAGATTATGAGGATTACCACAAACCCATATGGTTTTCTACTACAGGTTGACCATGAACTTGGAGGGTTACAAGAGGTTTCTACTACACTTCAGTGGTTTCTAGGATTAACACAAACCATTTTCCAAGAACCAAGTGATACTTTAGTGCTTTTGCTTCCCACAACATTCTTTTTTAGGAGGTACCAAACTAAAAAATCATGTTTAGTACTTTATTGAAAAACATACTATAAAACATAGAAAAAAACACACCAAAATTTATCACCATAGTAATGGTGCAACCTCATTATAGGTGACTCAAGAGAGGATTATATTTGTCCTTTAGCCTCCATGTATCCTCCAGCCTCTATTTTATGAAGTTCCTTACTCAGTGAATGTGTCGATAAAGCTCAGCTACATGATTTTGTTGAGGAGAAATCTCCCCTATAGTTTGGACCCATTTGACATTTGATGATATTTGACTCAGACTTAGGATGTCACATACAAGCAATAGTGCATCTTTATACAAACAATTAACTTTTATTTTGACAATTTATATATAAAACTGACACTTTGACTCATTATGAATTTTGGACATTTTTAATAACTTTGGTAAACACACCTTTAACTCTAGACTTGAGGAAAAAACAAATAAGTGACTAATTATACCAAACCTAAAAATTAATGAAAGATGATTAAATAAGGATTTGATCACATACTAATTTGACAACTTAAAACTATGTCTATGACACAACCATATATTAATTTGATAACTTAAAACTATGTTTATGACACATAATTGACATAAGGAACTTTTATTTATTTATTTATTTTATGATTGACAACTCTAACTTAAGTTTAATTTGATAGATAAATAATTTTGGACTTAAATATTTTATAAGCAAAGACACACTAATAATGATGACAATATGAAAAGTATGATAAATAATATCATTTGAATACTTAGCAATTTACCGTATGGACTGTATGCATAAAACTACTAGCCAATATACAACAGTGAGCAAGGTAGGACCCAAGGATGCAGATCTAATTGGTCTTCACTTCTAGTGCTAGAATCTTGTAATGAGAATAGCTTAGGATATCATAATATTTATGGATGGGAACACCATGTTCTATGTGACTGCTTGGTGCAAGATATCCAGGTGTAACACAGAGCATGATTTTAACACATTAAGTAGAGACACAACCTCATTGAATGAGTTAAAAAATTCACAAAAGTAGTTGGATTCATAAGCTTAGATACATGAAGGGATTTTTGAATGACACAAATTGGAGTAGGTAATAAATCATTCTCAAGACCACTTTGAAGGAGTTATGTGAGGATATTTTAGTTAATTGTCTAGGCTTCTTTTGCACTAGCCCCACCCAGCTTCAATTTAATATCACCGATTTAAAATTACTTCAAAATTGATTGATAATGTAAGAAAAAATCACCATCCATACTGCATACTAAACAATGTAATATTTGATTTTATACTAACATGTTATGTATTTTGCCTAGTTTATATGGTTCAAATTTGATAACATGCAAGTGAGCAAGGTAAAAGATATGATTATACAAAGTTGGCCTTTTAGGTAGATAACAATGGTCCTCATACATAGTCTATTTTACATGATGTTAAAGATCAAGACTAGATGGAGATCTAGTGGCCCACAAGTGATCATAAAATGAAGATGTATGGTACATGTTAAGTCAAATGAGTCATAGTGTTCATTGGTTAATGAAGTTAAATATCGAGATCCTTACAAAAGGATCAATAGAATGTGTTTGTTATAAGGTGTTAGGAAGCAGTGAGATGAGGACAAGTATTTGAAGCTTAATGTTGAGTAAAGGTAAATATCAGGCTTCTTCTAAGATCTAATGGTGAGTAGATGTTTATACACACACACACACATGTATGTCTATATATATATATATATATATATATATATATATATATATATATATATATATGTATATATATACATATATATATATACATATATATATATATACATATATATATACATACATATATATATATATATATGGTGAATATTAAGTGAGATGATTTCAAGGTGTCTAATGTTTAACATAGATAAATATATATATATATATATATATCTATATATATATATATATATATATATATATATACATATACATATATGTGGTGAATATTAAGTGAGATGATTTCAAGGTGTCTAATGTTTAACATAGATAAAGACTTAATGTTGAGTAGAGGTAAAGATCAGGCTTCTTCTAAGATCTAATGGTGAGTAGATGTTTATATATATATATATATATATATATATATATATATATATATATATATGTATGTATGTATGTATGTATGTATGTATGTATATATATATATATATATATTTATGTATGTATGTATATATATATATATATGTATATGTATATATATATATATGTATGTATGTATGTATATATATATATATATATATATATGTATATATATATATATGTATGTATATATATATATATATATATGTATATATATATATGTATGTGTATATGTATATATATATATATATATGTATATGTATATATATATATATATATGGTGAATATTAAGTGAGATGATTTCAAGGTGTCTAATGTTTAACATAGATAAAGACTTAGCTACGTACAGGAGATTGATAGAGCGCATTAAGCCAAATAGTCAAGATGAAGATCCAATGATGATAAATGAAAGGTAAAGGTTGAGATAATTCAAGGAAGACAAATGGTGTGTGTTTAATCTAAGATGAGAGGAAACAATATGAGGACAAGGTGTTCAAATTTTAACTATGACAATTGGGATTTGAATATTTGAATTTGCAAAGGAAAAACCAGTGCTCTATATTTTGCACATAAATTTTGATCCAAGATTAATTTCTTAATGGAGTAAAAAGAAAATGTGTAGAGTAATCCATGGTGTATCCAAATAACTTAATTATAAAATCTTAATGTATGTATAAACAAATATATTAATCTATAAAGTTTATTATGTGTTTGACTGTGTCTTACAAGTGACCTGAGAAGATTATTTGAGCTTGTTTTGATGTTATTTCAATATATCATGATGAATTATCTATTATAGAGTGTTTTATAATTAATTATGATGGTATATGTGGTATTTGGAGGTATGATCAATCAATATTGAGTATGATAAATTGCTAATAAATTATCTTTGTGTTTGTTCATGGTGTTCCTATGTACAAGGCTATGTGTGAGTAGATTGAGCATACGTAGAGGTAAATAGATATGACTATAATCATTTAAATATATTAAAGGGGTTATGTGGAATGGACTTATTCATTTTAAAGTGGTTTTTTGTTCTTGTTTTTTCTTGATGAAGTGTTAAATGGGTGAATAGGTCTCCATGAGACCTATAAGGTCTACAAGTGCCTAATTGAAAGGTGTAGCTACATAAGGGTGACCCATGGGTGATGTGGACAACTTATGCGGATGGTATTTAGTTGTGTCATGATTATGTATATGCATTAAGGGTTAAGGCATGCCTATTATCTGACTAAGATGGTGATGATCATGAAGGATCTATATATAGAGAAACCAAAGGAGATGGTTTATAGGCTTGTGTGAGAGGAGTGAGCATTGATGCAAAGAAGAGAGGAGAGGTAGTTATACCAATTTATGAGTTGATGAAAAGAGTATATTAAAAAATAAGTGAATGAACATTTGGTCATGTTGTTAATGTGGTGATAGAGTTGTTGTTGATAAGTAAAGAGTGATCCAAAAGGTGGATTTGGATGCATTGAGTGTGTAAAGTTAAAGATACTTGATATAATTTGTATCTCCATTATATTGGTAAGCAATCAATGCTATAGGAGATGTTCTATTCATAGGTGTTACTATGGCTACTCAACATCTAGGGGTTTCCATCCTCTTTTTAAGGTGAAACTTGCTAAAGGTCTAGTTGTTGTGGTAGCTCAACTAGATAGGTGTAGTAGCCCATTGTGGGATTGCAGTCCCACTAAAATAAGGGATGGTAGTTCCTTGATCAGTTACTACTAGTCTAAATTTGTTCTTGTTATTATATGATAGTGGTCTAATTTCAGGTTCTAGTGGGTTTTCTCCCCCAAGTGGGTCTCCCACATATGTCATGTGTTATGTGTTTGATCTTGCATTTTCTCTCTTGTTCATTACTATGAATGATGTGTATGCTTCATGAATGCTTATGGTAATTGATTAAGAGTTTTAAAATATTTGAAATTGAATTTTTATTATCTAGGCTCACTGATTCACCTCCCCCCTCTCAGTGATTTTACTCCAAAAATTGGTACCAGAGTAGGTCCTTTAGTAAAGGATTGATAGATTTAAGGTGATCTAAGGCACAATATGGGTAGACATCAAGGATTTTTCTCTACTAAGAAAGAATCAATGTTTAATGGATCTAATTGTGCTTTTTGGATTACAAGGATGAGGACCTATATCATGTCCCTAGGGTTTGACACTTGGCAATCTATTATGGATGGTTAATTTTCACCTAATATTCCTCCATATAGTGTTGCAAATAAGAAGTTATTTGAGAACCATTCTAAGCCAATGAAATCTATCACTTGTGGTCTTTTAGAGACTGAATACACAAAGGTAATCCATTTTAAATCTACCAATAAAATGTGGGATAAATTTAAGCCTATTTATGAAGTAAACTCAAATTTTAAGTTGGTAAAGTTGCAGACTCACTGAAGATAATTTGAGAGTCTTAAGATGAAGGAAGAAGATTATGTGGCATCTTTTATGTAGAGATTTGATGAGATTGTGAATATCATCAAAAGTCTTGGAGAGAATATTGAATAATTTATTGTATTTAAGTAGGTATTAAGGTCTATTTCTACCAAGTTTAATTTAAAAAGTGTCTACTATAGAATAAAGGCATGATCTTACTATGTTTAAGATGGATGAATTGCATGACATCCTTACTAAATATGAGATGAGAATAAATGATGATATACCATCTAAGAATGAATCAACATTAAAGATAGATATGAAGCCTAAGAATAAGTTCCAAAGTAATAAACCCAAAGAGGATGATATTTCTGATATTGATGAGGATGATTTGATTACTTTGTTTACAAAGAAATTGAAAATATGTTTAAGAAATTTTAAGTGTAAACTACCCTTCAAATACTTCAATTGTGGAGAGATAGGAAATTTTTATATAAAATTTCCTCATAAGCATGATGATGAATAGCATGATGAAGACCAAGATGAAGACAATAAGACATATAGTAATAAAGGATTTAGAATGTATAATAACAAGAAGTCCTTCAAGAACAAGAAGAGTCTCTACACAAATAAAGATTGTAGCTCATCAGATGAGAATGAAGATAGTGACTCAGAGTATGATTATGAAGATGATGGTCCTATTGAAGATGAAGCCCTTTTCATGGCTAAGGAAGGAAGTTACTCATATCAAAAGGATTCTACTTGGAATGATTTAGATGTTGATAGAGATGAGGTGGATTGTGAGACTAAATTGATGAATGCCCTTGAAGAACTAAAGATTGAGAAGAAGATTAACAAGAAGATGAAGTCTCAAATCAAGGAATATGAGGAGTAATTCAGTGTGTATAAAATAAAAATGAATAAAGATACCAAGGACCATGAAGATATGTTAAGCATCTCAGTTGTCAATTGTAAATTCTATCTACAAGCCTAAAATCCAAAGAAGATGAATTTTCAAGGTATGTAATTGAAAATACATCATTAAAATCTAAGTTGTAGAAGACATCTATTAAGGTGAAGTCATTTATGAGATTTGAAAAGAGCTCAAGTGATCTAGATAATATTTTGAGGGGTTAAAATCATGCTAGTGATAGAACTAGTCTTAATTATGAAGAAGAACAAAATAATGTAACTCAAAACAAGATGAAGAATAATGTGAATAAGGACAATCATACTTTGAAGATAAACCATTAGACAAGGAATGAAGGTGTTGGTAGAATGAAGACAAATTATATTAGATAGCCATATGCCCTGAAGTATGCAAGTTTCAAAGGTTATTGTTACATGTGTAATCAGTTTGCCCATAGAGCTAGAGGATGTAAGAGACTTATTAGAAATGAGTTTGAATTTAACTATGATGGGGGTCATTAATCAAAAGGTGTGAAAAAAGTTAAGTGCTTCAACTATCTTGATGAGGGAGACTTTGCTAAGCAGTGTCCAAATAAGGTAAGGTGAGGTGAGTCTTCTTCAAAATAAATAGGTTGTTTCATTTGTTATGACATAGGACATATTGTAAGATTTTGTCCATATTCGGTAGGGAAAGTTGATTCCACTTCAAAAATAATGGTTCGCTAAAACTATGAGAAGATTGATCATATTGTTAGATTCTGCAAGAAAAGGCCATCAAGTCCAAATTAGTTTAATCAAGCTCCTAGAGTGTAAGGAATAAGGAAAGTTAACTCATGGAAACCAAAGATGGTAAGTATGAGTTATGATGGGTCTTCTAGTCTAAGTAATCTATTTGATATAGTGGAGAATGCTTTAGAAGTTAAAGAGTGTCAAGGGGTCTCATTGTCTACTCATATTGTGGATAAAGAGACTAAGCTCAAGGAAAGGACCAAGGTACTGGTTGAACCTAGTTCTAAGGTGAGTCTAGATCTAAGTGAACATCCTAATATTATTGAGAATGTATCATGCAAAGAACATCAGTTATCAATGCCTAGTGATGAGGTTTCTAACTATAAGGTATATTCTTTAGATGAAAAGGTATGTCATGAATCTATGTTGTCTTCATCTATTGTCAATTCAATCTTAGAAAAAAAGGAGAATATTGTAGTGGATGAGCATGTTGCTTCACTTAAGTCTAAGAAGAAGAATAACTATAGTATTAGATTACCAAGGAAGAGAAGGAATATGAAGAGTTATGGGTAATTCTTGGTTTCAAATTGTTTTAGGACATTATGAAGTAGGGTGTCTCTACCTATGCTTATTAGGAGACATATTTCTTGTGAAAAAGTAAGTTTGTGTGCTAAAGATCATAAAGCCAATCAGAGAAGTTCATTGGTTAAGGGGGAGCAACAAGTTCATGAGATTTTTATAGATATTTATGAATGAGCTATAGTATAGGGTTAAAATGGGTGTTTCTAGGTGGCTTAATGGTATTGATGGAATGTCAAGAAGAGTTTGGTTCTCTGAAATGTTTGTGTACTTCTTTATGATATATTCTAGGTGGTTATATGTCTTCAGGATCCTATTTATACTTTTTGGATGTTTTTGTGTTTTCTTGGGTTTATATATCTTATTTTAGGTCAAAATACATGGTATAGGAAGTTAAGGCTCTCAAAGGTATGAAAGCACAAATCTTGGTACAAAAGTGTATGATGGTCATCTCTAGGTGTGCAAGAAGTTTCATACATGGGCATTGACTAGAAAGAGGTTTGTTGACTCTATTTGTTTTGAGATTCTAGGGTTTTGAGATATACTATAAAAGTGGTTTTCCTTATTATTTGAATTTTGAGGCTTCTTAACAGGTTGAATGGGCCAAATGGGTTGTTAAATCAAGCTTCACAGAGATCTAAAGGTTTGTAGTTTTCAAATTATTCCTATTTTTGTTAAGATGGAAGCCTAATTAGATAGTAGGTTTAGGAATATAGTATGTTTCATAGGATGAGCTAGGTGATGGGAATTGGTTTGATTGAGGGGGCATATGAGAGTGATCTAGTTATGAAGTTTTAGGTCTTGATAGTGTATCTACTAAATTTTTTGGGATCTGCAAGTTACATGTAGGGCTACAAGGAGACTAAACAAGCCTTATAAGAATAAGAGTGTTTTTTTGTTCAATTTATCCAAAATATCAAGGCATGAGTGTTTAAAGGATAATTATTAGCTTTTTTTAGAGCATGTTTCCTATTTGGTGAGTAGCATGAAGTTCTATGGGGTCTTTATGATAGCTTGAGATAGAAGGCTAGTAAACCTGTACGGTGGTTTTTCATGATGTGTAGAGATATGAGGATGCCCAAGAGGTTAATTTACTCAAAAATATTATGGGGAGTCCCTTTCAAATGTTTTTTGGTAATTTCCATTAGATTTCAGTATTTTTATGTGTTCTTTCTTCATTAGTTGTAGTGTTTGGTTGAAGAGAGCATTGGCATGTAACAAGAGGATGTTGTCAACGTAAGAAGAGGTGGGCTCAAGGTAAGGTGGGGTTTTACTATATTTATAATATGGTATTCTCCTATTTATATCATTTTCAAGTTTTTAGGATCAGTTGGTGCCCACTTTGTCATTATGTCAAAGGGGGAGAAAGTTCCTATTATGGAGTGCTTAAAGAGAAAGAAGGAAGGTAAGTTATATATTTATATATGATGGGTATTGACATCAATTAGAAAGGGGGAAATTGTTATAGAGTTTTCAATGATGTCATGGTGATGTATTGGAGGTGTCCAGGTGAGTGGATGAAGTGCCATGATAGTCTAAGTGATAATGACAAAGTGTGCAAAGTGTTTGTCGTAGTATGCTTAAAGAAGGCTTGGTTATTATTAGAAGTTTTCTTAGTTAAGGATGTTTAGGGATGATTATGGTGTATTTATAATGTTCAAGGGTTCCTATTAGTGGTCAAGGGTGATTGGAGAGATTACGTGCATTAGTGGAATTCACCCAGTTCTTCATTTTGTTCATCTAGGCATAAATGGGTCTGTAGTAAAAAACCTAAGGAGGTATTTTGATGTAATCATATCTCACACATGTGAGGGTTATAGGAGATTATTGATACATGGATGTATTATCCTATGTGAGGAGATCACATGGTTTAAGTTTCAGACCATGTAACTAAGCACAACTAATGTTACTAAGGTTCAAAGTTCATCCCTCAGATAAAAGTACACTAAGTTCCAACATTTAGTCAATTTGTAAAGGTAGATATAATGGTCTATGTTTTATTACATCAAATATATATGGTGATAAATGAATCTAAGCTCAAATAAATCATTTGCTTAAGTATAAGAAAGATCCAAGGAAGCAGTTTGGTGATGGCATATCTTGCACACATGGAAATTTTAGGAAGAAATGGTCATATGGGTTTGTTTTGTATTTTTCCTAGTTTACATGGTTTAAATTTGAGAACATGTGAGTGAAAAAGGTAAAATATATGATTGTGCAAATTTAGCCTTCCAGGCAGATAATAATGGTCCCTGTACTTAGTCTATTTTGCATGATATTAAAGATCAAGACCAGAAGGATATTTAATGGCTCATAGGTGATCATACAGTGAAGATCTATGGTGAAATTAGTCAAAGTATTTGTTGTTTAATGAAGTTAAAGATTGATATCCTTAAAAAAGGATCAACAGAGCATGTTTATTCTAAGGTGTCAGGAATTAGTGAGATGAGGGAAAGTGTTCAAAGTTTAATGTTGAGTAGAGGTAAAGATCATGCTTCTTTTAAGATATAATGGTGATTAGATGTTTATACATACATACTTACATACACACACACACACACACACACACACACACACACACACACACACACACACACACACACACACACACACACACACACACACACACACACACACACACACACACACACATATCAATGGTCTATATTGATGAGATGATTTCAAGGTGTCTAATTTTTAACATAGATAAAGTCCAAGATATGTACAAGAGATTGACAAAATGCATTTAGTCAAATAGTCAATATGAAGATCCAATAATGAGCAATGAAAGGTAAATGTCAACTTAATTCAAGGAAGATTGATTATGCATGTTTAATTTGAGATGTAAGGACACAAGATGAGGATAAGGTGTTCAAAGTTTAACTGTGATTGTTGGGATTTAAATTTTCAAATTTGTAAAGGAAAAACTAGTACTTTGTATTTTGCCTATAACTTTTGGTCTAAGATGAATTTATTAATGTAGTAAAAATTAAAGTTGTAGAGGACTCCATGGCACATCCAAATAAACTAGTTATAAGTCTAAATGTATATACAAACAAATATATAAGCTTTAAATTTGACTACATGTTTGACTATCTTACAAGTGACTTGAAAAGATTGTTTGAGCTTGTTTTGATGTTATTTTGATATCTCATGATGAATTATCTATTGGGGAGTGTTGCAGACTTCATGAGGATGATCTATATGGTATTTCAAGATGCGATCAATCTATATTGATTATGAATAATTTCTAAGAATTTTTTTGTGTCTTCATTCATGGTATTCCTATGTACAAGACTACTGTGTGAGTAGATTGAGCATATGTAGAGGTGAGTAGAGATGACTGTAATAATTTGAGGATGTTGAAGGGGTCATGTGGAGTGGACCTATGTATTTAAAATTGGTCTTGTGTTATTTTTTTGCTTGATCAAGTGTTAAATGGGTGAATAGGTATCCATGAGACCTATAAGGGCTACGAGGGCCTAATTGAAAGGTGTAGCTACTTAAGGGTGACCCATGGGTGCTATGGATAATCTATGTGGATGGTATTGAATTGTGTCTTAATGAGATAAATGATTTAAGGGTTAAGTCATGCCTATTGGCTGACCAAGATGGTGATGATTATGAAGGATCTATATATATAAACTAAAGGATATGGTTTCTAGGCTTGTAAAAGAGGAGTGAACATTGAAGCGAAGAAGAAAAGAGAGGTAGTGTGCCTATTGGATGGGTTGATGAGAATAATATATTAAGGACTGAGTGATGACCATTTGTTCATGTTTTTAAGGTTATGATATAATTATTTTTTAGTAGTGAAGAGTAATCCAAAAGGTGGCTCTAGATGCATTGAGTGTGCAAAGTTGAAGAGAATTGATATACTTTATATCTCCATTAGATTGGTAGGCAATCAGTGTTCTAGGAGATGTTATATTTATATGTGGTTTTATGGCTACTCAACATCTAGGGGGTTACATCCTCCTTATAAGGTGAAACTTGATAAATGTCTAGTTTTTATGGTAACTTAGCTATACAAGTGTAGTGGCTCCTTGTTGGATTGCAGTCTCACTAAAATAAGGGATGGTAGTTCCTTGATCAGTTACTACTGGTCTAAATTGGTTCTTGCTATTATAAGATAGTAGTCTAATTATAGGTTATAGTGGGTTTTCTCCCCCAAGAGGGTTTCCCACATATGTCATGTGTTATGTGCTTGATATTGTATTATCTCTCTTGTTCATTGCTATAAATGATGTGTATGCTTCATAAATGCTTGTGGTAACTGATTAAGAGTTTTGAAAGGTTTGAAATTAAAGTTGGATTATCTAGGCTCATTGATTCACCCCTATCAGTGATTATACCTCTAACATAAAGGATTGGTAGTATTTATAGAAACTACATAACTCTTTTCCAATCATTTTATGTTTAATTTGGCACCTTTGTAATACCTTTTCACCAAGGTCTATATATTGACTGTGTGCATGGTGTCATAGTCACAAGGTATGCATTAGTTATTTCATGCTTAAACTTAGAAACATCTCAAGAAATATAAAATTAATTTTAGTAACATTAAATAAATGTCTTACCAATTATTAGAGGCTATCAATTCCATATTTCTCTTTGATTCTCTTCACACACAATGCTTTCTCAAGCATCTTAAGATAGTGTACAAGAAACAAGGTTTGTAATAATCCTTACAAAAGTGAGAAATTATACTTTATTCTTCTTGTAAGTATTTATCTTATAATAAAATTTCATACACATGCATATCAAATATCATTTCATAAACTTCATATAGTCTTCCATACTATTGGTGCATACTTAGGCACTTATCTTTAATGTAAAACATATGCTACAGGCATATACAGTCAATCTATCAAATTGAGAGTTATTTTTGTTGAATTTATTTCATTTAAAATCTATTACAATTAAAATTCCATCTTATAACTAGATATAAAATAAAAACCTATAATTTTTATATAAACTATAACTGCTCTAACCACTTTTGCCTTTCAAACAGTCACTAATAAGTAGTTTTAGACATTGAAAAAAAACATCAAGGTTGATTTTTATACAATTATGAATTAACGTCCATGAATTAAAATGAGTCAAATCAACCATTTAACACTTTGAGGTTTCCTTCCACTACTCCTACAACACCTATACTAGACCAAACCCATTCAAATAATGAAAATTGGTGGGAAAATGCCAATTTCAAAATCTAGCCTACGTAATTACTCCTGTACACTTGGAAAATATTCTAAAATGTGTACCAAGACTATTAACATCCCTTAAAATACCCTAATATACCTAATTGACCACTTAGACACTTGACCAAGCCAAAATTGCCTAGACAACACAAGTTAAGTAATGATGCTCCTACATCAAACTCACTAGAAAAACCTTGAAATGTGACATGTTTGAAGAGATAGATGAATTGTATAAAAAATAAAAAAACATGAAAATTACCTAACTAGTGATGGGGTGTAGACACTCAATTTTAGTAAAAACCTTCTTATTATAATGTTTTTAGCATTGTTTTATGTATGTGTATCATCACCTTGAAATAGGAAGTTATTGGTGCTTATTTCTTTGTGTGATCTCATGGCTTTATTTTTTTTGGCTTCTCATTATGTCATATTTATGTCATGATCATAATCATGTTTCATATCTCCTTTTTATGTCTATGTTCATTTATTCCTATGAAATTAGAAAAAAGGGTCCACTAATCCTACCCTAGGCAAGATCAACGGCTCCATCAATATTTTCCTCTATTTTTACGTCCTTATGCTCGTGATCACATTTTTTTATTTTTTCAATTTTTTTTAAAGATTTTACATCTTAATAATTATTTAATTCAAACCATGACATGCCTATATATATAAATAATATATCATAATTTGTGAGGGGTTCAAATCATCAAAGTATCCAAAAATCATCTTAAATAATTATTATTGAGGTTCCATAAAAGTTTTTAATCTATTTATGCATTATAGATTTTAGGCACATTCTACACTAATTTATCTCTATTTGAGGTCTTGATATTAGAACACAACTATCTACTAAGAGGGGGTGAATCAGTAGATCAACTAAAACTAGTCCTTTGATCCTTATAAAGCAAATTCAAAAGCATATATAGATTAAAAGATAAATGCATAGATCACATAAACACACAAATACACATGAAACCATATTTATATGTGGAAAACCCAAAGGGAAAAATCATGGTGAGAATAGCTGCTAGAATATACTATTTTAATCTATCCTCACAATCAATGCCTCACTTAGAAAAACCTCACTTGTTACAAGCCTCACTAGTTACAAGCTTCACTGGAGAAACCTCACTGGTTACATTTAAGGACACCAATGCTAAGGAGACACCAATCCCCTAACCGAGTACCACCTCAGCTAATCTGATCACACCAACCAATCAAATCTATGGAGATACAAATCTAGATTATAACATTAATTCATAAATGAATGAAACTCTAATCTTTGTTACAATTCCAATCTATAACATGCTCATACTATGCACATTCTCTTTGTACCCCTTTCTCATTGTGTGTACATATATCTTTATTAGAAACACTTCATCTCACTCTATCACTCTATCTCTATGTATGTATGTATGCATATGTATGTATGTGTGTGTGTGTGTGTGTGTGTGTGTGTGTGTGTGTGTGTGTGTGTGTGTGTGTGTGTGTGTGTGTGTGTGTGTGTGTGTGTGTGTGTGTGTGTGTGTGTGTATATATATATATATATGTTTGACACTTTTCAACAAAAACTCATCTTCTCTGGACTTTTGCCTCTGTCTATATATTTTCATTTAACAAAATTCTAATTACTCCAGTAGTTATATCCTATATGTTGTATATATAAGCATTTGATCTAGGGTTTGCTTTTTCTTTGTGTTCACACTCAAACTGTAACACATCATGCGAATTCTAGAATCTAGTTCATTATGACTTAGATTGTAAGTTTCTCATGTCTTGATTCCATGTATCATGCCATAATTATAAGTCTCTTTACTATCTATAGCATTTTTTAGACTCAAGTTGTGATGCATAGGCTCCTTAATGTAGATTTGATCAGTTGGATCGATCAATTTCATTGTTAGTGTCGAGATATAGAGCTTATATATAAGTTCCTACATGTTATTACAACTAACCATTTATCTAGACACGACCTTAAATTTCAATCATTGATCTTTCCTTTGGTGTCATGATTTGAAGGTCTCTATTAAATTGTCTCATCTTTAAAATGCATCCATTTGATCACCTTCTAATAGGCTCATATTATCCATTAGATCTTTGTACGCTTCCAAACTTTATATTTGTCATCTTTAAAATATGCACATTGATATCCATTATCTTCAAAGATGTACATTTTTTAATCTCTATCAAGATGTTAAACATCAAGATCTTTATCCCATCTCATTACTTCCTATCTTTGGATCACTTTTGATCCATCAATCTTCTTAAACTTGCTCAATTTTTAAGTTGCCACTGTGTCAATAAACATCAATCACATTTTTCCACATGAGTCCACTCACTCCATTAGATCTACTTTATGCAATCATCTACTAACCATTAGATCTTCTAACAAGCTCAATATTTATATTTTTCTAGTTATTAAATTTCAAGCTCTTTAACCTACACCATAGATTAACTATCTAGGATATATGATTATGACATTATCACTTTTGCATTAACTTAGAGCTCCTTTGACAATTTAACTTTACTTCACTTTGTTGGATCATTTGTGTAAGATGAAGAAATAGTCATTGATCAAGCTAGGACATATATTAAGTCTTAGACTTAGGAAAATATAAAGTCCTTTGATCATTGCTTAGAGTCAATAATTTCTAGGTCAAGGGGCCAATTTCTTAATGATGATAAAGGCTTAAGTTATAACTTAAGATACTAGGTCCCAACTATAGCTAGTCACTATCAAAATAGAAAGTGCATGTTGATGCCATGAAGTAAACATTTAGGGTTTTACTAAGAAACCCTCTCTAGTCTGAGAGCAAAGATAATTCAATTTTGAGCTCATTCCTTCTCAACTGAACCTATATTCTATATATTCAAGATGCTCATGAAAAACCCATAAAATATCTTGTTGTCTTCAAATCTTGTACCCTAGAAGAGGTTTTTCAAGCCTCTTCAAGATTTAGCCAACATGGGAATCCTTTCAAGTGTGTGGGGTACCTATAGTGGAGTTAAACCTCTAGATTTTAAGGGATAGATCCCTAGATATGACTTGATGTACTTATGCTACTAAAACTACCTATTATGGGTGAAAAGGGAGAGAAACATACATAAATAAAACCTAAACTAGGAGGTGATACACCAAGAGTTACATCCATTCATACACTTAGAATTTAGATAATGAACTAAGATAACCAAACTAGCCTCAACACCATTAATGGAGCTCCCTAGCATTAATGTTTCTCATGAAGGAAAATAACAGATCAAAAATGAAGGCAATTGAAGGGAAGGCTAGATATGACACTACCAAACTCATACACACTTCAAGATTCTATTGAAACAACATACACTTCATGAAACCTATTAGGACTACATGAAAACAAGATGAACTCAATCTATACTTGACATTCAAGATGGATCACTTCAACACATAGTGAAAATGGACTTAGAGTATAACCAACTTACTTTTCATTAGCTTAAGTACAAATCAAGCTACAATTTTTGTAGGGATTCACCATACCAAGAGTTGAAATCCTTTTCAAAGCCAAAATGGCCTACATTTATAGAATTTGGAAGGAGAGAGGGAAGAGAGAAGTTGAAGAGGCATAAGTACAAGTGTCAAAGTTCTTCCATTAGTTAAAAATCATGAGAATGAGGTGTAGGAGAGGTCAAGAAATTGAATTTCACTTGATCACATCCGAAATTAGCCTCCTTTTCTAAGTGTGGCATAGAAATCCTCTCAATCATTCTTCCTTTTGTGAACTGCCTTCACCATGGGCTTTTTTGAGCACTCCAAAGAAAGTTGTGGATAAATGTCTCATGTGTGAGGAGAAGAGGGAGTTACAAAGATGATTCCACCTGCATTAGGAGTTTTATTCATCATGACATTCTCTTACACAAGCTCATCCTCACCTAGTAACCATGATCACTTTCTAATAGGCCTATCTTGACTTTGGGCACTAGAATATTTGTATCTTCCCAAAATTATTTATACTATGGATTTAGGACATATGTTAGAATACCTCATATGCTCAACTCCTTCCGAAACACCTTAAAAGACCTCCAAATTTGAGTTTCCACTCTTTCCACTATGTGATCACTCTTCTCATTTTGGACTGGCTGAAGTGAGAAACCTAATAGGGACACTTTTGGACATTCCCAATATCTATAAATGTCATGTATATTTGACTCAAGTCCCAATTTATCCTCCCAAGTGATTGCATCCATTGATTATCTTTAGGACCTAAAAAAATTTAAAATTTTCAATAAAACATATTTATTACATCACCTATATGGATTATGTATAATATGAATCCATGATTATGATCCTCATGGAGTTGGAAACAATTTATCTTCAGAACTCATGGTCAAATTCATCCATCTAGAATCACTTTTAGGCTCATTTTCACCATCGGGTACCAAAATAGGGTTTATATTGATGGAGTCCATAGTTTTGTTATAGGAGTTTGTAGCTATACTAATGGAGTCTGTAAATTTTTTTATGGATTTAAAATATCTAAAATAACATTGAAATTAGGAACTAGTCAAGTGGAAATCATGTATAAGGTCAAAAATGCACATGACCCTCAATTTGGCTTCTAGGCTTAAGGGTTTCCTTCATGCATGAATGTAACCCTTCTTGGTTAGAGAATCTTGTTTGATTTCAAATATTATATCATGGTTTTTTATATTTTTTTAGGTTTCCTCAATATTATCAAATCATCACTTGGGATTTATTGACCTCTTATTCATCCATCTCACCACTTTTCCTTCAACTGTCTCCTCGTGCATGAGAAAATTGCCCCTATTCTGAGAGAAATTGGAGAGGGTTTTCACTATTGACATTGGAAAATTAATGATTGTATCACCTTAATCAACCCAAAATTATTTTTTGTACAATTTTTTATATCCTAACTCCTCCATTATACCATAAAACTCTTCCAATTTGCTAAGCAAACTTTTGAGAGGCAGACTGTGAGGGTAGGTAGGGTTTGTACTATGGTATAGGCTATATTTGGAAAAAATGGGGTTTATTTGAGATAATTAAGGATATATATGTATCTTCCATTCCTGACACAACCTATTCCAACCATTTCCTAGTCTGCTAGACCCTCAATCACCTTCTTATGCCTTTGGAGACCTATATTAGGTCTTATGACTTCCTAGGAAGGAATCACTATTTTAGCCTAGTTGTAGGCTATTTGAGCTTAGTTTTAGAATTTAAAAACATAATATATAGTTACATTTATGTTAATAAGATCATTTGAGTGGTTATCCATCATGTTTTCCAAAATTTTCTCCATCTCTTACATCAATGCATCTCTCATTATCAAGATTAGGCCACCTACTCATTAAGGATAGACACTTCAAAACTTACCTATAGGTAGTTATGGGTTGAGATTTAGTTGATTTTTTGAACATTTTTAAATGTTTCCTTAGGTAACAAAACCATCATTTTATTTTTATTCACCTTAAGAACTCCAAACTAAGCTCTAGCTCCAAACTTCTACCTCACTGCCAGTATACCCCACATGACTATGTTTATGAGTTCTAGGGTTGCCTATAGGTTAGTTTGAGATCCATTAGGTCATGTTTTTTACAATAATCAACTTAAATTTAATAATAGTGTCCTTAAATTATCCAAATTCTCTTTAAACCTCCATCTTGATAACTATATGCCTAATTGATGTAGAGACCTACTAAATCCTTTTGTAAGTTAGTGTTCCCAGGCCTGTTATACAGACAGGGAGGTTACATTAATGGTAAAAACCCAAAACTACACATTTTATCTATCATCTTAGATCAATATTACTATTTTAACTATTTTGGATTGATATCCCTTGATGGCATATCTTAGGATCATCAAAATTGAAACATAAAGTCACTTTTTCATCCATACCTTGTAGACTTCACTGTCAACATTTAGTGGGTTTTTTGGAAACTTTGAGACCTTGAAAATATCATCTCCACTTGCATTTTGGACCTTAAAATTGTAATATTTTTTGTATTTGGATATGGATACAAGGTTAACCAATTTGGAGACCTTATAACTTCATGGAACCCTTTCATAAAGACTTCACAAAAGTGTCTGGTGCACTATTTTGGCCAATTTGGGAACACAACCCCAATTTGCTCAACTTTGAAAATGAGTCTTTTTTATGCTTCCAATGACTCAAAATAACTTCAAAATTCTTAGAATTACAAGTGAAACTTTTTCAAATCAGTGAGAGAACCTTGAATACTAAAAAACCACACTTTTCCATGACCCCAAGAAGTGTAGGTCGTACAAGTGTTGTAAGTGGTGTTTTGGAGAAATTTGGTGCTCTCTTAATTGGATGAGAGTTGAATAATTTGTTTAAGGATGAAAAAATGTATATTTATATTTTAACACACCAAATAATGCTCAATAAATCCACAAACCACTTCCTCTTCTCCTATAGCCTACAAATTGGCTTTCAAGCAAGAAACTAGCTTTCTCTTGAAATGACAATATGAGGATGATATGACTGATGCCTCCACCATGGAGAGGGCCTAATATAAGATAAAAATCACATGCCAAAACTACACATCTCCAATCATTTCTAAGTTAAGCAATTTGGATGAATTTTGACCCTGCTTGGTTGCATAGGTATCTTTGAGGACTGAACCTTCTTAACAAAGGTTCATAAAGGAGGAGGCATCAATCTAAAAATAAATTTAAATAAATATCATCTAACTCATTATACTAATATTACCCAAATCCATTCATCCCAACTCAGCTTGTACGACCTCTGGTGAAAGTCTTTACCTAGTTTTGACCCTTCCATGGAGCAATGGGGAAGGAAAGGTGAAATTTATATTTTTTGAAGCTAAAAAAGTAATATAATCATTGAAGTGAGTATGAAAAATATCAAGAGACATCCCTAAAGTTCCTTCACCTACAAAAACATGTACAAGTTCGTACAAGTGGCTAAAAACTCCCTTTTCAAGTGTTTCTTGATTTTAACTTTCACCTGAAAACTTGGTTAGTTACAAATAGTTATTTAAGACCCCTTAGGACACATGGAATGTGATATCACCCTTTTAGACTTTCATAATTACCAATAAACCTATACAAAGCATTAAATGCCCATTTTTAACCTTTGAAAAGACCCAAAGTGACATAGAACACTAATTCAAAGAGTGACCAAGGCTAATATAACATTTATTATCATTAAATGGCCTATGAAACACTTCATGACAATTTTTTTACTTATGGGGTTGACTCATTCTGACCAAGGGGTAAAAATGGTCAACATTCTTGGTGATTCACAGGGGTGGCATACTTTTTATACCCAAGAATAGTTGTCTTACACCTCCATTGATCATGAATTCATACATATGGACACTCTAACTAACTTGAACAAACCTTTTAATCAAGGAAAACAAGCTGGTTGACCCACACACATAAAATAAAAAACACACACACACAACAAGAAAGAAAATAAACAACTTGTACTTCAAGAGCACTTAGGGAACACAATAGCAAATTGAAACAAAACCAAACTAAATACACACTATCCTAAAATAATATCTCCCTCTTGGATCAAAGGGAAAGTCTAAAACTCTTCTTACCTCATAAAATGAAGGGATAAATGAGACATATTTCCATTTGAACATTGGTATGGAATCCTTCATCTTTCTCATGGTGTTAGCCAATCTTCTTGGCATGAATTTTAATGTAGCTGAGACAACTTTAAACAAATAACCTATACAGATGAATTCTTCTTGCACTTTAACTACCTTAGCTTCTTCATAAGACTCCTTAGTTTCTACATGATCTAATGATGCTTCATCAAATCATGTTTCTTGGCTCCACATGATGTCTTGAGAATAGACAAGTGGTTTATTAGCTGCAAGTTCTTCAAGCTCATCAAGGAGTTTAGTTTAATCTTCCCAATCTTGATCATTGTATCTCATGGAGAGTATTTTCTCTATCTTTTCATATACTTTCCATTCAACCTTTCAAATTTATTCAATATCTTGTAGAAACTCAATCTATTGCAGCCATTTTTCTTTATCATCTGTCACATCAAGGATCACCTCTTCCTCATGAACTTCTTCTTCAAATACCTCATCTTGATCCTTGGTCATATGGTCCACTCCAAATATATTCCCATACTTATTATGAGTATTTATAACTTCATTTGAGTCTTCTTTCTCTTGGTTCAAGAAGGGTGAGTTATGTTTGATAGACCTAAGTGGAGTTCCAATGATAAATTCTTCATCATCATTACTTATGTCATCCTCTTGCTCTGTTGCAAACTAAATTTGTTGCTCCTTTGATGCTTCCCTTAAAAGAGTTTATTATTCAATAAAATATGGGTTGGGAGGTTTGCAAATGGATGAATGAGCTGAAGAAAGAATGTAATGTGTATTGAGAGGCTCATGAATGGATATGGAAGAAAGAGAAAGCTCTTGAAATGACTCTTGAATAACAATAAGGATTTTTTGGGTTGAGGGCACATCACTCTCTTCCACAACCACCTCATGATTTTCATCATCTTCTTGTGCTTATCCTTTAACCTCTTTCTTTCCCCAGGACTTTCTAGTTTGGTCCCAATTTGGAAGCTTGGAACTAGTAGGCTCTTTTGAGGATTGAATAGGTTATTCTTCAAGGAAAGGAACTATAGAAGAGAGATATATAGGTCTATGGGTTTGGGATGGAGTGTGATGTTCATGGATGGGAAAGGAGAAGGGTGAAACTTCTTTAATAGGATATTGAGGGAGAGGTAAGACATGATGAGCAATAGGAATGAGATCTTCTTCGTACAAGCTTTCATCATCCTCCTCATTTTATTAAGGCTCTTCATAGATTTTTGGGGATTATTTTACAACTACAACTTGTTCCATAGCCTCTTGGGTTTTCCATCTCTCTAACCTATCAATCCACTATTGAAAATCCTCTCTTGTCATAAACAATCCTTCACCAATGACATATTGATTCTCTTCCTCAACACACCTCCACATATCCATTAACAATCCAATTGAAACTCTTAACCAATCCATAAGACCATCAAGAGTTTCATCACAACACTTATCTAGCACACTCATATGTTTTTCCATTTCTAGAAACTTTGGCATAACTGCCCACACATTTTGAGAATGAGAGGTGTATTAAGCTTGGAAAAAGTAATTGGGTTGTTTAATTTCTTCAATCAATGTTTTTAAAGCTTCATATATTACCTCCCAACTAATGGAATTTCTTGACTCCTCATGATAAGGATGAGGTGAATATGGTTTATATGGTTGGTCAACAACAATATACTCATTTGGAAAGGGACTAGGTTGACCATAGGATTGTCATGACTCATATGGAGGATGGTATACTTGATAGGACTATTGAGAAGGATAGAAAGGGTCATAAAAAGGTTGATAAGGAGGTGTACGGTAAGGATTCTTCTCATAGTCATCCATATTAACTTCATAAGTCACATGAAAATACAAGAATTGATCAAAATCTTTAGCAATAGATACCTAAGTTGCTTACAAATAGAAATTCATTTGGAGTCACCATTTGTGCTTGCTTGGATGCTTCTAAAAGCTTATAAGAGATAAAACACACCAAAAATCTTCCCACTATTTTTACCTTGTCCCACCGAGCATGCCAGAACTGTTGTCTCCAAATATTGCACCCCAGAAGAGGTTGTTCAAGCCTCTTCAAGATTTGGCCAGCATGGGAATACTTCAAGGTGTGTGGGGCACCTATAGTGGAAGTAAACATCTAGATTTTAAGGGCTATCTCCCTAGATATGAACTGATGTGCTTATGCTACTAAAAATACATATTATGGGTGAAAAGGGAAAGAAAGATACATAAATTAAACCTAAACTAAGAGGTGATACACCAAGAGTTTATTCTATTCATACACTTGGAATTTTCATAATGAGCTAAGACAACCAAACTAGCCTCAACACCATTAATGGATATCCCTAGCATTAGTGTTTCTCATGAAGGCAAATAATAGCTCAACAAATGAAGGTAAGTGAAGGGAAGGTTAGATATGACACTACCAAACTCATACACACTTCAAGATTCTATTGCAGTAGCATATACTTCATGAAACCTGTTAGGAGAGAACTCATTTGCAACAACATATTTGAGGATTGCATTAAAACAAGATGAACTCAATTTATACTTGACATTAAAGATGGGTCACTTCAACATGTAGTGTAAATGGACTTAGAGTATAACTAGCTTGCTTCTCATTATCTAAAATACAAATCAAGGTACAATTTTGGTAGGGATTCACCATACCAAGAGTTGGAATCCTCTATAAAGCCAAAATGTCTTGCATTTATAGAATTTGGAAGGAGAGAGAGAAGAGAGAAGTTGAAAAGGCACAAGGATAAGTGTCAAAGTTATCTCATTAGTTACAAATCATGAGAATAAGGTGTAAGAGAGGTCAAGAAACTAAATTACACTTGATCACATCCCAAATTAGCCTCCTCTTCTAAATGTGGTGTAAGAATCCTCTCAATCATTCTTACTTTTGTGAACTACCTTCATCATGGGATTTCTTGAGCACTCTAAAGTAAGTGGTGGATAAATGTCTCATGTGTGAGGAGAAGAAGGATTTAAAAATATAATTCCACATGCATTAGGAGTTTTCTTCATCATGAAATTCTCTTACACAAGCTCATCCTCACCTTAAAACCATGATTACTCTCCAATAGGCGTATATTGACACTTGGCAATATAATATTTGTATCTTCCCTAACTTATATGTACCATGGGTATTAGGACACATGTTAGGACACCTCATATGCTCAGCTCCATCCAAAACTCCTTAAAAGACCTCCAAATTTGAGTTACCACTCTTTCCACTATGTGATCACTCTTCTCATTCTAGATTATCTAAAGTGAGAAACCTAGAGGGACACTTTTAGACATTCCCAATCTATATAAATTTCATGGGTAGTTGATTCAAGTCCCAAGCTATCCTCTTGAGTGATTGACATCCATTGATTATCTTCAGGACCTATAAAAAATAATAAAATGTCAATAAAACCTATTTATTACATCACATATATGGATTTCATATAATATGACTCCATTTTTACGATCCTCATGGATTTTTAAAAAAATTATCTTCATAAATCATGGTTAGATTCATCCATCTAGATGCACTTTTAGGCTCATTTTCACCATTAGGTTCCTAAAACAAGGTTTATACTGATGGAGACCATAGTTTTGTTATAGGAGTCTATAGATGGATTGATGGAGTCCTTAGATTTTATAATGGATTAAAAATATCTAAAATACCCCTACAGTCATGAACTATTCAATTGGAAAGCATGGATAAGGTCAAAAATGCACATGACCCTCAATTTGGCTTTTAGGCTTAAGGGTTTCCTTCATGCATGACTATAACCCTTCTTGGTTTGAGCATCTTGTTTGATTTCAAAGATTATATAAAGGTGTTTTATATTTTTTTATGTGTCCTAAAGATTCTCTAATCATCACTTGGGCTTGCTTGACCTCTGGTCCATCCATCTCACCACTTTTCTTTCAAATTCTCTCCTCATGCATGAGAAAATTGCCCCTATTCTGAGACAAAATAGAGAGGGTTTTCACAATTTACATTAGTAAATTAATGATTTTATAACCTTATTCAACCCCCAAGTATTTTTTTATAAATTTTTATCTACTAACTCATCCATTAGACCATAAAAATCTTCCAATTTTCTAAGCAGACTTTTGAAGAGGTAGACTATGAGGGTAGGCAAGATTTGTATTATGGTATAGGTTGTATTTAGAGAAAAAATGGGTTTATTTGAGAATATTTAGGACATATAGGTATCAAAAATTATTTTAAAAACCTATTCCAACCATTTACTAGTCTTTTAGCCCCTTAAAAACCTTCTTATGCCTTTGGACACCTATATTAGATCTTATGATTGCCTAAGAAGGAATCATTGTTTTAGCCTAGTTGTAGGCTATCTGAGCTTAGGTTTTTAGACATTAAGAACACAATATAAAATTACATTAATTTTCATAATATAATTTTATTGTTGATCCATCATTTTTTCCAAATTTATCTCCATCTCTTACACCAATGCATCTCTCATTATCAAGATTAGGCCACATACTCATTAAGGATTGAGACACTTCAAAACCTGCCTATAAGTAGTTATGTGTTGAGAATTAGTTAATGTTTGGAAATTATTCCATGTTTCCTTAGGTCACAAGACCATAATTTTATTTATATTCACCACAATAACTCCAAACCAATCTCCAACTCCAAACTTGTACCTCAATGTCAGTATACCCCACATGACTGTGTTTATGAGTTCTAGGGTTGCCTGTAGGTTAGTTTGAGATCCCTTAGGTAATGTTGTTGAAAATAATCAAATTAAATTTAAGACTAGTTTCCTTAAAGTATACACCTTCAATTTAAACCTACATATTGACTACTATATTCCCAATTGATGTAGAGACCTACTAAAGCCTATAATAGGTTAGTGTTCCCAGTCCTGTTGTATAGATAGGGAGGTTGCATTAATGGTCAAAATCCAAAACTACACCTTTTATATATCATATTAGCTCAAGATTACTATTTTAAATAGTTTGGATTGATCTCCCTTGATGGCATAGTGTAGGATCATCAAAATTGAAACGTAAAGTCCCTTTTTCATCCATACCATGTAGACTTCACTGTCAACATTCAATGGATTTTTTAGCAACTTTGAGACCCTAAATTTCTCATCTCCACTTACCTTTTACACCTCAAAATTGGGATATTTGTTTTAGGTTGATAGGTATACAAGCATAACCAATTTAGATACCTTATAAATTCATGTAACCCTTTAAAAAAGACTTCACAAAAGTGCCTGGTGCACTATTTTAGCCAATTTGGGAACACAACCCCAATTTGCTCAATTTTGCAAATGAGTCTTTTTTATGCTTCCAATGACTCCAAATCACTTCAACATGATTATATTTAAAAATTAAACTTTTTAAAATCAATGAGAGCACCTTGAACACTTAAAACACACACTTTTCCATGATCCCAAGAAGTGTGGGTTATACAAGTATTGTAAGAGGTGTTTTGGTACAATTTGGTGCTCTCTTACTTGGATTAAAGTTGAATAATTTGTTTTAGGATGAAAAAATTTATATTTATCTTTGAACACACCAAATAATTCTTAAGAAGTCCATAAACCACTTCCTCTTCTCCTATAGCCTACAAATTGGCTTTCAAGCAAGAAACTAGCTTTCTCTTGATATGACAATCTGAAGATGTTATGACTGATGCTTCCACCATGTATGGGGCCTAATCTTAGATAAAAATAACATTCAAAAACCACACATCTCTATACATTTAATATTTCAATCAATTTGGATAGATTTGCACCCTACTTGGTTGCATAAGTAGCTTTGAGGATTGAACCTTCTTAATGATGGTTCATAAAAGAGGAGGCATACATATATAAATAAATTTCACTAATTAGAACCTAAATTAGTATACTAACATTCCTTAGAGCGATTCCTCCCATCTCAGCTTGTATGACCTATGGTGAGTGAAAGTCTTTGACTACTTTTGACCCTTTCAAGGAGCAATGGGGAAGGAAAGATGAAATTTTTAGTTTCTGAAGCTACCAAAGTAATATGATCATGGAAGTGAGTATGGTGAATATCAAGAGACATCCTTAAAGTGCCTTCACTTGAAAAAATATGTACAAGTCCGTAGAAGTGGCTAAAAACTCCCTTTTTCAAGTGTTTTCTTGATTTGAACTTGCACCTACATGCTTGGTTAGTTAAAAATAGTTATTTAAGACCCCTTAGGACACATGGAATGTTAAATTGCCATTTTAGACTTTCATAATTCCCAAAAAACTCATATAAATCATTAAATGCCCATTTTTGACCTTTGAAAAGACCCAAAGTGACATGGAACACTAACGCAAAGAGTGACCAAGGCTAATATAACATTTATTGGCATTAAATGGCCTATGAAACACTTCATGACAAAGTTTTTACCTATGGGGTTGATTGATTTTGATTTGGGGGTAAAAATGGTCAACATATCTACTATCTATTTCTTTTGTCAATGTCTATAGATGATCTTTGTGAAAGAATGACAATTTTGCATGACCTTGTGTATATTTTGCCTAAGCATGGAGACCATTTCATTTTGCCTAGAAGGATAACTTTGAACCTACATAAATCTTGTTGTGATTATTCACATGACATAAAAATTGATGCATTTGTTCCTCTTCAATAGGAGATTCGATCCATATATCCATTTGGTCCTGAAACCTTCTTATGTGCAAGATATGGCATTATAAAAGTGCCTACTTATATTTTCCAGTCTAGACCCGAAATGTCTAGATGATCATTATGAAGAATTGGATGAATTTCATTCATGAACACAAGCATTCCAATCATCCTTGACCTCTCATAGGATCATCATATTCATCCCTAAGCATTAATGGCATGCTTATAATGTCCTTTTTGACATCAATGACAATCATATTTCCAAAAATCTCCCCCTTTGTCATTGATGGGAAACTAAATGTTCTGATCTTTGATTATTTAGCTCCTAATGACATTGTTTGCATTAGCTTCTGACAAGTATGAACTGAAGTTTTTCATACCAAAGTTTCTCCACCTTAGACAATGGCACATTTTCCTAATACTCAACTTGGACACTTATTCTTTGACACTTACACTTTTATAGAGAACATTTTGTTCTTTCTCCTACAGAAAGCATTTACACCTTTTTCTCCCCCTTTGACATCAATGGAAAAGGAATTCTATATGACTGTTTGTCTAAATATTTCTCCTCCTCTATTAGATAAATGATATTATCCAATAATCTAAAACTTTTAACTTATTAGTAATTTTTAGAATTATACATACCTAAATTGACTTTTCTCTCTTCTTCCAGGGATTAATAAAGCTTCCATGAGACTCCCTCTAGAATCATACACTATCACTAGTGATTTAGTGATGTGGTGTAGGATCTACCATTAAGGCTTACTAGAATTCTCTCTTAGTCTCTTATTATATTCTAATCCTAGGACTTAACCAATTACAAAGATCTTCTACTCTGAGCCTTTTTGATCTTGACAGACTGAACAATCTAGCTCCCCCTTGTTCCATGATCCATCTTTGCATCAAGAGCCTACCTATAGCACACCATAACTTCATTTAACACATGTATATCATAATTTTACACATGTTCTCTGATTTTGGTGACCCAACTTATTTTCACAACCCAAAATACATAATGTCAAGGGTTTCTTGCATTAGAAACCTTATGCCAAATGAATCTATAGACCATATATATGAGATGTACTCCAATAATATCATTATGTCATATTGAAACACTCATGTTGTCCTTATAGACACTACATACACAACACTTGACTTGGTTTTATCAAGTCATCATCACAACCTATTTGAGTTCACATCTGTAGCAGACATCACTTGCTTCTCCAATAACAAGGGTCTCTTAAGAAGCATAGATAGAGACACCTTACTTCACGATGTCCTAGAATAATGTGAAACTAGGAATTACCCCTAAATCCTCATATTCCTTCTCCTCCTTGGTCATCTTATGCTTTCTTTTCTTTTTCTTCTTCTTAGGCTTGAGATAAATAACATACTCATCTATTACATTGTTCTCCATTTCTTCTATGATTGGATTAACAATACATGGAGATGATATTTATTCATGACATAGCTTTTCATCTAGAGTATCTTCCTTTAAGTTTATATTCTCATCATTAGACACAAAATACTGATGTTCTATGAATGAAATTTTCTCAGTAATAGCAAGATGTTCACTTGAATTTATACTCACTTAAGAACTAGCCTCAACTAGTACCTTGGATGTCTCCTTGAGCTTGGTCTTCTCATTCTCAACATGAGCAGACATTGAGAGATCTTGGCATTCTCTAACCTCTAGAGCATTGGCTCGATCTTTCATTTTCCATACATGCTTGGGTTTCTTATATGTCTCATTTTTCTCTTTATCAGAGACTTATGAACCTTTGTTCACATTAGGAGGCATACCTTTCTTCTTACTCTGTACTTTTGATCTTACAAAGATTTTTATACAATGTTTAGCTATGTGACCAATATTATTTCAATTATAACACACTACATTTGTATTTAACAAGGGTGAAAATATATTTTTGCTTACAAAATTGGATTTCCTTGTAGGTATAACTCTAAAATTACTAGCCTTATGACCAAAATGATTACAACTATAACAATAACCATAGAAAGATGAGGAATACCTGGTCATAGCTTTTCTTTGTTTAGGATGGGAGATTCTTCTCAAATCTTGCTTCTTCAAGTTGCTTACCCTTGTGTAACCATCTGCATCAACTACCTTTGTATTCTACATCTTCCTTGAGTTTGAAGAGATGGACTCATTATTATTTTTCTTTTCCTCAAGATTCTTTTTAGCTTTAGCCTTCTTCACATCAGCATTACTTTTGTTTGTCTTTGTATCTTTGCAAGATTTCTTTTTCTTTGCTCCTAATCCTTCTACTTTGAAATTATCATATAATTTAGTAGATGTACTGGTTATGGGACTTTTGCCATTTTCATAACCAAGGCTAGATTTCCCTTTTGATGGCTTTTGAGAGCTGATTAATTCATCAAGAATATCTTATCCTCTTATTGTGATCTAGGAATTTGACTCAAGAGAGGATGGTTAGTATGGTGTTAGTTCCAAAATGAAAACAAAATGAAAGAAACAGACTAATAACATAACATATCTAGGCCTAAACACTAGGGAGAGCTTAGTTAACAAAAAAAAATGACAAACACAACTAAAAATTAAGGAATAAAACACAAGAATTCTTTCACCTTCTTTGGATGCTCCAAATGCCTTTGTAGTAGTGGCTTGCTCGGCTTGTGCTCATGAAGTCCTTAATAATGGAAGCTTGGATACCTCCATCTCTACTTGACACCTTTGGCTTATGGCTTGGCTTGGATTAGAATCAATTTGGGATGATAACACTATTTGTTTAAAACTTTTGGAACCAATTTAGAATTACAACTTTACATAATCATGTCTTATAAATGATGTTCATGGCCTCTCTATTTATAGATTTTTTAGAATGTCTAGAATCAACTTGAACTGTCCATCCTAAGATTGAGATGTGTGGTTGAGTATTAATTTAATTTTTGAAATTAAGTTTATAATAATCCTCATCATGACATTGGAAGAAGGGGCAATTAAGAGGCATGGAAAGAATCATGGAAGGCATTATTGAGGCATGGAGGGCATGAATCCTGATATTTATGGTATTTATGGCCTAAAGATGTCTTCCCAAGAAATGAGATCACCTAATGATATAGATATTCAATATTCATTTCCAAAAATAATTATTCAACAAGTTTCCATGGAATTATTAATTATACCTTGATTTGGGTTAATTAGCTCCTAAGCATGATTAAGCACTTTGTGCACAAATTACCCAAATTGATCAGAATACCTTTTTATTGGTCCAAATTTTGATAGGATTAGAATTGAAAAATAATGTTAGATGCATTAGAACCATTATCCCATTTAGGATGTTTTCAATAGAAAATAATAAAAGCACACATCTTGTGTAAGGGATTTGATACGAAAGATCAATCCAGAGCACCAAGGTACAAAATTAGCATTTTGACTCAAAATGATTTAATCAAAGTTAGCTACCCCATAAATTGTATTGCCCCATTTAAGGATACCCTAAGAAAAATTGGCACGTGAATATGTCAGTTTCACATCATTTAACATGTTTTAGTGTTTTTAGGCCAAATTGTGCATTTTGGGTGGAAATTGGCCAAAATCCTAATTGGAGGTTATCGGTGGCCAATTTTAGGTGTCTACACCTATCATCTTAATATATTTGATTATTTGTTCTTTAGCCTTTTTAATCTCTTTTCTCAAAGCCACTATCTCTACTTTTAGCCTCATACACTCATCATATTTGAATTATAATTCAATTTTGAGTACATCTTCTATTCTTGTAGCCTATTCAACCTGAGTCCTAAGGTTTACTATCATCTGATCATATCTTTCAAGACTTTTGGATAGTTTTTCAATTTCTTTTTATCCAAGATTTTTTTTCTTTGAGTTCTCTTGTCTCAACTTATCAATCTCATCTAGAGCACATATGAGTTCACCTTCTAGGTCCACTTCTCCTTCATCTTCTTCATCAAAGTCTATTTCTTCTTTTTCTAGATTTACAAAATCTAATCCTAATGCCATAAATATGACTTCATTTTCTTCAACCATAAAGGTAGAGTCATGGTGATCATCTGAGATATCACTCTCATCTTTTGAGTCACTATCTTCTCTTGTGTGTATACCCTTCTTATTATTGAAGTTCTTTTTCTTGAAATAGTGAGGTTTCACTTTTTCACTATCCTCTTCTTGCTCAGAATCATCTCTTTTGTTATAAGGGTATTTAGTAGCTAAATGTCCTACCTTACCATAGTTAAAGCATTTAAAGGTAACTTACCTTTGTATTTGCCAGATCCTATTCTTAATCTTCTAAAAAACTTAGCTTCTTCTTAATCAATCTCCTTAGATCTAGATGTAGATGCTTCCACTTTAACTTTCTTGGATGCTTTGAATGCAGATTCTCTCTTAGAAGTATTTGCTTCTCCCATTCTCAATCTCATAGGTAGTGAAGATTCCATGCAACTCATCAAAAATGAGTTTATCTAGATCTCTTGCTTCCTCTATAATGGATATTTTAGAATCATATCTTTTTGGCAACGATCTTAGGACCTTTTTGACAATCACTAATTCTTTCATTTCTTCTCCAAGGCCTTTGATTGCATTAAATATTTCATATAATTTGAGAAGGTAGCCTATAATTTTATCCTCTTCATCCACTTTAAGACTTTAAAACATACCTCTATATGTTTTTAGCTTGGCCTGCTTTACCTTGTCATCACCTTCATAGATTATTTTCAACTTGTTTCAGATATCTTATTCATTTTGACAATGCATCACTTTGACAAACTCTAAGTTTGATAGTCCACAAAGAATAGCATTCTTTACCTTAGCATTCCTTTCATATGCCTTCTTCATAACCTGATCATTAGGAGTTGTTATATGGGCTATGTATCCATTTAATATAGACATCCATACATCAAAACCTAATGAAGATAAATAATCTTCCATTCTTATGCTCCAGAATGCATAGTTATATCCACCAAAGAGAGGTGTTTTTTTTGATGAAGATCCTTCTTAACTAGCCATTGTATTCACTATTCCAAGATCTACTAGAGTTGATTAATCTTGTTTCAAGGAAACCTAGGCTATGATACCAATTGTTGGAACACAACTATCTCCTAAGAGGGGGGTGAATAGTAGATCAACTAAAACTAGTCCTTTAATCATTTTAAAGCAAATTCAAAAGCATATGTAGATTAAAAGATAAATTAAGAGATCACATGCACACACAAATACACATGACACCATATTTATACATGGAAAACCTAAAAGGAAAAACCATGGTGAGAATATATGCTATAATATATTACTCTAATCAAGCCTCACAATTAATGCCTCACTTAGCAAAACCTCATTGGTTACAAGCCTCACTAGATACAAGCTTCACTAGCTACAAGCCTCATTGGCAAAACCTCACTAGTTAAATTTAAGGATACCAATCCTAAGGAGACACCAATATCCTAACTAAGTACCAACTTAGCTAATATGATGGCACCAACCAATTATATCTATGGAGTTATAAATTCATATAACATTGATTCATAAATGAATCAAACTATATTCTATGTTACAAGCCTAATATGTAACATGCTCATAATATGCACATTTTATTTGTGACTTCCTCTCTCTACCCCTTTCTTTTTGTTTCTAGATATATCTTTATTCTACACACTTCATCTCACTCTATCTCTATGTCTATATATATCTATGTTTGACACTCTTCAATAATAACTCATATTCTATGCACTTCTACCTCTATGTCTATATATTTTAATTTGACACAATTATAATTACTCTAGCAGTTGTATCCTAGATGTTTTATATATAAGCATTTGATCTAGGGTTTGCTTCTTCTTTGTGTTCACACTTGGACTATAACATATCATGCCAATTTAGACTCTATTTCATTATGACTTGGATTGTAAGTTTCTTGTGTCTTGATTCCATGCATCATGCCATAATTATAGGTCTCTTTAATATCTATAGTATTTTTTAGACTCAATTTTTGATACACAAGATCTTCAATGTAGATTTGATCAGTTGGATCAATCAATCTCATTGTCTATGGTGAGATATAGAGCTTATATGCAAGTTCTTGCAACTAACCATTTGTCTAGACATGACCTTAAATGTTAATCATTAATATTTCCTTTAGAACCATGATTTGAAGGCCTTTATTAAATTGGATTAGCTTTAAAATGCATCCATTTGCTCACCTTTTGACAAGGTCATGTTATCCATTAGATCTTTGTACGCTTCTAAACTTTAGCTTTGTCATCTTTAAAATGCACCCATCGATCTTCTCAATCTGACCTTCCATTTGTCATTATATATTCAAAGATTTACATTTTTTTATCTTTATCGAGACATTAAAATATGAGCTCTTTATCCCATCTCTCTACTTTTTATATCTTTGGATCACTTTTGATCCATCGATCTTCTCGAACCTACTTGATATTTAACTTGCCACTATGTTGATAAACAACAATCACTTTCTTCCATCTAAGTCTACTCACTCTATTAGATTTACTTTATATGATCATCTGCTAACCATTATATCTTATATCAAGCTCGATATTTATATATGTCTAGTTGTTAAATGTCAAGCTCTTTAACCTACACCATAGAATAACTATCCAAGCTCCATGATTGTGACACTTATCATTTGCACATTAACTCAAAGGTCCTTTAATTATTTGAATTTTCTATGCTTTGTTGGATCATTTGCATACAATGAAGTGATATCTATTGATTAAGCTAGGACATATATTAAGTCTTAAACTTAGGAAAATATAAAATCCTTTGATCATTGCTCAAATCTGGTAATTGCTAGGATAAGGGGCCAATTTATTAACAATGATAAAGGGTTAAGTTATAACTTAATCTAATAGGTCCTGGCTATATAGCAACTATCAAAATAGTAAGTTCATTTTGATGCCATGACTTAAACACTTAATATTTTACCGAGAAACCCTCTCCAATTTGAGAGAAAAGATAATTCAATTTTGAGCTCATTCCTTCTCAATTGAACCTACAATCCATATATTCAAGATGCTCATGAAAAACCCATAATAGATCTACTATCTATTTCTTTTACAAATGTCCATAGATGATCTTTGTAAAATCATGATAACTTTTCATGACCTTGTGCAGATTTTCTCTAAGTATGGAGACCATTTCATTTTTCCTAGAAAGCTAACTTTACACCTGCATAACTCTTGTTGCACTTAGTTACATGACCTAAAAATTAATGCATTCATTCCTCTTTATAGGATATTAGATCCATATATCCATTTAGTCTTGAAGCCTTCTTATGTGCAAGATATGTCATTATAAAAGTGCCTACTTATCTTTTCTTATCTATACCTGAAATGTCTAGATGATCATTATGAAGAACTAGATGAATTCCAATCATACACACAAACATTCCAATCATCTTTGACCTCTTATAGGATCACCATGATCACCATATTCATCCCTAATAATTAATTACATGCTCATAATGTCCCTCTTGACATCAATGATAATCATATTTCCAACACTTGCATCACATCTTGTACCAAAATTAACCTAGTAAAAGTTTTATGTAGTTGCATACACTTAAGAATAAAAGGTAGATCTTATTGTTAGGGATTCATTTTGTTCCACTTAATCATAATATATGCATTTTCCTTATCACTATGCCACATGCACAAACCCTAGACACTAATCTCAATTACACCAACATATCACGTAAGGTATAACTTGTGCACTCACTCAAAACACTGAGAGATATTGCTACACCTCTATTAATATATTTGGCAAGGAGTATAACCCTCTATCTTTCATGTAAGTTAGGATAAGAACTAATAAATGGTTTTATTTGATTATGCAATATTTTCTTAAACACTTAAGTACTCAAACGTAAAATGATTGTGAACTCAGTGCAAGACAAAGAAATTATATAACACAAATTTTAACATATTCATTACCATACTCATGTGTCATAGAAACACTTTTAAAAATATATACTCATTATGGTAGCATGACACTATTCACATAAAAATTCTCTCAACTATCTAATGACAACAACAACAACAATAGTAGAAACTACAATAATAGTATCATTGATCATAGCAATAATAATATTAACTACATCAACAATAGTGTTAACAACCTTTTTTGTAAAACAAAGGGGGTATTTATACATGATAACACAACCAATTATAATTAAAAATAATTAATGGGTTCCCATGCATGGCATAGTTATTTGACTAAAATTATAATTTTTTATTAAAAAATAGTTTTCATTGACCTATACACAATGTTATATATTTTATATCATGCACTATATTATCACATTCAATTTGGTCATTACATTTTTAGTTGATTCAATATTTAGTTTGGCCATGATCTCATCCTTTTATGCCTAGAAGTTCTTATAATTATCTTCCCAATTCTCAAACTCTATATTTTGTGCAAATGCCTTCCTAATTCTTGTGTAATATAATTTAGGTAACTTCATAAGTTAGTTTATGTAGTTTGGCTCTTATATACTTTGGCCCATGCATGCCTCACCATCTTTGTACACCTATCTGATCCAAAACTTAGTAAAAACTTTGAGTTCCCATCCTTACACATGCACCTATCCTCAATCCTATGTGTTTCAACATAATTCACCTCCTACACAAGTTCTCTATTTGTTATTAATATGTTCATCCATACTTAGCCAAGATTTGGGGTTCAACATCACCCCACACTAATATTTTTGTATGTCCTTAGATAACTCTATTATTTTGAATCAAATAATTTTGTACCATCCTGATTCATCTCTTTTTCAAGAGTGGCCCATATTTTGAGCACACCTTATATGTTCTTTGGAACACTTATTATTTATGCATCTAACCCCCTTAATGCTAGAGGTTAGTATTTGACATCATTGATATAATGTTTTACACTAGTTATCTTCCCAATATCTTCCTTTATTATCTCCTCAATAAAGCTTAACTCGTCATTATAATTTAATTGAATCTATGTTTAGGTTGACATACCCACATTTTTGAAAATGGGGACCCCTATTTCAAAATTTTACAAATTTGTGCTTTGTATTAAAGATCCCACTTGATCAGGCTATCATTAACATGTTAATTAGATAATATTCATTTGAAGATCATTCACACATGGTTCTCATTTAACTTAACTAACATATCTTTGTTTGATCTTTATCTTATTTTTTCTAAGGTTGATAATGGTTGACTTTCATGTTTCTAGGTTGTAGGCCTAATGGAGTCTCAATATTATGGACAATTTCCAGGGTTTCAAGATTCAAATGAAAAATTGACCCTTTGAATAGTCATTTATTCTCAGTTGTCTAATTAATTTCATGTTTTATCATCTAAAAGACCCTATTCTAATGTTTTAACCTAGGTCCCTTTTGAATTAAATTCAAATTTTCATGGGAACAATTATTTGTGCCATAGACTTAGTTTAATTCTTATCCTAAAGCTTAGTTGTGTTTATCAACATGACCAAACCTTAATCTAATAATCTTATGCTTGGTCCCTTTATGTCTCAATCCCCCTTTATTCCTATGGGTTTTCTAATCACATGGTCCCTTCATTATGTTCTAACTTAGCCTAAAGCTTTATCCTAAAGTTTTAATTGCATTTATTAATACAATAAAAACCTTAGGCTAAAACTTTATGCCATGTTTTTTACTATTTGTAGGGTCTCTTTATCATGCTTTAAAACTTAGCCTAAAAATTTAGTCCTAAGATTTTATCATGTTTATCAAAATGAATAAAACCTTAGTCCAAAACTTAAGCCTAAGTTCTCTATATTTCTTGAGCCTAAATTAGTTTATTTTTATTGCCTACAAGATTGATGATGCACATTTTATCAAGAAATAATGATCTAATGGTCTGAGATCAACGTTGATAATTCAAAGGACTCATATCAAGTGAGGAAGTGACAAGTATCAATCCTTTAGCTCATGATTAAATCTCAATGATGATCTTGAAGATCAACAACACATGGTTGAGCATACACATTTTGATCGACAATGTGTATTATGTCAAAAATTTGATGAAGCCCTGAGGCAATTGAGAAGGTGACAAGTGTCATAATTTTGGAAAAATAATAGTGAGAATCCAATGGTGTTCAACCCCTCATATTACAATTTTATGGAGCACATTTGATCAACTGAAGATGATCTAATGGTGTGAAATGAAGGTTAAAAATACAAATACCCTATGAGAAAATATGAAGATGATAAGTGGCACAACTATAGGACACAAATTAAAGCTCAAGCATCTTCCTAAGGATCAATGGTATGTGATTATACTTCTAATCAATGGCATGAAGTAAAGGACAAAATCTAATGGATCAAGATCAATGGAGCGTATTCATTTGAGCAAAGATGATCTAATGGTGTAAGATCAATGTAGATTTTTAAACAAAGCTAGAATGAATGTGGTAGTGATAAATTTCAAAATTGTTAAAAATAGTGTAGAAATATCTAAAGGCATTTAACTTCTTAGATCCAGATCAACATATCATAGTGATTCATGAAAATAGATCCAATGATGCGAGCTGAGGTGGACTTTTCAAAGGGTTTAGATCTAATGAGATGCTAATATGTGTCCTAAAGGTAAGGGTAACATTATGAAATTTAATAAATAGAATGACATGGTAAGTCCGTGATGGAATACATATCAATTCAAAATATTTTATGGACCCAAAAATTCAAAGGTATAAATACATAAATCTGAAAAAAATCTAAGTCACAAAGCTCACATAATTTGAATAGTTATCACCATTAAATCACTATGAAAACCTTTAGAAAATCCCTAACAAGTACAAAAACCTTAATTTTAGCCTATGTTAATCACAACCAAGTCAAGAAGAGGTGAATTTCCATTTTTGCAAGAATAATTCAATCTAGAGCTGAAGTGCAGTCCACTACTGAGCAATTTAACAAAATTTGCAGCCATGGTATCTCGAAAAAGCATTTTCAAGGAGGATGTGGAAATTTATTTAACCTCAAATACTAAGTGTAAGATTTTCAAGGACATATAATTCTATGTCATTTCTCAAAAAATGAGAGACAATAATTGGTCTAAGCTTTTCTAGACAATTAAAGAACTACCAACCATTACAAGAGAGGAAGAGAAGAACATGTCTACAAAGAGACTATACTATGACATAGTTTCTATATAAATGACTAGTTTACACTATGAAAAAGTGAAACCCAAGGTACTCCACTACATTTACATTCTTTCTCCCATTTTTAAGGATTTTAAAATAGATAAAGACAAGCTAATTTATAGACATAATCAAAAGAAAATGGCCTATATTTCTCCCATAGCCTTTGAGAACTAATACAAATTGTCCAAACCATAAATAAACCTAACATCAATCAACAATTAGGCCAAAGAGAATGATTTAAATAGCATCCTTACCATATGTCTATATTATAGGAACCAAGTGTTTTTAGACTTCAATAATAATGTCCCCATTAGTCAATTTAGACCTAGAATAAGGATGATTATGACAATGATGAACAGGTTGTGTGGAAATTCAACCACTACATATGTAGTTAAAATTTGAGTGCCCTTAGTCTACTTCATGGTTGAAAAATAGATCACCCCTCCTCTAGGTGAAGTAATTAGCATTGCTTTAAGTAAATAGATATTTATAATTGTAAAGAGGAAGAAAAACCAGTTTTATATGATGTTATACCTTCTAGATGCCCTTTGTTGCTATAATTAGGATTCTTAACCTAAGGGAGTGGTCACTTAGTGGAACTCAAACTATTTCATATTATTACTCTAAACTATACATATTCAAATATAGGGATCAAATCTAATTTATATATGATTTTGTTTATCCAACACTTAGTGAGGCTATAGTTGGTCATCCCATAGAAATGGTCAGCCCACTAGTCAATAAATATGTTAATGCTATGGGTGACATCTAGTTATACCTAGATTGTACAATCATTAGAATTGAAGGGACTCAGAGCCAACCTCTTAGGCTACCCATCCATGTACTCAATAAGCTAGTAAAGTAGGAGGTATAATATCAATTAATCCATGGAATGGATGACTTATGTAGAATCAAGAGTAAAGGATTCCTCCATAACCTTCTAGTAACTATTAGGAGGACTACATTCAAGTAATGGGAGAACATAGAAGAAACATCCAGATATAAAACATGTGTTAAACTATAACTTAATGAGTTAAGGTAGTGGGACCCTTGTCTAAGGGTTAAGGGACATTTCAAGGTTAAAGGGATTAATGTATCTTATAATCATTAGCCTGGTGCTTTTGACCCTATGTATACAAAATCATCTTCTTTCTTCGAGGTCATCAAGAGATTGAAAGAACATAACTTGAGGCCTAAATCTAGGCTAGATAGAAATCATAAAGGATATAATAGATGGAAATTGGGGCTAAGGTAGTACCATTTGCTCCTTAGTGTACCTTATATACCTCCACTAGCTCAATTAGTTAGTGCCCAAACATAAATATAAGTTGAACATAGGCCATAGGAGAGAAGGCCTGATGAGATTGCATCTTTTTTAGCCAAATAAAGGAACAAAGATCACTAGTGAAGGAGGTTCATATGGTAGCATTAGGCCCTAATAATACTATAGATGATGCCCTCAAAATTATATCACTAGCCTATGAGTTAGATGATGAAGAAACAATAGAAATAAAAGAATAAAAAGGGAAAGAAGTGTTGGATCTAGTTCCTATAGATACCCCCAAGATAAAGGCTGAGTTGGCCATTGTTCTAATGAAGACCAAGAAGTTGAAGGTGACTTTCACTCCTCCTTTGAGTGAAGTTAACCTATTTAGTGAAGAGAATTTGATATATGGACCAACTATTATATAATGGTTTATTTATGGACCTAAATTTCAAAGAGTTCCCATTAGACATCACTCTTGGGGCATGATGAGAACCATCAATATCCTAGTGCATGAGGAGATCAAGCCATGGATTATGGATCTATAAAAGGAAAAAAAGAGAATAATTACTACTCAAGGAATACCAAGTAAAGCACAAATGGAGATCTAAGCTCCTAAAGTGACACAATCATGAGTGGGAGTCAAGTTTGATCTCAAGATAGCTCAATTATAAAGGGTAACAAAGAATAAAGTCATGGTTGGTGGAGAAGAGATCACTTTCTAAAAAGTAGAACCATTGACTAATTTAACTCCAGTGGGAAGATAGAGGCCTAAATAAATCTAGATATATGAGGATAACATGCTTGAATTAGCCCAAGCACAAGTAAAACAATTGTAAATTACCCTCAAAGGCATGCAACAATAAAGGAGAATTTAGAAAAACTAGCTATCTTATCAGTACCAGAGGCCATGATCAAGATGTTTGAAGAATATTTGTATGACATGTTTGATTCTCTAAAGTCAATAAAGTCTAATTAGAATGTGCTAAACTAATAAGATGCAGAAACTAAAAATATAATCCACCAATGGTAAAACTCAAGTAGAAAAATAAAAGATTTGATCAGTATCTTAATACAGGATCAAATTTTTGGCTTTGAAACAATCAGCTTAGCTCACCTAAACATGGCCATGGAAATACTGGTGGATAAGATAAAAGGCTTAAGTAAATGTCCAAGGACTTAAAAGACATCCATGAAGATAGAAAGCAACTGATAGATAGAATGGAACAAATACTTGGGAGCATGATCATAGATCCCACTACTCTCAGCCCCACAAGGATAATTATGGATGAAGAATTCAAGTTGATAACTACCCAAGTTATGTAAGAAGTAAGAATCCAGAGCCAAGGAAGGACTAGGGATGATAATAGTAGGGTCTTGGATATGATCTTGAATGCTGAAGAAAGGATAACAATTGTAAAAAGTGTCAAAGAAGCCATGGAAAGGGAAGACAAATACTTTAGAGCCCTAACAATTGAGGAGGATGGAATCTTAATGGAACCAGTTGTCAATTTGAAGTTGATATATGATCAAAATACTAGATCAATAAATATTTTTTAACAATAACAACATGGCACTTCAACATCAAAGGGACCTCAAGGTCAAGTTAATCAATTTAGGAATATTCTTTTTGTAACTTAACATATGTAATATTTTGAAAAGATAATATTCTCATTTGTAAAGGCATGCATAAATTGTAAAGTACATTGGCTATATGTTAGTTATTTGGAATGCTTAAAATGGATCTAAAATGATTTTAAAAGAATAATTGTCCTTAATAATTCACATAATTGATTGACACACCTCATGAATTATCTATATAAAGAGGTATTGTCCATTGTAAAAGAATATGGAGTTTTGAGCAAGAAATTTGTACTAATTTTGGAGCAATTCAATGTAAACAAGGAATTCTAAAAGATTTATCTCATTTTTTTGTGTGGATTATATCATGGCTTCTCTCTCAATTGTCTAGTTTACAATTCAGATTTGAATGGTTCTTATTGATTCTTGATGTGCACTTTTAAAATGTAGAGTTGTTAACTTATGACAATGTTAGGTTGGTTGAATATTCTTAAGTTTATTTCATTATCTTTTACTTTCATGTGAATGCACTTATGTTTTTTACTTTCAAGGGTAAATCTTTAAAGTGAGCCAACTTCTTATTTGCATTCTTCCATTTCATTAAATGCTTGCCTAATGTGTATTAAGATTTGGGTTTATGTTATTTCATGCTATACATTGGTTTCAAGTACATATTTTGATGATATCTAAACTTTGTCATAATATCAAAGTTAAATATCAGTAACATGAACATTTTCCTTCTCTACCCTAACCTACCTTTTACTTTTTTTAATCAATCCACTTTAGATTAATTTCATTATGAATATCCATCCTATCTTAGACTTAGATTTAGTTATTTGAGAATAATTAAATTCATTTATCTTAGATTATTCTCATTTTCAAAGGTTAAATATTAGTCCACAGTTGATCCCAACAACTAAACACTATAAATATTGTGAAATAGTTCATTTGTTCTACCACTATTCCAACACAGATAATAGGATTATCACAACCTAAAACTCATGCATTGGGTTCTATGAATCTAGAAATGAGTAGTGTTTCTTAAACACTCAAAACAACTTGTGATACACTTACATGAATCAATAGGAGAATGCACTCCTCTAGAGCTAGAAGGAGGGCCCTAGTTGAATCTTTGTAAATTTGTGGTATCTTTGCTAAATTTAGTAAATTTTATTCAAATGTCATTTAATTCTTTACATATTTTTGTTTATTTTAGCATAATTATATAAATATCAATATAACACATTGTTTGAGACTAATATTTAGGCTCATTTAGCTAAAGATTGTCATTCTTTGAAGATTCATGGTAAATATTCGCAAACATAACTTGAGCTTTATGAACATTCTTTATTTGAAATTAGTGACATCAAATTTTATCAAAGATTGATTTATGCTATGAAAATTTAGGTTTATTTGGACTTATAATTGTAAATATCATTGAAATTCTCAAGTTTAAATATATATTTGAGCTTATTCAGTCAAAGATAGTCATTCTTTGAAGGGATTTGTATAAATTTGTGCAAATTTTGCCTAACTTATGGATATTAAACATGAAAATCCATTCATAGGTAAGGATTGGATTTTTATTTTCAATAATTGAGTGAAATATCATTCATATTTACAAAGATAAGGTTTATAAGTTGTATTTTGGATAGGACTCAAGGTTTACAAGCTAGAACTGCCTAGGATCAAGACTAGGTTGAGGTCAAAATCAAGATTGCTTCATCTCTCATTAAAATACCATAGGAAATCAAGAGAACAAAAAGGTAAATGAAGGGATTTACATTCTTAGCCTACTTCACCTATTCAAAGTACTCATGTGTTCAACCTTTATCAAGGTATTTCTTGGTTAGGTGGATCTTACATCAATGTGTTTGGTCAGGTACATGACCTACCCTAAAACCCTAAGAAATATTTGCCATATTTTTGTCCTAATGGTATTGTCATAGCTAAAGAACACATTAAATCTTTCAAATCTTATTTAATACTATTAAATGTAGTTCATGAAGATCTCAAATGTATGTTATTACCATTTAATTTCAAAGATGTTGTATATGAATGGTTTTTTAACCTTCTAAATAACTATATCACTAGATGGAATGATTTTAATAGGATCTTTATTGATCAATTTGGAAAAATTATTAGTCCTTATATTATGTATAAACAATTCACCACTATTAAAAGAGATTATAGTGAAACCATTAGAGCCTTCAATGATAGATTCTAGAACATATTTAAGAGGACCATAGCTCCTTATAAACTTGATGAGGCTTTAGCTTTGGAAATCTATAAGGATGCTTCAGATACCATGAATTATATGTTTCTTAAGAGGTCAATTAGAGTCATAAACACACTAGCCTTAGCCTATACTAAATCTATGCAATCGATGATCAAATGCAACCTCAAGGTCAACTTACATACACCATTCCTAACATTAACCCCACTTTCCCAGCACTAAATTTCACTTTGAATACCAATCAGAATGTGCCTACCCTAAATCAGACACCAGTCTTGAACCAATTACCCTTAATCCATGCTCATCCTAGCCAAAACTTAGGATTCTTGAACACTAATGCTAAAAATTGGTTCCATCGACAAGAATAGAGAGATTTGATGCTAACAACTAGTAATAACAATCAATTTCAAAATTTAGAGGCACCAAAGAATGAGAATGAATCCATACTTAAGAATGGTTGAAAAGATGAGTACTGACTTTCTTCAATTACAAAAATAAGTAGGAAATACTTAGGAGAAATATAATAGGAATTAATCTTCTCAAAGGTTCAATAGGCCTAACAACTAGTTTCACAATGGTAATAATGTAAATAACAATAACAATAATGAGTCATCATCAGGTAAGAATAATAACCCTAAGATTAATATTTGTGATGTTGCACTGACTAAATATTATAGGGTCCACAATACTTCAAAGCATGGTGAGTTAGATTTCATTGAATTTTGTAATGCTTTTGAGTTATTTTAAGATGAGTTAAATACACCTAAAAGTGGATTTAATAGAGATAATTCCATAGGTACATCTGGATCTTCAAGGTCATCCAAGTCTGTAGATACAACCCCTATGGTGGAGACATTTAACTTCACATTCCAAGAAGAGAATGAGCCTAAGGATACTCATGAAGAGGAGCATTCCTTTCAATAGTATTTAAAAAATCCCTATCCTCTAAGGAATAGAGAGCAGAAGCAACCCTTGACTACATCCATTCTACCAAATAATTTTGACACTCCTCCTGATCCAATAACTGAAAATAATCTTGAGCCTCCAAAGGGAAGTAATTATAATCCTAATGTTGATTATTCTAATACTTCTGGTAGAGGTGGATAAAATATAGTTGAGGACATGAATAAAATTAAGGCTAACATCACCTTTCATGAACTAACTAAAATTACCAAGTAGAGAGATTTATTGTTGGAATATTTATCTAAGAAACCTAGTAAGTCACCCAAAGCTACAAATGCTAATGTTTCTATGTATAAGAATAAGGCCGTTGTTCCACCTTTCTTTCTTATAATCAAAATATTTGGTAATAATTTGCATAATTGTTTATTAGACTCTGATGCATCAGATAACATCATGCCTAAAGGTATTTGTGAGAAACTTGGTTTGAATCCAATAAAATATAATAGGTTGTTACTCAATTAGATAAATTTAGGGTGAAAAAAATAAGAAAATTATTAAATTACCACAGCCATCTTACAACTAAGCCAAGGATACAATATTTTATAAACATCCAAATCATGGATATACCTAATGCTTATGGGATGTTATTCAATAGAGACTAGACAAAATCCTTAAATGGTTAAATGCCCACTGATTGTCCCATATGTGGCTTCCATGGAAAGGAGTGCCAAACCAAATCAAAATTGAAAGAGAACCCAAGATGAAACATATGATCACTAGGTACAATTCTATAAATGAAAGGGTAAACATGGCCAATTCTAAGTTGGGATTTTATACTCCTTACACATCTAAGGTATGTGACTCAAATGATACTCATGTTATGCCTTGGATATGGAAATTATATTTTTATGGTGTTAGATGTAAGTCTAGTTCTATTGTAGGAATTATCTTGATTAAACCTATTGGAAAATAATTTATTACATCATACAGATTTCAATTTTCTTGTACTAACAATCTGGCAGAATATGAGGCTATGATCTTAGGTTTGTAATTTTCCATCAAACATAAGGTGAAAGAACTACTGGTTCACGGTGATTTAGAGCTAGTAGTCAATCAAGTGATAAGTACCAGTGTAAATTATCTTACCTTAAGAAATATAATTTTAGAGTTTGGAACCTGATAGAATATTTTGATGCTTTCAACATTATATAAATTCTTAGGGAAGAAAATAAGCTTGTAGATGAGCTAGCTGTAACTGTAACTAATCTTATGTCCAACCAAGACTCTAAACTAGAAATCCTTAGTTTTAAATTGGTTCCTTGTCCCTTAATCCTTTATAATATTAACCATTTTTAGGTATTCAATGATTACTAATAAATTTTATACTTCATGAATAGTTTAGGAGTATTTGAGGATCACATCATTGATGAAGCCAATGAAAATGTTCGTGATAAAGGCAACATTGATGACACAATTATGCAACTAAGTGATAACAAAATACCCAAGGGCACGATTACCCTATCAATATTATTTGACAAGGATAAACTATTTGAAAATACCAAAATTACTAAGATGAATGGGAAAGATTATAAATTAGTTGACCTAGGGACACAAGGTTAACCCCAACTAGTCAATATTGGTATAACCACCACTAATGAAGAGTTAATAAAAGCTAAAGAGTTTTTAACCAAGTATAAATATTTTGTATCATGGTCAAATGAGGACTTAAATATCTTTATCTTAGAGTCATCACCCACACCATACCTCTAAAATAATCATGTAAACCTTTTAGGTAGAAATAGAGACCTGCCAACCCTATCTTGGAGACATTGATATACAAAGAAGTCAAGAAGTTGTTAGATTCAAAGATAGTATTTCTCATTAAACACTCCACTTGGGTAGCTAAATTGGTGCCAATCAAGAAGAAAATGGGGAAATAAAATTATGTGTATACTTTATAAATCTAAATAGAGCCTCTAAAAAGGATAACTATCCTTTGCCTTCTCTTGGTCAAGTTATTCAAATTATTAGTCGTTCAACAATGATGTCTTATCTTTATTTTTGTAAGGTTATAACCAAGTTCTTATGAACAAGGAAGATAAATTACAGACTACATTCACTATGAAGTGGGGTAGTTTTTCCTATATGATAATTCCCTTTGGGCTAATAAATGTAGGTGTAACCTTTCAAAGAGTAATGGACCACACCTTCCAAGGTCTGATAGGTAAGTGCATTATCATTTACATGTATGACTTGGATATATTTTCAAAAAATAAGGAGGAACACATCATGCACTTACAATAGGTATTTGAAAGGTGTAGAAGGTATGGAATTTCTCCCAATCCCAAGAACAACATTTTTTATGTCACTAAGGGATAATTGTTAGGACATGTCATAACTAAATGGGATTTATATAGACCCTAATAGAGTAGATGCTATATCAAAAATATAACCCCTTAATATTAGAAAAGAGATTAAATATTTCTTTGGGAAAATAAACTTTGTGAGAAATCTTATTTCTAGTTTTTTTATAAATTATGAGACCATTAAATGGCATATTGAAGAAATAAGCCAAGATCACTTGGAATGAAGAGACCAAAAAGGCCTTTAAGGACATAAATGAAGAAAAAATGTAGACACCAATACTAATAAGTCCTAATTTTTCAAAATATTTCTATCTTTATTCTTTTGCTTTTGACCATACAATTGCAGTTATCCTAACTTAGATGATAGATGTATGTGATCATCCTATTGCTTTTATGAATGCTAACTTTAAAAATTATAAGTTCAACTATTCTCTAATTGATAAGAAGACATGCACTTTAGTCAAGGTAGTGAATAAATTTAGGCATTATATCCTTAAGAATAAGGTATATGCAATACTACCAGACCCTACCACTAAGCTCATGCTTAGCCAATGTGAATTAGGGAAAAGGAGAGGTAAATGGATGTTTTAACTTCAAGAGTATGATCTAGAAATTAAGATTAATAAATTGGTAAGGTTCCAAGGGTTATTTCATTTAATTTCCAATACTAGTCCCAAGTTAAGTATCATATAAGTAGAGAAGAAAAATTTTCAACCCAATGATTAGTATGATTCAATTGTTCATTTGTTAATCAATGGAACTTGTCCTATAGGTTTAACCATGGATCAAAGGAGAGATTTGACACTCAAGGCAACTCATTTCTTCATTAAAGATGGAGTAAATTTTAGTAATAATTATGAAGAGATATACCTAAGATGTGTTTCCAAAGAGGAGGCTAGTGAGATCCTAAGTACTTTCCATGAGAATCTAGGAAGTGGACACCTATCAGGAAGGATAATAACACATAATATCCTTAGGACTGGTTACTATTTGCCTACTATCTTCAAAGATGCTCATAAGCATGTGAGAGAATATCATCAATGCTAGATATTCAATACTAAATAACCCAAAACAACCATGCCATTGAGTCCAGTCATGATTGATAAACCCTTTGCTCAATGGGGATTAGATTTTGTGGGGGTCATCAACCCCAATATTTTAGGACATAAGTATGTGCTCATTACTACTGACTACTACACCAAATGGATAGAAGGAATAATAACCAAACAATATAAGACTAAAGATGTGATAAATTTCTTGGAAGAGAACATATGTATAAGATTTGGAAAATTGATCTCTCTGGTTTATGATAATCGATCTACTTTCATATCCATTGAGATGACTGAGTGGGTATATGATAACAACATTATTCTCAAGTTTTCATTAAATCATTACCCCCAAGGTAATGGGGTCTCTGAGTTAACCAACAAAAATTTGATAAAATCCATTAGGAAGTCTCCTACTAATAAACTAAGAACCTAGCTTAGGTTAATCAAGTATGCCCTTTAGGCTGATAGAACAAGAGTTAATTAGGCTCTAAAGGCATCACCATTTTTTTTACTATAAGGTCAAGAACTTATATTCCCCATCACACTCAAGCTTCCAAATTACAATTTTATGTAAGAATGCATGGAAGGAAAAGATTAATAGTTTGTAAGTTCAAGGTTACTTGACATTATTCAAATGGAAGATGCAAGAGAAAAATATTTTTCCAATTTTAATAGACATCAAACCATAGTGAAGAGATGGTTTGATAAACATTGTAAAATTAAGGTGTTTAGACAAGGAGATTTGGTTCTTTTTTCAGATAAATCATCTGAACATAAGGGAAAACATGGAAAATTCACACCTTTGTGGATTGGCCCCTATTAGATTATAGAGATACTTGGAGACAACACCTTAAGGCTCAAGGAATTACAATGAAAATAGTTTACATTACCAACAAATGGACAATATCTCAAACACTACTGCTTTGCTTCTCCACCTCAATTCTACATGTTGTAATATATAAGGCCAATTAGGATTAGTGTAGGTAGGCTTAGATTAGTTTCTTTCTTGTTTCTTTCCTTCCTATTCTTTGTTTGTACATAGTGCATGTAAATATTAATTTACTTCTTGTTGTTCATTTGCATGTTATGTGTTTCCTTTCCTTTATTCCTATTCCCTATTTCCAATAAGTATTTTCAAGACAATCCTTAAGCTCTAATACATGTAGTTTCTCAATAGGTCAATAAATCAGAAATGTAGGTATGACTTCTCCAAATGATTGATCATGGATCTTGAAATGTGAGCTTGATGTTATATTTTTGAGGGGTTGGTAAAAGATAATATCTAGGATGGTTCTACCTAAAATATTAAACCAGGTTCTTGATCTAAATATGATTTTGATAAGTATTGCTCATGTAGACTGAAAGTTTGAATTATTAAGACAAAGTCATGTTTGCACTTAAAAAACATTAATTTCCTAGGATAAGGTTTACATCCAAGGATTATTGTCTAAGTATCGAACATTTGAACAAATCCCAAAACCTACATAATTTGGTTCCCAACTTTTGTTAAAAAGTAAAACATATCTAAAAACATAAAAATAAGAGATTTACTAAACAATTCAAAAGCTTTCTAAGAAAAGGTGATTCTGGTAATCTCCACCAGGGTTATATATGACTAGCTGGTAGTGAAGCAAGGCCTTGAGTGGAGCCAAAGGTATCTTTGTTAAGGCTATGGATGCCTAACTGGTAGTAGAGTAATGCCCAAGCCTTCCCTAAGCTAAAACATGATTCTTAATGAACATCTAAATATGATATAAGTTGATATTAATGGTTAAGGTCATGAATCTAGAAGTTTTTCTCTAAATCTCATGGAAATCAGTAAGTGGAATCAAAACACACACATAACATGGCCATGTTTTGATGTTTGAGCCTAATTCTGTATGTGTGAGACTTATCTTAATTATGTCTTGATCATAACTATGGTACATGAGCATGTGTAATAATTATCCTAGTTATTAGTCTAAACCAGAGTATCTAAGTTCTAACATATTGTTATGTTTCCCCTAGAAGTCACCATTGGTCAACATACCCCCATTTCTAAAAATGGGGACCCTTGTTTTAAAATTTTGCAAATTTTTGATTTGTATTAAATGATCCCACTTGATCAGGCTACCATTAACATGTTAAGAAGATAATCTTTACTTTAATATCATTCACACATGGTTCTCATTTAGCTTAATTGACATATCTCTATTTGATCTTTATCTTATTTTGCCTAAGGTTGTTAATGGTTGCATTTCATGTTTCCAGGTTGTAGTCCTAATAGAGTCTCAATATTATGGATAATGTCTAGGGTTTTTAGCTTTAAATGATAAATTGACCGTTTGATTAGTCATTTGTTCTCAAGTGTCCAATTGAATTCATGTTTGATCATATAAAAAACCCTAGTCTAATGTTTTAACCTAGGTCCCTTTTGAATTAAATTCAAATTTTCAAGGGAATAATTATTTGTGCCATGGACTTAGTTTAATTATTATCCTAAGGCTTATTCATGTTTATCAACATGACCAAACCTTAGTCTAAAAATATTATGATTTGTTTATTTCTTGAGCCCCCTTTGTTCTTATGGGTTAGCCAATCATATGGTCGCTTTCATTATGTTCTAACTTAGCCTAAATCCTTATCCTTAAGTTTTAATTGCATTTATTAATACAATAAAAACCTTAGGATAATACTTTATGCCATGTCTTTTACTATCCATGGGGTCTCTTTATCATGCTTTAAAACTTAGCCTAAAATTTTATACTAAGATTTTATTGTGTTTATCAACACAAATAAAACCTTAGTCCAAAACATTAGCCTAAGTTCTCTATATTTCTTGAGCCAAACTTAACTTATTTTTATTACATATAAGATTGATGATGTGAATTTTATTAGTTAATGATGATCCAAATGTATGAGATCAATGTTGACAATTTAAAGGACTTAGAATAAGTGAATAAGTGACAAGTTTCAAGCCTGTAGATCATGATTAAAGATCAAGCATGATCCCAAAGATCGATGGCACATGGATGAGTGTACATATTCTAACCAATGATATGTATGAAGTCAAAACTTCAATGGATCCTTGAGTTAAGTGAGAAGGTGATTGATAACTCCTTGAACCAAATAGGTTGAACCTTGTCCCTGCTTAGTGTAAGTGCACAAGTATTTTATTAAATTCAAAAAATCAAGTACATAAGGGTGCCTTTACTCTGTTAACCCTTTTACAATGCAAACATGGATTTATATAGTTTTTACCAATGATCGATAAAAACAACTAATCCTATAACCAACTAAATACATGAAAACAACCTATAAGTTAGTTCTAATTAATAAATATAAAACATGAAAACTACCTAAAATTAAACTAAGTTTATTTTATGGGGGTGTCTTTAGTAAAAGATGCATGACCCATTTATAATAATTATTTATTACCTACCAAAAATATAACCTAATGTTAAGACTTTGGAACAAGTCCTAACAAACCCCCCTAAGATCCAAAGTTAGGTCGTTGGACACATACCAAGCATTTTTATAAATTTTTCAAATTTGATTATGTCAAGGGGTTTTGTGAAGATATCAGCTGTCTGATTGGAAGTTGGGCAATATATTGGATCAAGAGTTTTCTTTGCCACCAGCATTCACAGATAATGGTATTTGACATCCATATGTTTTGTTTTGGCATGAAACACCGGATTCTTGGACATCTTGATTACACTCTAATTATCAATGTGTAACTGTGTAGGAGCAAACTAAGAAACCTGAAGATCTTCAAGAATATGACGAAGGTAAACAATTTATCTAGAAGCATCCCATGCTATAATATACTTTGATTCTACTGATGAATTTGCCACTGTATCCTGCTTCTTACAACACCAAGCAATGGCAACTGAACCCATATGCATAGTGTATTATGTGGTTGACACTCTGTCATCCACACATCTGCCAAAATCTACATCACAATATCCAACAAGTTTGAAGTTCTTGTTGCAACGGTATTCAAGGCCATATGTTTTCATTTCTTGAAGGTAATGAAGTACTCATTTTGCTACATGCCAATGAATTTCTCTAGGCTCATGCATAAATCTAGATAAAATTCCAACTAAAAATGAAATATCAGGCCTGGTAGTCATCAAGTATATCAAACCTCCCACCAATTGTCTATATGTGGTGTCATCAAAAAAGGCACTGCTATCATCCTTAGACAATTTCAAGTTACTTTCCATGGGATTGAGGGCAAGTTTGCAATCACTCATGCCAAACCTCTCTAATAACTCAAAAATATACTTAGTTTGTGAAATGAAAATACTATGCTCTTTCTAAGTTACCTCTATGCCTAGATAGTAGTGAAGAAGTCCAAGATCTATCATCTCAAACCCATATTTTAATTCCTTCTTCATAGACTTGTTATGGTTTTCATCATTACCTGTGATAAACAAGTCATCGACATAAAGAACAAGTATCACCATTTTCTTACCCTGCACTCAAAAATAGAGAGTATAATCAGATTCACTATGATGAAAACCAATGGATTTCAAGTATGAATTGATTTTCTCATACCAAGCCCTGGGTGCCTGTTTGAGTCCATACAAAGCTTTTGTCAATTTACACACTTTGTGTTCAACACCCACCTGTTCAAAACCCTGAGGTTGTTTCATATAGACTTCTTCCTGTAAATCACCATTTAAAAAGGCACTTTTAACATCTAATTGATGTACTTTCCAACTATTTTGTGCTGCTAAGGCAAGTACCATACAAATAGTATGTCATTTAGTAGTTGGTGCAAATGTTTCCTCATAGTCAATACCTTCTTGTTGTGCATATCCTTTTGCAACAAGTCATGCTTTATGTTTATCAATGGAGCCATCTGATTTATACTTAGTCCTATAAACCCATTTACATCTGATGGGTTTAACATGTGGAGGAGGATTAACTAAAACCCATGCATTATTGATAAGTATGGAATCATACTCACATTTCATTGCCTATTGCCAAACATGTTCAGGAGATGCCTCCTCAAAAGTGGATGGCTTAGTGGAAGTAGTAACAACCATAGCATAGTTTACCTATTTTTGAGAATTCTTGGGCCCTGTTAAACCAACTTCATCTGTTGTCAAGTCAAAAAAAGTACTTTGAGCCCATTTCGGATACTTAAACAAATTATTCAAATCAAGGACTCCAAAATTCTCATCATGTGCATCATTCGAAGGGGCACTTAGAGAATTTTCAAAAATTTATAAGTCATTAACCTGTGAAATTGTAGATGAAGGAGAGGAAAGTGAAGGAATTTGAGTTTCATACCATAACTTCAAAGATTTATCCCCATTATTCAAACCCTTATCTCTTTTTGTGTTTTTCCTCTCTAATCTATCAAGTTGAGAATCAATATCTGCAGTGTTCATAGTCCCAAACTCATCAAATATTACATCTTGACTCAGTATGAATTTGCCTGAATCCTATGCAAGCAAATGAAACCCCTTTTTATCTTCAAAATAACCAAGAAAGATGAATTTTCAACTTTGTGGTTCCAACTTAGTTCTATGTTTAATAGGAACCAAAGCAAAACAAAGACATCCAAACACTTTCAAGTGTTTAACTTTTGGTTTAAATCCATACCATGCCTCATATGGAGTTTGTCCCAAAATTGCTACTATGGGGGACCTATTTCTCAAATACACTGTAGTACTAATGGCTTCAGCCCAAAACTTATCATCAAGTTGTTTATAGTGAAACATGGCACGTGTTGTGCCCTCTAAAGTTATATTCATCCATTCAAATACTCCATTTTGTTGTGGAGTATAAGCATTACTATATTGTCGATGAATTCCATGTTCTCAACAATAATCTAAAAATTCATTTGAGGTATATTCACCTCCATTATCTGAATGAAAAATGGCCAAATGTGAACCTATTTCTTTTTTGACTAAGTGTAACCAATCAACAAACTTAGCAAAAAATTCAGATTTGTTTTTCATAAACAATACCCAAGTCATCCTATAAAAGTCATCAATAAAAAAGACAAAGTATCTACACCCACCAATGAATGACCTTTTCATGTCACATACATCACTATGAACTAACTGTAAACATCTGTTAGCTCTCCAAGATGACTATTTAGGAAATTTTCCCTGATTTTGTTTGCCCAAAACACATGACTCAGAAAGAATACTATCTTTGCAAAAAGTGGGCAACCCATTCACCATACCATATCTCTACAAATACACTAAAGAGTGGATATTCAAATGTCCATAGCGGAGATACCATAACCGCTGTGTAGACATAGTACTTGTACCTATGTCAACAATTGCTACAAGTTCTATATTGGGAGGAAGCACCTTATAATGCAATCTAACCAAGTTTCCATATTCATATCCTGTATACATTATTTTATAATCATCCTTCATTGAATTGATGTAAATGAGCCCATTTTCAAGCACAATTTGATAACCTTTCTTTCTAATAGTTACAAAATAAATTAAGTGTTTCTTCAATGTAGGAACATACCAAACATCCTCCAAGTATTTTATAGACCCATTAAGAAGAAGAATCTGAATAGATCTAAGTCCTAGTGGTGTATGCATAGACTTATCTGCTAAGGCAACTGGAAAGAGAGAAGCTTCCTCATAAAACCAAAATAAATCTCTCCTAAATGTCATGTGTTTGGTTGCTCCTATGTCTAAAACCCATACATCTATGAGCTCATCTCTATCCTCATATTTAATATAATCAATGTGCCCCAAAGTAGTGAATGCAGATTCATGGGCAACATTACTAGATTCATCATAGTCATGATCGGCATACTGAGTAGAGTTAGACTTATTTACTTTTTGTGGCCTCTAAATTTTATCAAAAGGAATCCTACATTGTGAGGCAATGTGACCAAATTTTCCACATCTATGACATTGAATATCTGATCTACCTCGACCTCTGCCCCTATATGAGTTGTGACCATGCCCTCGATCACTTGTTTCATGTGAATGTGATTGATTAGATTTTTGATTATTTGAATGACCCCTAACTTTGTTTTGATATTTACCTCCTCTGTAACCTTGACCCCCTCTATAACTATTTCCTCTATTGTTTTGATGCCCAGATGAAGACAAACTAGGCTTTGACTCTAAAACATGGGCTTCTTCAGTTTTCTTAGATTTCTTGGGTAGAGAGAGGTCATGTTGGATGAGAAACTTATCCAACTTATCAAAGGTGATGCCTGTGATCTTTTCAGAGACATGCAACATTTCAACAAAATTCCTATAGGACCCTAGTAGTCCTTTCAAAGCAGTAGTAACTATGAGGTCATCATCTAGTTTTCCAAAACCAGCCTTAGTGTACTTAGTAGTGATATTTTAAAACTTAGACATATATTCTCCCATATCCCCATCTTCATCTAATGACAAAGTAAACAACTGCATATGAATATCTATCTTCTTATGTTTAGGTTTCTTATCATACAAATCTGACAATGTTTTCCATGAAGTGTAACTATGAGGAGAATTTTCAATATGAACATAAGTATCACAAGTAAAATAGAATTTAATGAGATCTAAGGCCTTAGAATCATGAAAATTCAATATGTCTAAATTATCCTACTCTGTTGGTAATGTGGGAATTTCATTCTTAATAATATCCCATAACTCATTAAAAACTAGTGAAGCCTCCATCAATCATTTCCAATCTAAATAATTAGAAATTGTTAATCTATCACCATCTGAAAGCAAATTTTGAATCTTCAAAATTTTTGAAATGAAAGCAAGTGTAGTAGAGAAAAGTGCAACAAAATGCAAAAGAGATGAAACAAATATCACACTCATTGCACAAGACACTGGTTCTACGGGGTTTTGCACTTAACCTCCGCATAGAGCACAAAAGAAAAAACAAGTATTTTTGATGGGTTTTACACTTAACCTCACCAAAAATTAATGATTACACCCTCATTTTGCCAAATTATAACCTTATTCCACCAATTACACCCTTATCTCACCACAACAATGTAAAAGAAATATGATTGAATTCCCCCTTTTTCGATTTTTAAAATAACATAATAAGTATGTGTTTTACAATATTCAGATTTAAAAGGGAATATTCCTTTTACAAAAAAATCATATTTAAAAGTAAAAAGAACTTTCTCCAAAAAGAAGGGATTTGAACCCTTGACTTCCCCCTTTGCAAACTTCTTGCAAAATAAGCTTAACCAATTGCTTGAAGAGCATTTTCAGAATATTACACTTAGAAATTTCTACTTATACTAGATTTTGTGTATGAGGGAAAATTAAAAAAATTACATGTGAGTAAATAAATTCAAAATTTTTCCCTTTTACAGCCTTCTCTTCCAAGCTTCCTCCCGTGGGACCCACTAAAGCAAATTTTTTAATGCAAACTTTAGAAACATGAAAAAATATTTATTCTTGAGATTAAACCTGCACCAGGCTTGCCTGGGATGCCATGGCTGCTGCTGGAAGTTTCTCTCCACTTGCTCTTTCTCCTACAGGCCGTACAAATTCATACAAGGAGGATAAAAATGTTTTTGACTGAGTTTTGGCAGATTTTTAAGGTAATTTTTTGTAGAGAATAGCTTTAAAATGAACTCAAGGCATTAGAAGGCCTTACAATAGGCCGTACAACTCAGATTTTTCTAGATTTTTCAATTAGAATGCAAAAATAGGGGTTTTAATAATATTTGCAGATGTTTTAACTATTAAGAGGCCTAAGAATGAGACGAATCAATAATGGAAGCCATGAATAAACATTACAGAGGTTTTTCTCAAATAAATAGGCCGTACAAATCTGGTTTTTGCAAAAAAAAAATGAATTTAATAACATTTAAATGCTAAAAATTTATTTTTTATGCCAAATTTGGAGTTTGAACACAAGAAAATGGAGTATCAAATGGCCAAAAATGACCAGACTGTGGTATATGGAAAATATACAGGTTTAAACGAAAAAAATATTTGAAAAATTAAAATAATTTAATAATTTTTCAAACATTTAAACCAATAATTTTTTTTATTTTATATGGCATACCTTATTTCATGCCAAAATGATATCACGTGAATTGACTTTTCACCTTGCTCCTTCAAATTCACCAAGCTCCCAAAATTAACATGCTCTGATACCACTGATAACTCCTTGAACCAAATAGGTTGAACCTTGTCCCCGCTTAGTGCGAGTGCACAAGTATTTTATTAAATTCAAAAATTCAAGTACATAAGGGTGCCTTTACTCTGTTAACCCTTTTACAATGCAAACATGGATTTATATACTTTTTACCAATGACTGATAAAAACAACTAATCTTATAACCAACTAAATATGAGAAAACAACCCATAAGGTAGTTCTAATTAATAAATATAAAACATGAAAACTACCTAAAATTAAACTAAGTTTATTTTATGGGGGTGTCTTTACTAAAAGATGCATGCCCCATTTATAATAATTATTTATTACCTACCAAAAATCTAACCTAATGTTAAGACTTTGGAACAAGTCCTAACAGTGATAAGTGTCATAATTTTGGTAAAAGAATAGTGATCATCCAATGGCATTCAACCCCATAGATTTTGATCTGATGGAGTGCATTCAATAAATTTAAGATGATATGGTAATATGAAATGAAGATTGAAAAGTCAAATGTCCTATGAGAAAATGTGGATATGACAAGTGGCACAACCATGGGCCACAAATTAAATCTTGACCATATTCCCAAAGATTGACAATACGCAACTAAGCCTACACCTTCTGATCAATGGTATGGAGTAAAGAAAAAAAATGGATAGAGATCAATAAAATGTATTCATCCAGGTAGAGATGATCCAACTATGTGAGATCAATGTGGACTTTTCAACAAAGCTAGAATGAATATGGTAGTGATAAATGTCACAACTGTAAGAAACATAGCATAAATAGCTAATGATATTCAACTTCTTAGATCTAGATTAATGGATCATGGTGATTCATGCAAACATATCAAATGTTGTGAGTTGAGGTGAAATTTTAAGAGGGTTTTGATCTAATGAGTTGTTGACATGTGTCCTAAAGTTAATGATCACATTATAAAATTTAATAAATAAAAGGACATGGCAATTCCACAATGGCATACACAACAATTCAGAAGATTTTATGCACTCAAAAAGGCAAAGGTATAAATAGGCAAATCTAAATAAAATCTAAGTCACAAAGCTCACATAATTTGAATAGTTGTCACCATTAAATCACTTTAAAAACCTTAATAAAATCCATAGAAAGTAAAAAAGCCCTAATTTAACCATGTGTTCATCATAATCAAGCCAATAAGAGGTGAATTACCATTTGTGCAATAATAATTCAATCTAGAGCTGAAGTACAGTCCACTAATGAGAAATTTAATGATATTCACATCCATAGCAGCTTGAAAAGGTATTTCTAAAGAGGATGTGGAGCTTTATTTAACCTTGGACATTAAGGGTAGAATTTTTAAGGATACAAAGTTTGATGCCACTGCTTTAAACATAGGAGACAACAATTGGTCTAAGTGTTTTATGGACCAATAGAGGATAACTCGCCATTAGAAGAGAGGAGGAATTTGGGTGCCCTTAGTTTACTTCATGGTTGAAAAACAAATCACCCCTCCTCTAAGTGAAGCAATTAGCATTGCTTTAAGTAGACATATATTTATAATTGTAAAGAGGAAGAAAGCCATTTTTATATGATGTCATAACTTATATATGCCCTTATTGCTACAACCAAGATTCCTAACCTAAGGGAATGGTCACCTAGTGGAACTCAAACTATTTCACAGTATTACTCCAAGCTGCACATATTTAAATATAGGGATCACATCCAATTTATCTATGACTATGTTTAAATGGCATTAATGAGGCTATAGTTAGCCATCCCATGGAAAGGGTCAACCCACTTATCAATAAATATGTTAAAGCTATGGGTGATATCTAGTTATACCCAGATTATACAATCATTAAAATTGAAGGGACTCAAAGCCAACCTCTTAGGCTACCCATCCATGTACCCAATAAGCTAGTAGAGCAGGAGGTAGCATATTAATTATTCCATGGAATTGATGTCTTATGTATAATTAAGAAGAAAGGGCTCCTCTGCAACCTCCTAATAACTATTAGAAGGACTATATTAAATCAATGGGAGAACATAGATGCAACATCCAAACATAGAACATATTTAAACTACAAATTGATGAGCTAAGGTAGTAAGACCCTTGTCTAAGGGTTAAGGAATATTTGAAAGTTAAAGGGATTAATGTATCTTACAATAATCAACCTAGTAATTTTAACCCTATGTACGTAAAATCATCTTCATTTTATGAGGTCACTAGGAGATTGCAAGAACATAACCTCATGCCTAAATATAGGCTAAATAAAAATCTTAGATGGTAATTGGGGTCAAGGTAGTACCATTTGATAAGTGGTTCACCTTATAGACCTCCAAAAGCTCAATCAATCAGTGCCCAAATATATACACAAGTTGAACATAGGCCAGAGGAGAGAAGGCCTGATGAGATTGTGTATTCTTCAGCCCAAATAGAGGAACATAGATCACTAGTGGAGGAGATTCATATGGTAACATTAGACCCTAATGAGACTATAGAGGATGCCCTAAAAATTCTATCGCTATATTATGAATTAGATGATGAAGAAATGGAGGAAATAAAGGAAGAAAAGGGGAAGGAAGTATTGGATCTAGTTCATGTAAATTCCCCTAAAAGAAAGGTTGAGCTAGCCATTATTTTAGTTAAGACCAAGAAGCTAAAGGTGAATTTTAATCCTCCTTTGAGTGAAGTTAACCTTTTTAGTGAAGATAATTTGATTTATGGACCAACCATTCTAAAATGTTTTGTTTATGGAACTAAATTATAGAGAGTCCCCACTAGACATCAATCTTGGGATATGATGAGAGCCATCAATATCCCAATGCATGAGGATATAAAGACATGTATTATGGCTCTAAAAAATAAAGAGGAGAGAATAATGGTTGATCCAAGAGCACCAAGTGAAACAAAAATGGATATCCCAATTCCTAAAGTGACATAATCATTAGTGGGATTCAAGTTTGATCCCAAGATATTTGGATTATAAAGGGTAACAAATAAGAAAGTCATGGTTGGTGGAGAAGAGATCACTTTCCGAAAAGTAGAACCATTGACTAATTTAACTTCATTGGGAATATAGAGGACTAGAAAAAGCTAGATATTTGAGGAGAACATGCTTGAATTAGCCCAATCACAAGTATAAAAATTACAAGCTACCCTCAAAAGGCATGCAACAACAAAAGGAGAATTTAGAAAATCTAGATATATTTTTAGTACTAGAGGCCATGATCAAGATGTTTTAAGCATATTTATATGAAATGTCTAATTCTTTAAATTCAATAAAGTCTATGCAAAATGTGCTAAACCAACAATATGCAACAACAAAAAATATAGTCCACCAATGGCATAATTCAAGTAGAAAAATAAATTATTTGATCAGTATCTTGATAGAGGATCAAATTCAAGGATTTGAAATAATCATCTTAGCTCAGCTGAACATGGCCATGACAATACTAGTGGACAAGATCAAAGGTCTAAGTAAATGGTCCAAAAACTTATAAGACCATTATGAAGATGGTAAGCAACTAATAAATAGAATGAAACAAAAACTTGGGATTATGATAATAGATATCACTACTCGCTGTCCCATAAGGCTAATTATGGATGAAAATTTCAAGTTAAGAACTACCCAAGTTATGTAGGAAGTAAGAAACCAGAGCCAAGGAAGGACTAGGGTTGATAATAATAGAGTCTTGAATATGATCCTAAATGTTGAAGAAAGGATAAAAAATGCAAGAAGTATTAAATAAGACATGGAAAGGGAAGACAAATACTTTAGAGACCTAAAATATTAGGAGGATGGACTATTCATAGAGCTAGTTGTCAATTCGAAGTTGATATATGATCAACATACCATAATAATGAAGATTTTACAACAACAACATGGCACTTCAACATCAAAGGGACCTCAAGGTCAAGTTAGTTGATTTAGAAATATTCTTTTGTAAATTAACATATGCAATATTTTTAAAAGAGAATATTCTCCTTTGTAAAGGCATGCACAAATTGTAAAGCACACTACTTATGGGTTAGTTATTTAGAATGTTTAAAAGGGTTAGAATGATTATAAAAGGATAGTTGTTCTTAATACTTCACACAACTAACCAAAATACCTCATGAATTATCTATATAAAGAGGTATTATCTATTTTAAAAGAAGAGGGAGTTTTGAGTTTTGATCAAGAACTTTTTATTGATTTTGGAGCAATTTAATGCAAATAGGGAATTATAAAAAGTTTGTCTCATTTTTTTGTATGGATTGTATCATGGCTTCTCTCTCAATTATCTAGTTTTCAATTTAGATTTGAATGGTTTTTTTTTATTATTATTTATGTGAAATTTTAAAATGAAAATCTGTTAACTTGTGCTAATGCTAGGTTGGCTAAAGGTTCTTAAATTCATTTTATTATCTTTGCCTTTCATGTGAATGCGCTTATGTTGTTCACTTGCAGGGGTAACTATTAAAATTTAACCAAGTTCTTATTTGCATTCTTCCATTTCCTTATATGCTTTCGTAATGTGTAGTAGGATTTGTGATTATGTTGTTTCATGTTATACGTTAGTTTTTTTTGCATATTTTGATGATATCTGAACTTTGTCATAGTATCTTGTTAAAGATCGATAACATGAACATTTTCCTTCTCTACCCTACCCTACCTTTTGTTATTTTTTCTTTAATCAATCCAATTTAGATTAAATTCATTATGAATATCCATCTTAGCTTAGAATTAGATTTAGTTCTTTGAGCATAATTCACTTCATTTAGATTAGACTATTCTCATTTTCAAAGGTTAACTAGCAGGCCATAGTTGTTCCCAATAACCAAACACTATAAATATTGTGAAATAGTTCATTGATTCTAGTGTTATTCTACCATAGATAATAGGATTATCACAACCTTAAAATCATGCATTGGGTTATATGAATCCAAAAATGAGTAGTCTTTCTTAAAAACCTAGAAGCACTTGTGATACACTTACATGCATCAACAAGATCCAATAAACATTACTCAAACTCATTCTTCTTTTCACTGAATGTTTGACCAAGTTATTCAATCTCTTGTAAAAAAAATTGTATATTCTTCCTTATTTTTATTTGTATATACTTTTATTGATAGAACACTTTATTCTTATTCTTATTCATGGAGATGCACATTTATTATAGTCATTTTCAAGGAGAAATTCAAAAATAGTTTCTTTGTTGTTATCATGATTTCTAAGAGCTTATTCAATGTTTCCTTAATTTTTAAATTGCTATGCAAACTCAATTTTGGTTTTTTTAACTTATTCCCACACATATTTTACACCTTTGTCTTTCCTTAGTAGTTGATCATTTTTTATTTATAGATTTTCCATATCTGTGGCCTAGGCTATGTCAACTCCATCTAGCATGTTTTGTTGCTTCTTCAAGACCCATTGACACAACTTCAAAGATTTGAGCTCCATTTTAGCAACCTTACTCTCTATTATTATGTGTTTCCCCTAATCTTACTCAAGCATGTTTTTTTTTTGTTTTGGTGCATTTATTATATTCCTATTCAAGCACATTTGATACTTCCTTTATTGTGCACCTTTATTGCTTATAGGATGTGTTGTCCATCAAGTTTTTATTGATAACTTATATATCTAGTTTTACTAGCATGTTCCACAATTATACATTACTAATGTTCATAGGATTCAAAAAAATTATATTTTGACCTTTGTTGACTTATTTTGGGGGATCCAATATTATATCTATGGGAACTTCAAATAGTGGTTTATTTGTATGTGTTCAAGGTAATTGACATATGCTTGTAGGTTATTATTGTAGAATTTATGGGCCTCATTATATCTCATATGTATAGTTATTCATTCCTCATGTCACCTTGGATTTTGGTGTGGATGTTATCATATTCTTATTTCATCTATGGGGGACTCTATTATATCTAGGCCATTTTCCACTTTCTACCCTTTTTTATTTTTTTCTCTACCTCTTATTATTCCAACTATTGTTGTTCTAAATTTTCAACACTATATTTCTCTTCTTGGGGCTTCATTGAGTATATGTCTTTTAGATGTTACATCACTGAATCAACTCCTTTTTCCATTATTTCCTCCAATTTTCCCTTGTTATCTAGTTAATTCTCATGCATTCTTCCTTCACTCTTTTTTTTGATCTACACACCCTTCTTTCTCTATTTCCTTCTCTTGTTCACTGGCATGGGGGGAATCTTGTGTTGTTATTTCATCTACATCTCCTTGTTCACTTGTGCTTGGGGAATCTTATGATTTATATTTTTATTTCCTCTTATCTTTAGAAATGGTTTGTGCCTCTTTCCTTATTTCTTGATGCACTCATTATTTTGGAATATTCATAAACTAGTAGATAATTAGACCTTATGTTGATAGGCTTTGTTTGCATGATCTATCATTTATTCTTATTGGGAGTTATATCATTTGAATCTATTTCCCTCAAGTCCTATTGCATAGGATATAAAAACTTCAAATTCCTCTTATTTATTTATTTTTTTGGAGGAAGAGGCATATAAACTAATTGGTAGTGCTATATCATCTTGTCCATTTCCTCTCGCACTGATATTCTTTCTTTATGGATTGATCAAATAAGAAAGCTTGTGTGCTTGACTTTATATGATAAATATTTATATTGGGTTCATGATGCACCCAATTTTATCATCCTCATCATCTTCATTTAGTGTAACATCCCCTAGGCATACATATATGGCACAAAGGGTGTAGACATATGCATTTATCCTTTATACATCCATGATTATATTTTGTGTATTTGTAATGCCATTCAATGCATCAACAAAATATTTCATCAAAAATTTGTATGGTAACTTCATCCAACCTGACATATTCCCATCAGCCAACTTGATATGTGTCAATGAATAATGTTATATTATGGTGAATTTGGATTGGTCCTTCATCAATTCTAGTATTATCCTTGAGACATTTCACTCATCTCATATTACTTACTTTAGCTATGAAAACCACCTATCCACTATTGCCTTATACTTTTTTAAGATAACCCTATGGAAAGTATAGGTGTGATATTTTAGTGTTAGAGATTTATCATGGAGGGGGAATGTCAATTGACCTTCCCTATCACCCTCAAGTATAAACCATATTTAAAATTTCCCCAAGCCTATGTGTATTTTCTATGCCTTCAATGATATAATATTCCAAAAAATTATAGATGTTAAATAGTGTTCCCTTAGCCATCTCATACATTACGCATAGAACATTTTTAGTTAACTTTGCCCAATGCCATGATCCATGTAGTTTAGTGCTTACCAAGCACACTACAATCCTTATAGTTCTATCTTTTATGTTAACGATGGGGAAAGTGAACCCATAATTCTTGTAATCATGCTCCTTATTCATGTGCTCAACATCCTTAGTTGTAGTTAGTGATTATTTGATATCTTTTCTTGACTAGACTAATCCATTGACTTTATGGATTTAGGTAGTGTTGTTGCTTGCACAACATGCCTTAAATTATTCCAAGAATCATGGAAGCTCTTTTTTGGCCTTTTGATCTATTCTCACATACACTCATGGTTCATTGGTATCAAAACTAAAATTTTCCTTAGTGGTTTATCTCAATTTGCATATTGAAACAGGACTTAAAACTACCACCATTATAAATACCACAATCATGTGAGTCAACTTGTATTTTTCATGTAGCATATAAAATGAGTTATGATCTCCTAATTTGCATTTGAAGTTGAGATCTCTTAGCTCTCTTAGCCTATTTTATGGGGTCATATTAATTTATATACCATTCAAGCTACCAAACCCTATCCCATTATGATGACCAAGTCTATGTGATAAATTTTCTTATATAACACTTGGTCCCTAAATGACATTTTGACCTCCTTTTGGAGTGTTAGGTTTTTTTATCTTTTATGCACACATCAGGGTTCTAAGACTACATTATAGCCATCATACCTTTATTAATGCATTACATCTATTAGACCCTGATAACTATATTATATCCATTAGACCCCAAAAACTACATTAAAGTAATTAGATACTAATGCCCAAATACGTGGTAGTTGTCAAACCTTGATGACTGCATTGTATTCATCAAACCTTGATGACTATATTATATTTGTCAGACCTTGAGGACTGAATTTTATTTGTTAGATATCAACACATAAATGCATTATATTCATTGTATGCCAAAGACTACATTGTAGTCATTAGACTCTGATGCTTGCACTACAGGTTAGAAGCCCCAACATGATATGTGTTGAGGTTAACATACCCCCATTTTTTGAAAAATGAGAACCCTTGTTCAATTTTTTAAAACATGTTATAAATTGACATTCAAATTCATGAAAATTGCATTATTAAATATCATGTTTAATCCATATTTCATTGACATGATAGTATATGATTTTCATTTGACTTGATCTAATATTGCTAATGTTTAACTTTTGTGTGTCCACGTGCAGATTTAATGGAGTCCCAATTATGTGAATAGTGTCCAAGGTTCTATACATTGATGTTAATTTGACCCTTTGTTTTGACTAAACCTTAGTTTTTTAATCAATTAATTGAATCTATGTTTGAATCATGTTAAAGCCTTAGTCTAATATGTTGTAGCCTATGTCTTTTTGAATTAGATTCAAATTTATGTGGGTCAAATTTGCAAGAGAACATTTTGTTATGTATTAGACTTAATTTAATTTTAATCCTAAGGTTATAATCATGTTTATCAACATGACCAAAACCTTAGTCTAAAATTTTATGCTAGGACTTTTATATCATGAAACCCCACTAGTATATTTTATTGCTCACATAGACTAATTAAGCATAGGAGCACTTTATTGTTTTTTAAACTTAGTCTAAAGTTTTAACATAAGTCCTAATTGTATTTGTTAATTGAACTAAAACCTTAAGCTAAAAATTTATCCTAAGTTATGTATATTCCCCGAGCACTAACTTAATCTATTCTAATTTTCCCATAGGAATGAATCAATGTGAGGATGCAACATGGCAAAATCTCAAAGCTCAAGTAAAATATTGATGGTACGTGGGCACCCACCTAGGTCAAAGTGTCAAAAACTCATATAAAGAATGAGAGGGACAAGTTTCACCATCTCAGAGGTAGCTAGAAGATCTTATGATGAGCAAAGGGTTAATAGGTCAAACATCCTACAAGGCAACATCAAAGTGACAAGTGTCATAATTTTAGCAAAAATGGAAGTAGAACAACCAATCACATTTTACCTCTCAAACTAGGATTAATGGAGCATGTTAAAGCATATAATAAATATCTAATGGTGAGAGAAAAAGCAATAAGTCAAGCATCTTGCAAGGGAATGCTGAAGTGACAAGTGTCATAATTTTGTCAAAAAGGGAAGCAAAGTAACCAATTATGTTTGACCTCCTAGATCAGGATCAATGGAGTATGTTAAAGCATATAATAAATATCTAATAATAAAGTCAATAAGTCAAGGTTCTATGGAGGAATCCAAGAGTTCCAACTAGTATAATCTTAGTGACTTAGCCCAAAATCATCAATGATCCAAATTTAGCCTGACAGAATCAAGTGGATTGAGATCGACATAGTGCATTAATCTATGAAAAGGAAATTTGATGATGTGAGATGAAGGTATAATTTTCAATGGGGCCCAAAACAAATGTGGTAGTGATGCATGTCACAACTATAATAAATTAAATTAAGATTAACCAATGGCATTCAACCTTTTGGATCGAGATCTCTGTTGAGTGATGGGTCAAAATTTCAATAGGCCCAAATCTAATGAGAGGCTACCACATGGTAAAAAGGCATTAATTGATGGAGTGTATTTGCACTAAGCACAACGAGCCTGGAGAGCTACCATGTGGCACATTCTCAAGAATATAAAATGAATATTGATTACTCATGATGAAGTCAAGGTTAGTAAGACTTCCAATAGATCAATGGTGAGAATTTAATCAAGACTCAAGATTACACAATATGGCAACATGTGTCCCAAAATGACAAATGATCAAATTTTAGAAATTAATGAATAGTTTAACATGGTGATGCCACATAAGTGAGACAAATTAGATTAAAATATCTTTTGGACCTATAGACATGAAAGGTTTAAATACATGATCCAATCAAAATCTAAGTCATGAAGCTCATAGCTCAAACTTAATTACCACCATTAAAGCTTTGCATAAACCTCTAATAAAACCTTAAGCATATAGATTTCCCTAAATCCCTTAAAATTCATTATAATTAAACTTAAAAGAGATATATTATTGTCTGTAATTACATAATTCAATAAATGGTGACCCAAAAGAACATTTCAAAGGAATATGTGGAGCTATATTTGACAACAGATGATGAGAGATGCATTTTCAAGGACACCAAGTTCATTACTATGACCTTGAACACAAGAGACAATAATTGGCCAAAATTATTTTGGAGGATCAAAAACCAACCAGCTATCACCCAGAAAGAGGAAAAGAATCTCTTGATAAAGAGGTTATATGATGACATTATTGCAATCAATAAGATTGGCCTGAATCATGCAATTGTAAATCCTGAGGTACTCCACTACATTGACATTCTTACACCCATTTTTAAATATGCTAAGATAGATAAAGGCATGTTAATAAATGAGCATAATTAGAGGAAGGTGGCTTACATTTTTTCTATTACATTTGAGTCCTATTATAAGCTACCCAAACCCTGAACTGACCTACCCTCTATCAATTTTTGGTCTAAAGAACATAGTTTGATGGATACCCTTTTCATGTAGCTAGATTTTTGAAAACAAGTCTTTTCAGACCTTAACAAGAACATTTCTATCAACCAATTTAGACCTAAAATTAGGATGATAATGATAATTTTGAATAGGTTATGTGGGGATGCAACCACAGCTTATGTAAATCTAGTATGGGTGCCCATATTTTACTTCATTATTCAAAAAATGATAGTCCCCCTAGTAGGTGAGATAATTAGCATCTCTTTGAGCAGATAAGTATATGCAATTAGGCATAAAAATATGAATGAGTTTATCATGATGTCTTACCTCCTAAATGCCATATGTGCAACAATAAAGATTCTAAATCAAATGTAATAGTCCCCAAATGGAATACATATAGTTTCCCAATATTAATCTAAGCATCATATATATAAATCTAGGGATCACATTCAATTTATTTGTGATTGTGTCTATCTAGCCTTGATTGAGGGTATAATTGGCATTCCCATGTCAATATTTAGCCCTCTGATCAAGAAATATATATAATATATGGGAGATATATGGTTATATCCAGACTATATAGTCATTAGGATTGAAGGGACTCAAAATTCTCCTCTTAAGATACATGTCCATTTCCCTGATAAGTTAGTTGAGCAAAAAGTGGAAAACTGACTATTCTATGGCATTGATGGTCTATGTAAGAATAAAAGGAAGGGAATCATTTACAACCTCATCATGACTATTGTCAAGAAAACCTTCAGATAATTAGATAACATTAAGGTAGCATCAAAGCACAAATCATATTTCAATTTATAGATTGATGAACTTAGATAGTGGGACCCTTATGGGAAGGTGAAAGAGCATTTAATAATTAAAGGAATTTTGAATATACACTATGAACATGAGCCTAATGCATTTGAACCTATAAACCAAGGCTTCATATTAATTTGATGTCACTAGAAGAATGAAGAAACACAACTTGAGGCCTGAATCAAGATTAGAAATAAATCAAAAGGTGGAATATAGATGGAAATTGGGCCTGAGACAATATCATTTGATCAGTGGGAAATCTTCTAGAGTTCCAATAGTTAGTGCACAGGTATAAACAAAAAAACTAGAGGAAAGAATTCTAGATGAGATTGATTCTTATTCCAAAGGTAGAAAAATAAGAATTGCATCAAGAAGAAGTTATTATGATAGAATTAGATCCTAATGAGACTATTGAGGATGCACTTAAGATTCTATCAATGGATTATGAGTTAGAGTCAGATGTTGAGGAATAAAAGGGAAAAGAGAAAGTATCAGACTTAGTTCTTATTAACACCCCCAAGAGGAAGACTGAGTCGGCCATTTTTCCTAAAGCAAAAATACCCGAAGTGACTTTCACTATCCTCTAAGTGAATTTAATCTATTTAGTGAATAAAAATTGTTGTATGGTCCACCAAATCCAGAATGATTCTTGTATGAACCTAGATTATATAAAGTACCTAATATGCATCATCCTTGGGCTATGATGAAAGCCATTAACACTTTTGTGCATCAAGAGCTTAAACCATGGATAGTTTCTTTGTAAAAGGAGGAAGTAAGGAGATTATCCACACCAAATGATTCAATATATCCATCACAAGTTGAGATCCCTATTCCAAAGGTGACTCAATCTATGGTTGGAGTCAAATTTGATCCAACAACTACTAGCTTATAAAGAGTGATAGAAAAAAGGGTCATGATAGGAGGTGAATAAATGGCATATCAAAAAGTGGAACCATTGATTGGTTTGACTTTAAAAAAAGGCAAATACTAGGAGAAGATCCAATATTTGAGTAGGATGTTCTTGAATTAGCTCAAGCATAATCAGAATAATTACAAGCTAATATCAAGGGCCTAAAATAGAAGAATAATAATTTAGAAGAATAATATATCTTGTCAATTCCAAGAGAGATGATCACCCCATTTGACATCATCATGAATTATTTATTTAGCTCTTTGAAGGCAACAAATTCCAAGTAAGACTTAGAAAATAAATAGGGTGTTTTAGTTATAAGCCAAGTTGGCCAGTGGCAAGCTTCAAGCCACAAGGTAAAAGATTTGATCAATGTGTTATCAAAGGATCAAATTTCTAGTTTAATATAGTTAGCCTAGCCCATCTAAATATGGCCATGGCAATATTAGTAGACAAGATCAAGGCTTTAATCAAATAGTCCTAGGAAATAGGAGATCTTTCTAGTGATCTCAGACAACTAGAAGATAGGATGTTAAATGTATTGGGGAGCTTAATCAAGGACCCTACTTCACTCATCCCCCTTTGTCTTATCACTGATGAGGAGTTAAAACTTAGAGCTAATATATTTATGTAGGAATTAAATAACAAAATCTAGGTTAAGATTGGGGTAGACAATAAAAGGATCCTAGATATGATTTTATCAGCTGAAGAGAAGATGGGAGATGCCAAAAGCATCAAGGATGCTTTGACCAGGGAAGCAAAGAACTCAATAGAATAATAGATCAAGAAAGGGAGATCTTCATGGATCCCATTGTCAACTTGAAGCTAATTGATGATCAACATTATAGAATGAAGATCTTGAAAAAAAGATAAAAACTAATACAATAGACGAGTCCAAAAGTCAAATTTGTTGACTTGGAATATTATTTTTGTATAGAAACATGTATAACATTTTGAAAAGAGAATATTATTTTTTAAAATCATGTGAAATGTTGTAAATCACATTAATTATTGGTCAATCTATTTAGGATATGTCATAGTTATAGAAGGTTGTAGATAGACAACTATCCCTAACACTTGTACAACTATCATTGGACATGATTGACTAACATACCTCCTTAGTTTTATATATAAGGAGGTATTATAATTTGTAAAAGGGAGGGATTTTTTGAGAAAAACTTTATGAAAATTTGGATCAATTAATATAAGCATATAATTCTGAAAGGATTCTCTCATTTTGTTTGTGTAATTGCTATTATGGTTACTCTCTCAACTAACTGGTCTAATTGTTAGATTTGAATGGTTTTTATGTATTCTTGATGTGCACCTTTAAATGCAGAGTGTCAATTTTTGCTAATGTTAGATTGATTAAAATATCTTAGGTTCATTTCATTTTCTTTGTTTATTTTGTATATGTGCTTATGTTATTTATTTGTAGGAGTAATCCTTAAATTGAATATAATTTTTATTTGCATCATTTGAACTATCCTTAGGTATTTGCCTGATGTATGATAGGATTTGAGCTTAAACTATTTCATGTCATATATTGGTTTTAAGTGTATGTTTGGATGAGATTTAAAATTTGTCATAATGTTTGGATTGAATATTAGCAATATCTTTCTTCTCTACCATACCCTTCCTTTTTCTCATTTTTTTATCATTTCACTTTAGTTTAGTTTTCATTATGAATATCCATTTTAGCTTAGACTTTAGAATTAAAATTTGATCATAATTCACTTCACTTAGTTTATATTAATTTCATTTTCACAAAGTAAGATATTAGGCCATGATTTCTCCTAATAACCAAATAGTTACATTATAAATTTTGTGAATCAGTTCATTTGCTTTGCCTCTATTCCACCAAAGATATCAATGATATCATAACCTACAACTCATACAATGGATTATTTGAATCCATAAATGATAACTGTTTATTAAACACTCTAGAACCCTTTAATACACTTTCAAGCATCAATAAGTGATGTTTCATTAGTGCTAGGAGGCACTTAGCTAAATCTTTGTGAATTTATAGTGTTTTTGCTAATTTTAGTGAATTTTATTCAAAGATCAGTGAATTCTTTGCATATTTATGTTGTTCTTAGCTAAATTATGTAAATATCATTGATATGCATGGTTTCAAACCAATATTTTGGCTCATTTAGTTGAATATTGTTATTCTTTGAAGATTCATTGTAAATTATTGCAAAGGTATCTTAAGCTTTGTAAGTCTTCCATGTTTGAGGTTAGTGAAAGCAATTTTGTTCAAAGATTGATAGATTCTTTGCAAATTTAGGTTTATTTGAATTTAAAAGTGTAAATATCATTCATATTCATTAGTTTAGACATATCTTTGAGTTAATTTGGTTAAAGATAGATGTTATTTGTTTAAATTTGTGAAAAATTTGCTTAACGTGTAAATCTGATCATTGTTCTTTACAAAGATAAGATTTACACATCATGTTTTGAATAGGATTTAAGGTTTACAAGATGGAACTACCAAGAATCATGACTAGGTCATGGTCTGAATCAAGATTACCTCTCATTTCATTAGAAGTTCATAGGAAAGTAAGAGAAAAAAAGGTAAGTAAAGGGTTTCTAAATCTCAACCTACTTCACTTGTTTGTAGTGCTCCTATGTTTAATCCTTATCAAGGTATGGCTTGGTTAGGTAAATATTACATCAATGTGTCTGGTCAAGTACCTAACTTATCTATAAATCTTGAGAAATATTTACCATCTTTCAGTCTTAATGGTGTGGTTAATGTTGAAGAACATATTAAAAGTTTCAAAACCACTTTAAGATTATTGAATGTGATTCATGAAGATGTTATATGTAGATTTTTTCCATTTACTTTCAAAGATGTTGCATGTGATTGGTTTCTCAATGTTACTAAGAATTATATCACTAGTTAGAATGATTTTAACCAAATTTTCATTGATCAATTTGGAAATATCATTAGTCCTTGTATCCTTTATCAACAATTCACTACTATGAAAATAGACTCAAGTGAAACCATTAGAGCATTTAATGCCAAATTCTATAATATGTTTATTATAACCATAGCTCCTTATAGACTTGATTAACTCTTGGATTTATAAATTTACAAGGATGATTCATATCCCATGAATTCTATGTTTCTTAAAAGTTCTACTAGAGTTATAAACACATTAGCCTTGGCTTATGTTGAAGCTGTAAAAATCAATGATCAAATGTAGCATCAAGGTCAACTTGCATATGTCATTCCCAATGTTAATCCTAATTTTCTTGCATTAAATTTCATTCAAATATGAATCAAAACATGCCTAAATTAAACCAAACACTAGTGTTGAATCAATTACCCTTTAATCATGCTCATCTTGGCCAAATCTTAGGATACTTTAATAACACTAAAAATGGATTTCACCCACAAGATCAAAGAGATTTGGTGTCAAAAACCAATAATAGTATTCAAGTTAATAACTTATAGGTGCTAAATAATGATAATGATTCCATACTCAAAATGGCTTAAAATCTAAGCACTAACTTCCTTCAATTGTAAAAATAAGTAGGAAGTGTTGGGGAGAACTCTAACAAAAATTACTCTTATCAAAGATTCAACATACCTAACAACCAGTTTCACAATGGTAATAAAAATAGAAAAAATGAGTCATCTAATAAAAAGAACAATCCTAAAAAAAATATTGGTGATGTGGCTTTAACTCAATATTGTAGGGTTCATAATACTTGAAAGCATGGTGAGTTGGATTGTATTGAATTCTATAATGCTTTTGAATTATTTCAAGATTAGTTAAATACATCTAAAAGTGGACCTAACAAAGATAATACTGTAGGTGCATCTATCTCTTCAAAGTCATTTAAATCTACTAATATAACCCTGATGGTGGAGATATTTATTTTTCCATTTCAAGAAGAGAATGACCCTAAGGATACTCTAGAAGAGGTACACACTTTTCAATAATACCTAAAAAAGACTTATCCTATGATAAATATAGAGAAAAATCAACCTTTGGAAACTTCAACTCCACCAAATAACTTTAACACTCCTAATCCTATAGCTAACAATAATCTAGAGCCTCCAAAGGGAAGTACATTTAGCACAATTTTGATACATCTAGTTCTTCCACTAGGAGTGGATATAATATAGTTCAGGAAATGAAAATACTAAGGATAACATCACTTTACATGAGTTGACTCAAATTACTGAGCAAAGAGACTTGTTACTTGAACGTTTATCCAAGAATCCTAGTAAGTCACTAGAGGCTACAAATGTTAATGTAGTTATGTACAATACTAAAGAAGATGTTCCACCTTTCTTGCTAACAATCAAAAATTTTGGTAAGAAATTGCATAACTATTTGTTAAACTTAGGTGCTTCTGATAATATCATGCCCAAAGGTATTTGTGAGAAACTTGATTTAACTCCAATTAAGTCTAATATCATAGTTACTTAATTAGACAAATCAAGAGCTAAAGTAATTAGATAATTATTGAATGTTCATATGCAACTTACCATTGAGCCAAGGATACCTTGATTTATAGAAATTCAAGTGGTGTATATTCCTAATGCTTAGATAATGATACTCAATAGGGATTAGAACAAGTCCTTAAATGCGTACATGTCTACTAACTATTCACATATGTGGCTTCCATGGAAAGGAGTTCCTAATTAGATTCATATTGAAAGAGAGCCTAAAATGAAACACATGATCACCAAATACAATGATACAAATGAAATTGTCATCATGGTCAATTTTAAGTTAGGATTTTACACTCTTAACACTTATAAGGTATGTGACTGTAAAGATACTCATGATATGCTTGGAATGTGGAAATCATATTTTGATGGTGCCAGATGTAAATCTAGATTTGGAGTAGAAATTAATTTTGTCAATCTCCTTGGGTAAGAATTTAGTAATTCTAACAAACTTTAGTTTTCATGCACTAATACATTAGTAGAGTATGAAGATTTAATCTTAGGATTAAAATTTGATATCAATCATAAATTCAAAGAACTACTTGTATATGGTAATGTTGAGCTAGTGGTTAATCAAGTTAGAAATAAATACCAATGCAAATTATCATATTTTAATAAATTCAAGTTTAGAGTGTGGGAATTGATAGTGTACTTTGATACCTTTAACATTGTCTCAATTCCTAGAGAAGAGAATGGGCTTGTTGATGAGCTAGCCTCAGCTATAACCAATATTATGCCAAATCAAGACTCTAAATTAGAAAACCTTAGCATTGAATTAGTTCCATGTCCCTCAGTTATTGAAAATTTCAACCATTTGCAAGTATTTAGTGATGACCAATAGATGTTATATTTCATAAAAAATTAAGGAGTATTTGAGTCTTACATCATCAAATGAGGTCAATGAAAATACTCTTGAAAAGGATAACATTGATGAAAAGATAGTAAAATTAAGTGACAACAAAATTCCCAAAGGCATGGTTGCCTTAGAAAGACTATTTGACACAAACAAACTAGCTGTGACTATCAATATTCCCAAGGTAAATGGGAAGGATTACAATGTAGTTAACCTAAGAACTCAAGGTCAACCTCATTTGGTAAATATTGGTATAGCCTACACAAATGAAGAGTTGAGAAAATCTAAAGAGTTACTAACCAAGTACAAAGATGATGTAGCATGGTCTTATGAAGACCTAAAGATCTTTGATCCTAGAGTCATTACCTATACCATTCCTTTAAAAAAGGCTTGTAAACCTTTTAGATAAAAATAAAGACCAGTCAACCCTATTTCAGAACCATTGATCTAAAAAGAGGTCAAGAATTTTTTAGATGCTAAAATAGTTTTTCCCATTATGCATTCTACTTGGGTAGCTAACTTAGTGCCAATTAGGAAAAAAAAGATAAATTAGATTGTGCTTAGACTTCAAAATTTTGAATAGAGCTTCTAAAAAGGATAATTATTCTTTACCTTCACTTTACCAAGTCATTCAAATTTTTAGTCATTATGTTATGATGTATTTTCTTGATGGTTTTTTAGGTTATAACCAAATACTTGTGAATAATGAAGACATATTAAAGACTACATTTAATACTAACTGGGGCACTTTTGCCTATAAAAGGATTCCATTTGGACTAATAAATGCAGGTGAAACTTTTCTAAGAGCTATGGATCATGCTTTCTAAGGCCTAATAGGTAAGTGCATTTTCATATACATGGATGACTTAACTATATTTTCTAAAAATAGGGAAGAACACATCATACACTTATAACATGCATTTGAATGTTGTAGAAGGTATGGAATTTATCTCAATCCTAAGAAAAGCTTTTTTTTGTTACTGAAGGGAAGTTTTTAGGACATATTATAAGTAAAGAGGGGATTTCTATATACCTTGATAGAATAGATTCCATATCCAAAATAGAACCCCCTAACAATAGAAAAGAATTAAAATCTTTCTTTGGGAAATTCAACTTTGTGAGAAAGTTTATTTATGGGTTTGCATAAATTGTAAGACCACTTAATGACATGTTGAGGAAGGATGACAAGATCACATGGAATGAATAAATAAGGAAATACTTCAAGGACATAAAATAAGCAATAGTGCAGGCACTAGTGTTGATAAGTCCTAATTTTTCAAAAGATTTCTATCTTTGTTCTTTTGCTTTTGATCATACAATGGTTATTGTTTTAACTCAAAAAATAGATGGATGTGATCATCTTATTGCATTTATGAGCACTAAATTTAACAATTTTGGGTTAAATTATTCTCTAATTGGCAAGCAGGCATGTGCTTTAGTTAAGGCAATAAATAAATTTAGACACTATATTCTTAGGAACAAAGTGCATGCAATACTATCAGACCCTACCACTAAACTTATGCTTAACCAATGTGAACTAGGGGAAAGACAAGGTAAATCTTGAAATCAAAATTTCCAAGTTGGTAAGGTGTTAAGGACTAATTTAGCTAATTGATAACACCAACCCCAAATTAAGTGTCATGTAGGTGGAGCAACAACGTTTCCAACCCAATGATTGGTATGATGCCAATATTCATCTTCTAATCAAAGGTTTTTGTCCTATAGGATTGAAGAGAGAGAAAAAGAGATCTTTGAGGCTCAAGGCATCAAATTTCCTCATCAAGGATGGAGTAATTTTTAGGAAAAATTATAAAAATATATACTTAAGGTGTGTGTCTAAATAAAAAGTAGCTAAGATCCTAAGTGCTATCCATGAAAATTTTGAAAGAGGACACTCCTATGAAAGGACAATAACTCATAATATCCTTACGGCTGGTTATTATTGGCCCACAATCTTCAAGGATGGTCACAAACATGTGAGAGATTGTCATCAATGTTGGATATTCAACATTAAAGAGCCAAAAGCAACCATGCCATTGAAGCTAGTTATGATTGACAAGCCTTTTGCTCAATAGGAATTAGACTTTTTAGGGGTCATCAACCCCAATTATTTAAAAGGACACACACAGATATACACACACACACACACACACACACACACACACACACACACACACACACACACATATATATCCTTACTACTATTGATTACTGCACAAGATGGATAGAAGCAATGACAGCCAAGTAATGTAGGATGGAAGGACTAGATTTGGAATACTAGTATCTCTAGTTTATGATAATAGATCTACCTTTATATCCATTGAGATGATTGAGTGGGAATATGATAATAAAATTATTCTCAAGTTTTCATCAAACCATTATCCTCAAGGCAATGGAGTGTCAAAATTGACAATTAAGAACTTGATGAAGGAAATCAAGAAGTTTATTGCTGATAAACCAAGAACATGGCATAAATTAATCAAGTATGCCCTTTGGGCAGGTAGAACTAGAGTAAAGTAAGCTTTAAAAATATCACCATTTTTGCTAGTGTATGATCAAGATCCAATATTCCCCATTAATCTTAAGATGCCAACATATAAATTCATGTAAGAGTACATGGAAGAAGATCAATAATTTGCAAATTCAAGGTTACTTGACATCATTCAAATGGAGGATGTAAGGGAAGAGGGTTTTTCCAACTTCAATAGACATCAAACCATAGTCAAGAGATGGTTTGATAAACATTCAAATATTAATGTGTTTAGGCAAGGAGACCTAGTTCTTCTTTGGGACAAAGCTTCAAAACCAAAAGGAAAGCATGGGAAATTCACTCCTTTGTGGATTAGTCCATATCAGATTGTCAAAAATTTGAGAGACAATACCTTCAAGATCAAGGAATTACAAGGAGAAAATTTAACTTTTCCAACAAATGGGTAATATCTCAAACACTACTTCTCTATTTTCCTACCTCAATTCTACATGGAATAACTTATAATACTAGTTAGAGTTATTTTAGGTAGGCTTAGAATAGTTTCTTTCCTATTCTTTCTTATTCCTTATTTGTAAATAGTTCTTGTAAAAAAATATTTTATTTTTATTTTTTTACTTGTGTGTTTCCCTTTCTTTTTTTCTCCCCTACTTGAAATAAATCTTTTTAAGATAATTTCCAAGCTATAATGCACATAATTTCTCAAAAGAACTTCACAAATTAGGAATGAAGGTATGACTCTTAACCATTGGTTGACCATGGGTTCTTTAAATTTGTGTTTGATTTTATGATTTGGATAAATTGGTAAAGATTGATATCTAGGCTAATTGTTCCTTAAAATCTTACACCTTGTTCTGATCTAAGTTTGGCTCTGATAAGGATTGCACTTGTTGAGTGAAAGTTTGAATTATTGGGGCAAAGTCATGTTAACACATAAATAACATTATTGTTTGGGATGAAGTTTATAACTAGGAATTATTTTCTAAATATCAAACACTTAAAAAAATCCCTAAACCTAGCTAATTCTAGTTCCCAACCTTTGTTGAAAGCTAAATATACTTGAAAAAATCAAAAATAAGAATTTTATTGAAAATTCAAAAGTTTTCTAAGCAAAGGTGATAATGGTAACCTCCATTGAGGCTATGGACACTTGGTTGGTGATGGAGCAAGGCTTAGAGTAGAACCAAAGGTATCTTTATCAGAGCTATGGATGCCTAACTAGTAGTAGAGTAATGCCCAAGCCCTACATTTCATAAAGCATGATTCATAATGAACATCTAAATATGTTATAAATCAATGTTAATGATCAAAGGCATGAAATTTGGAAGTTGTTCTCTAAATCCCATGGCAATCAATTAAGAAATTAAAACACACACACAACATGATGAAGTTTTGATGTTTGAGCATAATTCTACATTTGTAAGACTTGTGTTAATCATGAATTGATCTTAATGATGGTAATGGATCATATAGAATGAGTAGTCTAGTTATTAGTTCAAACAATAGTATCTAAGTTCTAACATTTTTCAATGTTCACCTAGAAGTTGCCATTTTTTGAGGTCAACATACCCCCATTTTTTGAAAAATGAGGACCCTTATTTAATTTTGCAAATTGTGTTACAAATTGACATTCAAACTGATCAAAATTGCATTATTGAATATCATGTTTACTTTAGCTTTAATTGACATGATAACATATGATTTTAATTTGATTTCATCTAACATTGCTAATGTTTAACTTTTGTGTGTCCATATGCAACTTTAATGGAGTCCAATTATCTAAATAGTGTATAGGGTTATATACATTAATGATAATTTGATCCTTTATTTTGACTAAACCTTGGTCTTTTAATCAATTAATTGAATCATTTTTTAATAATGTTAAAGCCTTAGTCTAATATGTTTTATCCTAGGTATTTTTGAATTAGATTCAAATTTACATAGGTTAAATTTATGCTGGAAAATTTTGTTATGTATTAGACTTAATTTATTTTCTATACTAAATTTCTAATCATGTTTATCAACATGACCAAAACCTTAGTCTAAAATTTTATTCTAGGACCTTTATATCTAAAAACCCCACCACGTCTACTTTATTACTCACATAGACTAATTAAGTGTGGGACTACTTTATTATTTTTTAAACTTAGTCTAAATTTTTAACCTAAGTCCTAATTGTATTTATTAATACAATTAAAACCTTAAGATAAAAATTTATCCTAAGTTATTTATATTCCCTGAACCCTAACTTAGTCTATTTTTGTTTTCCCACAAGAATGAATCAATGTAAAGATACCACATGGCAAGATCTCAGAGCTCAAGTAAAATATCAATAGTACATGGGTACCCACCTAGGTTAAAGTGTTAAATAACTCATATAAAGCATGAGAGTGAAAAGTTTCACTATCTCAGAGGTAGCTCAAATATCTTATGATGAGTGAAGATTCAATAATTGAAGCATTTTATGAGGGAACACTGAAGTGATAAGTGTCACAATTTTAGTGAAAAGGGAAGCAGAGCAACCAATCATGTTCATCCTCCTGGATTAGGATCAATGGAGCACATTAAATCATACAAAAAATATATTTTGGTGATCAAAGAGTCAATAAGTCAAGCATCCTAAAATGGAATGATGAAGTGACTAGTGTCACAATTTTGGTAAAAAGGGAAGCAGAATAACCAATCATGTTCAACCTCCCAGATCAGGATTAATGGAGTGCATTAAAACATACAAAAAATATCTAATGGCATGGGGAAAGGTCAATAAGTCAAGGTTATTTGGAGGAATCTAAGAGTTCTAAGTGGTACAATCTCATTGAATTATCCCAAAATCAATGATGCACATTTAGCTTGAAATCAAGTAGATCAATATTGACAGAGTGTATTGATTCATGCAAAGGAGATCCAATGGTATAAGATGAAGGTATACTTTTCAAAGGGGACCAAATTAAATACAGTAGTGATGCATGTCATAACTAAAATAAATTAAATGAATATCAACCAATGGTGTTCAACCTCTTAGATCAAAATCTATGGTGATTGATGGGTCAATAATTTAATAAGCCTAGATCTAACGAGAGGTTGCCATGTGGCAAAAGGGCATTAAGTGATAGAGTGTGTTTAAAATAAGCACAAAGAGCTTGAGGAGATAACATATGTCACATTACTAGGAAGATAAAATTAATATCAATGGCTCATTATGAAGTCAAGGTTGAGAATACTTCCAATAGATCAATGGTGCAAATTTAATCAAGCATCAAGATTACACGATATGGTAACATGTCTCCTAAAATAATAAATGGTCACATTTTAGAAATTAATGAAAATTTTAACATGATGATGACACATAAGTGAGACAAGTCATATTTAAATATCTTGTGGACCTATAGACATGAAAGGTTTAAATACATGATCCAAGCAAAATCTAAGTCATGAAGCTCATAGTTTGAACTTAATTATCATCATCGAAGCTCTACATAAACCTCCAAAAAATATCTAAGTGTATGAATATACCTAATTTGCCTTTTAATTCATTATAATTTAACCTAGAAGAGATATATTATTGTGTATAATTTCATAATTCAACCAATGGTGACCCACAAGCACATTTCAAAGGAAGACGTGGAGCTATATTTGACAATAGATGTTAAGGGATGCACTTTCAAGGATACCGAGTTCATTATTATTGCCTTGAACATAGGAGACAATAATTGGTCAAAAATATTCTAGAGGATTAAAAACCAACTAGCTATCACCTAGGAAGAGGAGAAGAATCTCTTGGCAAATAGGTTATATGATGACATTATTGTAGTCTAGATGACTAGTCTACATCATAAAGCTACAAATCTTGAGGTACTCCACTACATTGACATTCTTGATCCCATTTTTAAAGATGCTAAGATATATAAAGGCACTTTAATAAAAGATCATAATCAAAGGAAGTTGGCTTAAATTTATGCTATTGCATTTGAGTCTTATTATAAGCTGCCTAAACCCCAAATTGACCTAGCCTATATTAATTCTTAAGCTAAAGAACATAATTTAATAGACACCCTTACCATATGGTTAGATTTTAGAAACCAAGTCTTTTCAGACCTTAACAAGAACATTCCTATCAGCCAATTTAGACCTAGAATTAGGATTATAATGATAATTTTGATTAGGTTACGTGGAGATGCAACCACGGCTTATGTAAATCTAGTATGGGTGCCCATAGTTTACTTCATTGTTTAAAAAATGATACTCCCCTCACTAGGTTAGATAATTGGCATCTATTTGAGTAGACAAGTATATGTAATTAGGCATAAAATTAAGAATGAGTTTTTCATGATGTCTTACCACCTAGATGCCATGTGTGCAACAACAAATATTCCAAACTAAAGGGAATGGCACCCAAATGGAACACAAATAGTTTCCCAATATTACTCTAAGTTACACATATATGAATATAAGGATCAAATTTAATTTATTTATGAATGTGTCTATCCACCATTGAATATGGCTATAATTGGCATCTCCATGCCAATATTTATCCCTTTGATTAGGAAATATATAGAAGTTATGGGAGATATATGGTTATATACAGACTGTATAATCATCAGGATCGAAGGGACTCAAAATTTTCCCCTTAAGCTACATGTCCACGTGCCTAATAAGTTATCTAAGCAAGAAGTGGCATACCATCTATTCCATGGCATTTATGGTATATGAAAGACTAAAAGGAAGGGACTCCTTCACAACCTCCCCATGACCATTAACAAGACAACCTTCAAACAATGGGATAACATTGAGGCAACATCAAAGCATATATCATCTTTCAATATACAAATTAATGAACTTAGATAGTGGGACTCTTATGGGAAGGTGAAAGAGAATTTAATAATTAGAATAATTTTTAATATACTCTATGAACATGATCCATTTGAATATACCCTATGAAAATGAGCTTGGTGTATTTGACCCTATATACACCAAGGCTTCATCTTACTTTGAAGTCACCAGAAGAATGAAGCAACATAATCTGAGGCCTAAATTAAGACTAGAAATAAATCTAAAGGTGGATGATACATGGAAATTAGGCCTAAGACAATATCATTTAATCAGTGGGGAATCTTCTAGACTTCCAATAGTTAGTGAAAAACTAGAAACACAAAAAATAGAGGAAAGAAGGCCAAATGAGATTGCTTCTTCTTCATCAAAGGTAGAGGAGAAAGAATTGCATCAAGAATAAGTTCATATGATAGCATTATATCCTAATGATATTTTCGAGGATGCATGTAAGATGTTATCAATGGCTTATGAGTTTGATTCAGATGTTGAGGAAGAGAAGGGAAAAGAGAAAGTATTGGACTTAGTTCTTGTTGACACCCCCAAGAGGAAGGTGGAGTTGGCCATTGTTTCTAAAGCAAAAAGACCTAAAGTGACTTTCATTACTCCTCTAAGTGAAGTCAATATATTTAGTGAAGAAAACTTATTGTATGGTCCAATAATTCTAGAATGGTTCTTATATGAACCTAGATTATAGAAAGTGCCTACTATGTATCATCTTTGGGCTATAATGAAAACCATTAACATTACTATGCATAAATAGTTTAAGTCATGGATCGTTGCTTTGTAAAAGGAGGAAGCAAGGATATTAGCCACACCAAGTGATTTAGTAGCTCCATCACAAGTTGAGATCCCTATCCCACAGGTGAATTAATATATAATTGGAGTCAAATTTGAACTAACAATTGCTATCTTATAGAGATTGATAAAAAAAAGGGTCATGGTAAGAGGTGAAAAAATGGCATATCAAAAAGTGGAGCCATTAATTGGTGTGACTCAAAAATAGAGGCAAAGACTAGGAGAAGATCCAATCTTTGAGGAGGATGTTCTTGAATTAGCCCAAGCACAATTAGAATAATTACAAGCTATTATCAAGGGCCTAAAATAGAAAAATAAGAATTTAGAAGAGCAATCTATTTATTCATTCTAGGATATATGGTCACCCAATTTGAGACCACCATGAATGATTTATTTAGATTTTTGAAAGTAGAAAATTCTAAGCAAGACTTGGTGAAAAAACATGGTTTTTGGCTACAAGCCAAGTTGGCCAATGGTAGGATTCAAGCCACAAGGTAAAATATTTGATCAATGTGTTATCAAAAGATCAAATTTCTGGTTTTAATATAGTTGGACTAGCCCATATGAATATGGCCATGGAAATATTAGTAGACAAGATCAAGGATTTAAGCAAATGGTCTTGGGAAATGGGAAATCTTTATAATAATCTCAAAAAATTAGAAGATATGATATTGCATTTATTAGAGAGCTTAATCAAGGACACTAATTCACTCATCACCCTTAGTATGATCACTAATGAGGAGTTCAAACTTAAAGATACTCAATTTATGGAGGAAGTAAAGAACCAAAGCTAGGGTAAGACTAGGGCAGACAATAACAGGATCTTGGATATGATTCTATCAGCTAAATAGAAGATGGGAGAGGATAGAAGAATCAAGGAGGATTTGAATGAGGTAGACAAAGACCTCAATAGACTAACATATCAAGAGAGGTATCTCTTCATGGATCCCATTTTCAACCTAAAGCTAATTGATGATCAACACTATAGAATGAAGATCTTGCAGTAGAGGCAAAAGACTACTACAATAGAGGAGTCCCAAAGTCAAATTTGTTGACTTGGAATATTCTTTTTATATAGAATCATGAATAATATTTTGAAAAGATAATATTCTTTTTTAAATCATGTGCAATGTTGTAAAGTGAATTGCTTATTGGTAGTCTATTTAGATGTCATAGTTATATAAGGTTGTAGAAGGATAGTTGTCCCTAACACTTGTACAACTATCATTGGACATGATTGACTAACATATGTCCTTAGTTTTATATATAAGGAGGTATTTTAAATTTTAAAAGGGAGGGATTTTTTTTAACAAAACTTTGTGAAATTTTGGAGCAATTAATATAAGTAAATAATTTTGAAAGGATTGTCTCATTTTATTTGTGTGATTATTATTATGGCTACTCTTTCAACTAATTGGTCTCATTTTTAGATTTGAATGGTTTTTATGGATTCTTGATGTAAAATTTTAAATTATAAGTTTTTAATTTGTGCTAATGCTTGGTTGATTGAAATATCTTAGGTTCATTTCATTTTCTTTGCTCTTCTTGTAAATGTGCTTATGTTATTTGCTTGCAGGAGTAAATCCTTAAATTGAATCTAGTTATTATTTGCATCATTTCAATTATCCTTAGGTGTTTTCATGATGTGTGATAGTATTTTATCTTAATATATTTCATTTCATACATTTATTTTAAGTGTATGTTTTCATGAGATTTAAACTTTGTCATAATGTCTAGAGTGAAGATCAACAATATCTTTCTTCTCTACCCTACCCTTCCTTTTGCTCATTTTTGTTCATTTCACTTTAGTTTAGTTTTCATTGTGAATATCATTTTTATATTAGACTTTAGACTTAGAATTTTATCATAATTCACTTCACTTAGTTTAGATTAATTTCATTTTCATAAAGCAAGATATTATGCTACTGTTGTTCCTAACAACCAAACAATTACATTATAATTTTTTTTAAACGGTTCATTTGCTTTACCTCTATTCCACCATAGATATCAATAATATAAAAACCCACAACTAATGTAATGGATTATTTGAATCTATAGACGAAAAGACTTTATTAAACACTCTAGACCCCTATGATACACATTTAGGCATCGATAATATGATAGAGGGTTAGTATTTTGATAACAACTTTTGATCTGATAATCAGATTTATAAACCGCTTAATGCATTGAAAGGTGGTTTAAATGTAGAAAATATGATATAATTATTTTATTTATAACATTTATAAATCCATTTTTATTTCCATTTTTATGACCCTATTCTATTTTTATCTTTGTAAAGTGAACTTAAAATACCCAAAAGTTCATTTTGAAAAGTGTCATGTTTTTTTGTCTTGTGTAGGTGCTGAATAGTAAGAGTATAATGGAGTGGAATGTTTTTTTCATAAAAATTGGTTGTTAAACATTAATGGAAGTGATTGACCATTTTGGATGGAAATTATTCCCCTTGAAGATTGTAATTTATATATAAGGGGGATTTTTATTAAAAAGTGGTTGGATTTTCCTATCCCAAGAGACTATAGAGCCAATAAAAAAAAATTATGCAATTTATTATTTTATTAACTTAATCTCTCCCTAAATATTGTAACCTTAGTGTTACACTAGTAGGATTTGGATGTAACTAGTTGTAATCAGTAAAAAAATTGTTATCAACATGAAAATGTTGATTTATATAAGATGGTGGAGGTTTATTGATGATTTGTGCATGTTAATGGTGGTCATTTATATTCCTCTCATCCTCTCACTCTCCTTATATGCTTCCATACTTCTCATGGTGATTTTGGATTAGATGCTCACATGAGGGATTGATTTCTGGGTGTTAAATTCAACTAGTGGTTTTAAATTTGCTTTGCTTATCATAGGTTTTTCTTTTCTTTCCTCTCCCTTATCTTTTATTATTTTTTATCAGTGGATTAGTTTAGTTTTTGAGTTGTAGTCTAAGTTGAATGTTCATATTGATTGCATTCTCTCATATATTAATCATTTATGCATTGTTTAACTTATAAGAGATAGCCATTTTCATTTTGAATAAACTATTTATTCATAGATAAGTAATTTTGTTGGTTCCTTAGGCATAATCTTTTATTTTGATGAATGATGATCTTTATAAAATACACACCAAATAACCTTGATATGGTATGGTCATAATGAGCTAAATGGGTTATCTTATGTACCAAGACATGGTAACTGATACCTTGGGGATATTTATTCATGAAAGTATCCTTTTGAGAGAGGAAGGGATTAACAACCCCTACCTAAGTTTGCATGTCAAAAGAGCTCATTAACATATTAGCACTAAGGGGTTTGAAAGGTGTATTTCAAAATTTTATTTTATGTTTTTAAATAGTTACCTAGTTTTTTTCTATGTTCTTAGACTATAAAACTAATTATCTTAGTCTCCTAATGGCCTTAATTTGTTTAGGACATATTTGTCATGTGAACATTCTAAGACCTTTTCATGACTTGCCTAAAAATACAAAAGATTTTTGTTCAAGATACTTCCATGGTGGGGTAAATACTACTGAGAAACACATTAGGATTTTAAATAAGCCATTATCAAAAACTAGATTCAACATGAGGATGTGACTTATTTCCTATTCCCCTTACTGTTTGATCAAACTGCTTATTCTTGGTACCTTGGTCTACCAGAAGAGTGCATCACAACATGGGACATCTTTGAGAACCTATTATTTAATCATTTTAGTGTGCCCATTGACCCTTATATCTTCTTCTATCATTTTTCCATAGCCTATAATGGGACTAATGAGCCAACTAATGTGTCCACCCATAGATTCCATCAACTATACACTAGGTAGAAATATCTTTTCTTGTAAATAGAGGCTACATCAATCGGGTTATATATCCAATCCCTACCTCTTCTAACTACCATGATCATTAATATGAACCCCTCTTATCTTAACTCATTAGCATCAATCTACCAATAAGATGTCTTTGTAGAGCAACAATCAATGACTCAGGGTATTTTTGCCCAAAATCATTTAGCTTACATGTCTGAAAAATATCCCATGGACTGATATATACTTTACATTGCAGTGTTTCCCCAAAAATTTATCCTTCCAAACCTCCCTATAATAAATGAGAGGCCTACTTATTTATTTGATGCATATAGCTCAGTTAATTATGCATAATCATTAGGATACTTATAATTTTAGTGATTATGTATATTTTGATGATGTTACTAATTAGATACCATTTATTATATGAGAAAATCAAGAGTAAATGCATAATTTGAGTTGTGAAGCTACATACCCTTACACACCATCTAGAGTCTATAGTTCTAGTTGTACCACTAATGTAGAGTTGATCATGCATGCTAAGGACATCCCATATTACAAGCATGATCCATTATTTAAAGGATATAGTAGTAATGATGATGAATCTAAAGATGAAGAATCAAAAATTATAAAAGGTATGTCAATGGTTGAAAAGTAATTTGATAGAGAGATGGCCACATCAGATGAAGAAATTGACATATTTTATGAGTAGGAAAAAGTATAATTCAAGGATTTGGAGCTATTGGATGAGGAAGATGCATCCTATACACTTGAAACATTATTTTCCTATGCTTTCACCTCTCCATGTGAAGATTTGATCCAAGATGATCAACAACTTGGTGCCATTAGTTTTTATTCCCCTTTATAATTTGAAGAGGAGGAAATAAAAAAAGAAAGTATCACTAAGTTGACTTAATTAAATGAAGAATAAAACTAATAGGAATATGGTTGTCCCTATGAAAGATGCAAGATAAAAGAATTCAAAATTAATTATCTCTCTCCTCGGTTTAGCCTCGCTTCCAAAGCAGTTGATAGTACCCAAATGTTCCTCTCCATAGAAAAGGTAATTAAGCTAGCAATGAGAAGTCAAGCATACAATTATCCAAATGAAGAAATCATGCAAATGGAGATATATACTAAGGGTAATCTGATTCAGCCTAGATCTCTACCTACTTCAACCACTAATGATAAATTTAGGAGGTATCTAATATGGTTATAACCTAAATTAATCCCATGCCTTATAAATTATGTAGACAATAAAGATTATGCTATGAAAACTTCCATTTTCAACAAATAAAATATGCCAATCGATTCATATGATGGTTACAACAAAGAAGAAGTCTTTACTAGTTTAGGTAATCAACACATTTTGATATGTATTGGTGTTTGGTCCTATTCCTCATCTTAGTTCCAAATTTGGGTAGAGGTATTTATCACCCCTATCCCTCATCTCCATTATAAGTTTGAGAAGATTTATTTCTCACCCCTATCCCTCATGCCTTCTATAATCTAGATACAGACATAATGTAGAATTTTATAGTCATAGTTTACTTGAATTTCATGAGAATTACATTGAAAAATTGTTATAGGATAGTGTTTTCCATTGTAGATGGAAACATATGACAAGGTAGGTATGCCATTTATACTTCTCAAAATCTTGAAAAATTAGGTGTCTAACTGGTTTAAGTATGCACTTTATTGAACATATCCTACCAATAATTTTTCTTTCTCCTTCCCTATTTTGTTTTCTTTTCACTTCCTTCTTGTACCTTATTGTTAGTTTAGGTTTGTTTTTGTTTGTTTTGTATTTTCATTTTTGGTTTGTCTCTATTATTTTTGTCCTCAGGTTCCCCTTATTGATAAAAGTAAGGAAATTAAAGGCTATTGCATAAATATTAAAAGTGGCACTCAAAGAACCTAATTGTAATTTTACTTGAGTAACTTATGTGAACTATTGTTATCACTTTGTTTATTTCTTGAGTTTTAAAGGTCAATGATTTATAACATAACTTATGAAGTTATAAAAGTTATTGTCTTATTTGAATCCATATAATGCACTTAATGAAATATCTAAAGAAAAAAATAGATTTACTTCAATTTTGGATTTGTATTGAGTTGTCATGAACTTATTGGTTCCCTTTTACTTGGGGCTTAGTCCCCAACCCTCTATGGATGAAAATGTTATATCTCCTTTCTAAAACAATTTAGATAAAAAATGTAAAATCTAAAATTATCCTCAAAAGGGTGATCTTGAAAACCTCCACCATAGGCTTTTTGGTCTGGTTAGCAGTGGATCAAGGATTTTAGAAGGGATTAGAGATATCTCTTTTGGGGTTATAAATGCTTGATCAGTAGCAGAACAATGCCTACACCACTTCCCCCTAAGCTAAATTGAAAATGTTTTCCCTTCATCAGCTATGGCCTTATGCAGAATTACTACGTGTGAATGCAAAGAAAATGAATAACTCACTCAATCACACACTTAGATGGTTTTAATAATATTATAGCTTAGTATGTCACTTGTTCCTAGAAACATTAATATATTTAAGTTTTGGTTTGTTTTGAGAAATTACTTATAGATAATGCTTTTTCTTGTGAAATCAAAGATTATAGATTCTTGAAATAATTAGGAGTAATTCCTAGTAGGAGTCTATTGATACTTCTAATTACCTCATAGGTGATCTTAAGTGTTGATGAACACTTCTCATTTTAGGATTCAAAGAATCTAAGGCATGAGTTGTTGTTTGTGACAATTCTGTGATGTTTATGGTGGAATAGAAGCAGAGTATGGGAACTATCCATGATATTTATTTAATTTGATGGTTGGGAGCCACTAGGGTTTAGATCTTTGATATAATTCAAGCCCATAAGTTGATCTAAATGGATATTAATAATGATATTTAAACCAGGTGAGTTTTGATAAAAAAAGGAAGGGTAAGGCAAAAAAAATAATGTGATTGCAAATTCCCATCTCAAATATTATGACAAAGTTCTAATTACTTTGAGCATACATGAACCAATTTGTTGTGTAAAATAGTATAAACTCAAATTACATCACAAACCAGGTAAGTTTCAAAGGAGATATATAAACCACAAGTAAGAACCAAGTTTACTTTAAAAAAATTCTACTGTAACTTGAATAACATATGCACATCCAAATGTAGAGCAAATAAATTGAAGTATACCTAAGATATTTTTAGTTAATCTAGAATTAGCACCAATTAATATCCCTATGACAAAAAATGTAGCTTAAAATATAGAGAACCATTCAAATTTAGGACAATAATATACAATTGAGAGACAACATTGGCTTTCAACAAACTATTTAGATAATCTTTTCAGAATTCCTTAGTTATATTAAATGCTCTTTTGTATACAAATTGCTTGATGTCTCTCCCTTTAAAAAATGGTAACCTTTGCTTATTTATAGGAAACATAGGTGGTATACTATTTATCTTCTCAAAGCATCAATGGTATGATAAGGAAAACTATCCTTAATTCAAAGATTACAATGCAAAAGGATTTATATGCCAACATTGATAAAAAAGACTAATATATGCTAATAGACTAGCATATATATTACAAAAGAATATTCTTTTATGTTACATTGGTTGGTCCCTTTGGTTAATTATTAAGGATTTTATTCACCTCAGTATAGTGTTCTCTGATTAGCTCAAAATCTACTACAGGTTTCATTAAACAATCCTCTTCTTAAACTGTCAATGTGTTAAATTCTTTGTCACTCTTGGCTTTAAGTTATTGAATGCATTGGGTCTTTTAAATCTACTTCCCTAATGAATTATGGTATCAAGGACCTTATTTTAATTTATAGGATATCCTTGGTTGTCCTTGATGTTTTGGATGAAGGTATTGACCCTTTTCTTGAACTCTTCACCATCCATTAGGCTTGTGGCATTGGTCTTAAAAGGGCTTACCAATAGTGCCTTTAAGAGATTCTCCATTATTGCTACCAAGATTTTTTCCTCCTCCATGAAGATATTGACACTATCACACCAATTTCTTAGGGACAATATTCTATCTTTAATGAATCTTAGGAGGGCATGCAAATGCTTCAACCTGATGATCTTGATGCCTTGGACCTGCTTAGTGTGATGGACATTAATCAATTTAGTTGCCTAATCTCTATAGTTCTGCCAGTGAGTGATTAATGTCTGTGCTTTCCCAATTTTATGGGTCAAGGTATTTGATCTAAGCTTTAGGGCCTTTAACCCTTTAAATGTTTCAAATAAGGACTTATCTAGTAGTTTCATTATATCCTAAGGGACTAAAAATGTAACCTGTGCTTCCAACTCTTTCTTCTCCTTTTCTATATTAGTGATCCTATATTTCATGCCCTAGTCATTACTAATTGGGCCACTATAAAACTTACCTCATCCTCTTGATAGATGGGATGTTCCACTATGACTTGCCCTTGTATAGGAGTTAGGCTATAAAGGGTTTTACCTTTTTAAAGGTGAACTCCTTGGTGCTAATGGTAGTTTTCTTGGTTGTCACCTTTTTAAATCTTATTGTATCTAGATTATACATGATAGTGGTCATTAGTTCAGAGGGTTTGGGTGTCTCTAGGGTTTCAATCCTAGTTCTAATTGATGCTCCTAGATCTTTCATTTTCTTTCCACTTTGTTTGGATGCTTGAACAATTCTTCTTTCTTCTTGCTCCTTCATGAGTTCTTTGATCCAGGGTTTAACATTGTCAAGGGGATATCCACCTGGAGAGTTGGTAATCACTAGTGAGTATGATTGGGAAGGAACCTTTTGGATTTTCCCATATATTAACCAATTAAGAATGATAGGTCCATGTATGGATAAATAATCACTAAACAAATTTACTTCACTGGTGGGATGGGTCCATATCACCTTTGGTCTTTTGGAGGACCTAGGGACAAGGGCTAACTTAACTTCCCTCTTCTTTTTGTGTGACAGGGACCAATTCCAATGACACTTCTTTTCCCTTCTCTTCCTCACCTATTTGAGGTCCTTTAATTTGTACCACCTTAATTATGGCTCCCTCATCTTCTTGATCAGACCCATAGGTCTCTACAAGTTCCTTAAATAATTCATCCACCATCTCATATGGTTCTAGGGCAACCATATCAAAGTGTTCCACTAGAGAAGATGGTTTTGGAGGCTAAGTTGATGATGAAGGGCCTTCTCTTGGCCTTTATTCTAGTTTCTTCTCACCATGTCCTTGAATTTGGAGTGCTTTTTATTGTGGCTGACTTGGAGGTGCATTACAAGTGGAAGATAGTAGATGATACTATAATGGGTTCATTTTCCATCTCTCCTCAGTTGGTTTCTCCTCTCTTTGTAGTCTGTGTTCAAGTTTAAAACCATGCTGCCTGAACCTAGTAAAGACTTCCTCAAAGTCTATAGATTTGGTGTAAAAATGGTCATTAGACCAACCCTATGCTCATAGGTTACTTTGGTTATTTGCTTTGCCTAAAAATGAGGGATAACCTTGTTATTGGGGTCCCTTTCCTTTAGGTCATCCTTCTAAAATTAGAAGGCATCTCTATGTTTGTACTTGATGTCCAATTATTTCTAATCCTAGATCAAATTTATCCCAATAAAGAATGGTAAGGATGCAGAATACATTTCCTCTTCTCCCTACAAACATTATCAATTCCTTGGAAGATTTGGTGAGCACTTTCTTACTCAGCCAACTTGAGGGGAACATAGATAGGCAACCTAAATAGTTGGGTCATGATCCCTTCTATTATGATAATAGTGTAATCTGGATAATACCACATATCTCCCATGAGTTCAACATACTTCTTTACAAGAGGGTGAATTATAGGCATGAGTTTGCCTATGATATTCTTGACCAAAGTAGGATATTTATAATCATAAATGAGCTGCATGTGAACTCTATACTTGAAGATGTGCAACTTTGCATAGTGATTGAAATGGTAATTTTGCTATGGGAGGACCAATTATTGACACCAAGAATATGAGTGGATGCCATTAATGAGTCTAATAGATAGTACATCATGGTGAAGTTTTAGATTATCCTTTTCTTAATGCCATAAAATTATTTCCCTAAGTGGATGCTAATCATCTCTCTAATAGGTGGAGTTAGCTTCTCTTCCACCATGAAATATTTGTAAGAAACCCATCTAGGGTCAACATAGGTTGTGGTGGCTACCCCAAAAGCTCTAAAAATAGGGTCATAATGATCCTAATTCCTTCTCTAAATTAGTAGGGATTTTACCATCATGGTTCTTGGCTACATTAGTTCCTTAAATTAACCATGGTCTTAGGATAGCATATAGATTATGCTGGGTAGTCCACTCTTTGATGGAGGGGAGGTCTATGTAAACTCTAGGGAGTTTTTAGTAGCCTTGAAAAACTATTGGGGAAATATAAGTAATTATATATGACCCTCCTTATCTAATGATACAGTCATTATCTATTCTACAATCAACAAATAGGGGTGCAAGGATTTCAATGCAATGTAATACCTTAGATTTATCAATAGCTTGATGAAGACCTACCATTTAGATTACAAGTAGGTCCTCAAACTTTCTCTTGGTGACTGCAACCCTTTAATCACTAGATGATAGAGGTTTTAGCTCTTCAATTGTGAAGAAGATCTCAAACTAATTATTCATGCCATTGGCCAATATTCATGTATCTAATTTAGTATCTCCAAAGCATCTCCCTTCATGGTCCATAGATAGATACATGTCTATCTCTTCTTTCATTTGTTGTCTTACTATTACCATGATATTAATTTCCTTGGAATATGACTGGTCTTGATGCTTAGGGTGACACTTTGAGCTTGCTTAATGTAGTTGTGTCCTTAAAAGTCAAGTTTTGAGGCTTTTAGTCAAGGTTTAGGGCTTTAAGCTGGTCTAGTAGGGTTTTTGAGCCTTTAATGGTAAAGGTGATGGATTTCATAAATGTATTCTTGTCTCAAATCTTATGGATAATATAAATTATGTAAATCCTATCTTTTTGGGCATGCCAAATCTTAGAATTGTCCTTTAGTACTTAAATGGCATTTACATGGACCTCCTTAAGCTTGTTCCTATAACACTCTCATGGGAATCCTTTTGAAAATTATCCATTAGATTTTGAATAAAGCATTTTATGTAATTCCATTGGATTAGGATTTTAATATGAACATGAACCTTTGATTAAGATCTCAGGGATCCTCTTTGATTGGTCACTCAAATCTTGGATGACCTAGTTATGCCAAGTGGTGCACTCTAACTTCTTTGGGAAATGACTAGATGTAGTTCATCCATGTTTTGAGCTATCATGATCTATGATTCTTGGTTGAAAAGACCACCTTCACTTCATTCCATTAGATTAAGATCAATAATGGAATGAGAATTGTCGATCATGATCTATGAGGTCAAAGTTGATTGATTGGGAGGTAGGCTATGGTTAAATTTGATGGTCTTGATAACATCAAATATGTCCTCATGAATGTCAAATGATGGGAGTGTGACTCTAAAATTTAAGCTCATGAGGTTTCTTTGGCTGGATGAAAATGTGTCATGCATCACATTCTTGGTGCTCTTAGGACTTTAAGGTCAATGCAATCCATTGGATCAAGCTAGGTGATAAACGAGAATCATTTATCACAATCTGAGAGGTATTCTCTAATTGGCCCAACTTCAAGGCTCTTTGATTTTTCACCATTGGATCAATATCATTAAGTGAAAATGGATAATCTGATCTTGTAAGATGTATGAACATTAAGTTAATCCATGATGCACATAGGCTTAAGCTAAGGGTTTAGCATTAAAAAACACTATGATCTAAGTTTTATTGTGATAAGCCTAAGCTTTGAATGTTTATAATTTCCCCTTTTGGACTAAGGATGAAAATTTGGATGGGGTTTATTTTTAAGGCCTTGCTAACATCAAAGACATCCTCATGAATGTTAAATGATGAGATTATGGTCATCAAATTAAATACCGTAGAAACTTTTATAGTGAGTGAATTTAGTACATAGTTCATCCCAAGATGATCTTGCACCATTGGATAGAGGCTTTTTAGAAGTGAAGACTGTTATATTTGCATCCAAGTCAAAACATCAAAGATAGAGCATGATACATGTAGTGATTTAGACTAAATTTTAGTATCCTCAAGGTGTCATTTGTGTCGAACAAACACCAAGACATTTTAGGATTATAACCTAGGCTAAAAATTGATAAGGTCTCAGTCTAGGATGAAAATGGGTTTGTGGACATAAAATATAACAAGGTTAGGAGGGATTTAAAAGGGGGAAGGAACATAAAAGGGGACTTAAGTATAATTTTATGTCAAGGTTCAGACATGTTTGAAAACATAATTGAGCCTTAATGTAAAAATGAACTTAGGGTCTTTTTAAAAGGACCAATTCATGCTAAACTTTCTCCCATGAAAATTTAATTTGAACCTTTAGGGTTTTTTGCTCAGGAACCCTACCCCCTCCATGAAACCTGCACTTATCCATCTAAGGGTAATCATTAGTAGGGTTAGCTTGTAAATTATAATTAAACATGTAAGGACCTATCCCTTTTTAGGTGGGTGATCTTCAAATTCTAAAATAATAACCTTATGAAATCCATACTAGGATATAGATGTTTTGAAACAATTACAAGGGTTTCTATTTTTCAAAATATAAAAAATAGGGTATGTTGGTCCCAACAACTGATTCACCATTTGTTGTTGCTTACACAACATGCCCTAATTATTTCAAGAATCAAGGAACCTCATTTTTTGCCTTTTCCTCTACTCTCATATATTCTCATAATTCATTGGTCTCATCACTAAAACTTGCCTTGGTGCTATCTCATTTTTCATTCTAAACTAGGAATTTAAACCACCACTATTGAAAATACCATGTTCATGTGAGTTAAATTTATATTTTTCACTTAGTGTAAAAAAGAAGTTATGACCTCCCAATTTGCATTTGAAGTTAAGATCTCTTAGTTTGCTCTAATATTTTAGCCTACTATATGGGTCATCTCAATTTATATTCCCTTCAATCTTCCAAAACCTATCCCATTATGACAACTAAGTCCTTGTAATAAATTTTCATATATAACACTTGGTCCCTAAATGCCATTTTGACCTCCTTTTGGAGTGTTAGGTTTTCAACCTCCCATGTATACATTAGGGTTTCGAGACTCCATTACATCCATTGGAACTTGATTACTGCATTGTATCTATTGAACCCTAAATAATACATTGTATCCGTTAGACCCTAACATCTCCATCACAACTATTAGACCCTGATGAATTCATTGCAGTTGTTGGACCCCAATAACTACATTATAGTAATTAAATGTCAACCCCTGACTGCATGGAAATCATTAGACCTTGATCACTACATTATATTAGTTATATGCCTATTCCTAACTGCATTACAATCATTAGAATCTAATGCCTACATTGTAGGCTAATATGCTCAAAATTATATGATAAGGGTTAGTGATTTGGTCATAACTTTTGATCTGCCCATCATATTTGCAAAATGTTTATTGAGTTGGAAAAGTGATTTTGACATGAATAATATTATATAATTATTTTATTGAGAGGGTTTATAAATAAGTTTTTATTTCCATTTTTCTAGCCCTATTTTATTTTTACCTTGGTAAAGTGCACTTAAAAGACCTAGAAGTTCTCCAATTCTAAAGGTGTTTTGTTTTTTGTCTTATATAGGTGGTGAATAGTAAAATTGCATTGGAGTGGAATGATTTTTTCATAAAAAGTGGCTGGTGAGCATTAATTGAGGTTTTTGACCATTTTGGAGGGAAAATCTTCCCTTGAAGATTGCAGTTTCTATATAAGGGGGTATTGAAATTGTAAAAGGGTTAGCTTTTCTTCTCCTAAGATACCATAGAGCCAATCACACTTTTTTATGAAATTTCTTATTTTAGTAGCTTAATCTATCCCTCAATATTGTGACCCCAGTGTTATGGTGGTGAGATTTGGATGTAACCAATTGTAATCAACATGAAAATATTGATTTATGTAAGATGGTAAAGGTTTATCTACACATGTGAATGGTGGTAATTTCTCTTTCTCTCATCCTCTCACTCTCCTTAAATGCTTGCATCATTCCTGTGATGATTGCAAATCAATTATTCACATGAGGGATTGCTTTTTGGGTGTTGAATTCAATCAGTGATTTCAAGTTTTATTTTCTTATCACATGATTTTATTTTATTTCCTCTCCCTTATATTTTATTATTTATTTGTGGATTAGTTTAATTTCTAAGTTATAATCTAAGTTTAATTTTCATCTTGATTGCATGCTCTCATCTATTATAAATATGCATTGTTTAAATTATAATCAATACATGATTTCATTTTGAATCAATTACTTATAATATATAAATTATTTTGTTGGTTCCTTAGGCATAAGATCCTTATTTTAATGAATATTGATATGTCTAAAATACACATAGAAGAGCCTTGATATGGTATGGTCACAACAAGTTGACTAGGTTGCCTTGCATAACAAGACCTGGTAATTGAGACCTTAGGGATATTTATTCACATAATTCTCCTTTCATGAGAGGAATAGATTAAAACCCCTTTCCTAAGTTGGAGTATCAAAAGACCTCATCAATAGGTAGGCATGATATTCATCCTTTGACTAGTAAAGTATAACTTGTCTACCTATATGAATGAGATTAAAAATAACATCAATTCCTTATACTTAATGAAGTAGGGGATCTCATAATGTTAGAGAGCCCCAAAATTTTATAATTATGACCTAATAATGTCAAATATTAAATTCCCCTTAGGAGTCTTATTTCATGTACTAACCATATAATCATTTTTTAAGTTGACATCATTTCTCCCTCTATGATAGCTATAATCCTCCACCTTTCATTGCTTAACTTTCAACTCCCATTCTTTTGGGCATGTCATAACTTTAGTATACTACATTTACACTAAGCTCATTCTTCATGGCTTTAGTTTACTTTTTTCTTACGGTTCACCTATCATATATATCTTTCCCTTCTTGGACATGTTCTCTCTCTTTTAATCTAATGTGATTTTATATATTATGTCCTTTCCTCATACATTTTTCATTTTCTGTCTTTGATGCCTTCTATGCCTCTTTAGTAATAGGTTACACTTCCACTGGTTTCACACCTAATGCTTTTGGTTTTACTTCTTCCACTTCTTCTTTAATGATGGTTAATTACTCCTCAGCCTCTTCAATAATTTCTTCTTCCCCTACTTCTTCCATAATGGGTGTTTTTTCATATGCAGTCCCATCAAAGACTAAGTTTTTCTTCTTGTTAGGAAATTTTAGTCATTACATTAATTTGTGAATATTTTAATGTGAATATTTACATGAGTAATAATAAACTTGAAGTTATAATTGATTATTGGTTAGAATATACTATTTTTTAGTTGTATTATTGAGAGTTAAAATAATATTACGCATATAGGTTATTTTTTAGATTGAATATTCTTAGGGATATGGTTGAGATATTGATGGAGAGATGATCTTCATGATTATAAGAATGAATTTCATATAAAGATATAATATCCTGATCGAATTATTAATTAGAACAATATATTTGTGTTTAATATTTCTTTATGTGTATTCATCTCTACTCTTCATTGTATGATTTCAATCTCTATATAAGGTACTAAAATTCCTATTCATGGTATTATAGTAGGCTTATATAATTCATGGAAGCCTAATAATTTGATAGGGGATATTAGATTATTCATTTCCCCTATTGATGGTATTTTATGAGTGTTTGTGTAGTGTAAATAAGTGATAGCATGCACAAAAAATATTTGTACATGTGCATTGCATGTAGCTAGAATGTTATGCACAATTTATTTATAGTAAGATTAAAATTTCCATTCACTCTTATAATTAGTATAATGTCAATTATTCAATAATGGAATTATTATAAGAAAATATGTGAAATAATATGTCAAAGTATGCATTAAATAATCAAGATACTCATGCAAAATTTTGAAAGGTGCAGTCTCCATTCACCATTTTATATTTGTCTAGGATCAAAGACTATGAATTTAAGTATACTCAATCTATGCAACTTAGTTGTGGATTTGTATCTTGATTCTGGATAGGAAATTCTAAAAACTAAACTTCTCTTTATCGATGAATTGAATTGGCTTTCAAGACAACCCATGGATAGACTATAGATAGTTTCAAAATCCACTCAGGTATTCATTGTATCAAGTCTTCCACACATCTATGTTATGTATTTATCTGACAAGGTTATTCAGTCTTGAGGAATGACTCATATGTAACCACATTCTATTAGAGAAACTAGTATTGGATTGTTCTAATCTATGCAATGTAATTGAGCTCCACATTAAAATATATATTGCATTGGTTTTTACATCATCCTGCATTAAGATATAACTGTAACCTATAGAGTTATATTCAACCTATTAACATCATTATTCTATTCCATGCAGATGCCATGCAATATACCCAAGGAAAAATTTAGAGGCTATTTATAGCCAAAAGGCTATAAGTAGGTTTTTTCAATTTTGAAAATGGCTAATTCTATGAAAATATACATAGGTTATATAGCCTCAATTTTATACAATTTCATAGTCTAGGACATAGATTCACCTTATAGATTATACTTGATCCTATTTCCAAACATATATTATCAATAGTTACTATAAATGTATGGGTTTGATTCACCAATAAATTATACGATACATGTATAGGTTAGTCTAAAATCACTAGGTATGTATGTATGTATGTATGTATGTATGTATGTATGTATGTATGTATGTATGAATGGATGGATGGATGGATGTATATACTAAGAACCACCTAGGACACAATAAGATTAAGGTAATAATTATATTTATTATGAAAATGTTTTGAATATTCTTTGGCGCCACATGCTCTTCCTTCTATATGGTTTTAATAACTAAGAAACTTAATAATAAATAATTTTAAAACCTAATGTTTATTTTATTTCTAGCATTGAATGTGGTGTAGGTAGAATTAAATCTACAGGGATTGAGCTTTATATCTTCTCTCATTTTTTAGTGAATTAGCACCGACATATTGAGGGGCCCAAAGAAAATTTTAATGTTGATCTAACATGTCACCCATGAGATTATTGTAATTTGATCAAATAAATATGTGATAGTTTCTCAAATTTTCTTTTCATTTATACAAGCTATTGAGAGAATCAAATCTTTGGTAGTTGTAATACTAAGACGAGTGGTTGAAAATGAAGGTGGAGATAATTTCTAAGCTAGTTTCCTTGTGAATACAACTGTAAGGTATGGTTTTGTGTTTTTTTTTAAATTCTAAAGGCTGAGAGCAATTGTTTGCATACAAAGTCATATACCTTGAAATGAATAAATATAATGATAAGTTCCTTGAAAAAAAAATTAATATATTTACTGATGATTTCTCAAATTTTATAGTCATTAATGCAAGTTATTGGTGGAACCAAAGCTTTAGTAGTCAAAATATTGGGATGAGAGGTTGGAAATGAAGGTATAGATAATTCTAAGATGGTTTCCTTGTGATTGTAACTAAAAGGTATGGATTTATGTTTATTTTATTCTAAATATTGAGAGCAGTTGTTTGCATGCACAAAATATAATAGTTGTAAACTCTATTATAGATATGCATAAGTATATTATGGTGTTACCTTGTTATTTTATACAAAGTATGTTTATTTTTTGTGTTATATTTGATTAATATAACATGTATATAATATTTTTAAACTATATTATAGATATGCATAAGTATATTGTGGTGTTCCCTTGTTATTTTATAATAAATAGGTGTATTTTGGTGTTTAGTTTGATTAAGAGAACATGTATATAATAGTTGTAAACTCTATTATAGATATGCTTAAGTATATTATGGTATTATTTTGTTATTTTATACCATGTAGGTGAATTTTTGTGTTTTGTTTGATTAAGAAAACATGTTTATAATAGTTTCAATTCTATTTTTAGAGATGCATATGTATATTGTGGTGTTCCCTTGTTATTTTATACCAAACTTATTTGAAGTATCTATAGTGTAATGAACTTTAAGTATCTATATTGGACCAAAAGCTTCACTTCCACCAATAAATTGCATAAATGATAAGAAGAATCAAGAAAATCATCACATATGTATTCAGTCAACTTCCATTAATCTTATGGGTGATGTGTTGGACCAACATTGAATTTTGCCTTGGCCCTTCAATATGTTGACATCAATTCAATAAAAAATGGGGAAAGATCTTAACCTCGATCCCTATAGCTTTAATTCCACCTAAAATGTATTAAATTTATAAAAATAAAATAAACATTAGGTGTGATAATTTGGGTTGTGAAGTCATCTATGCCATTAACCTCTTTTAACACTACCTAGTTTTTAAGATTTGAAGTCTTGAAGACAGTAATTTCAAATTAAAAGTTTATAATTATAATTTTAGTTATTTATTACTAATTTTTTTAGTCATTAAAACCATATTAAAGGAAGAGCATGTTTGTTTTACTCAATTTTATAAATGTGATCAGGACTACTTATGCCTTGGGACACAATACACTTAAGGTAATAGTTATATTTTGGTTGGCATAGTTTGTTAATTGATATAAAATATATTTGAAAGGTCATTATTGATTATGGATATGGTTAAGACATTTTGGAAAACCTTATCATTATTGATTATGAATATGATTAAGGCATTTGAAAGACAATGTTTTGAGCAAATATATTTAAAGAAATGTTTGTTAGGGAACTTATCATTATATTTATTTATTTAAAGATAGATGATTGTGCATGCAAATAAATTATCTCAGTATTCAGAGCAAGATAAACACAAATCCATACCTTTAAGTTGTAATTATAAGGAAACCAACTTATAAATTATATGCAGCTTCAATTCCAACCTCTCATCCTGATATTTTTACTACCAGAGCTTTGCTTCTACCAATACATTACACCAATGAATATAAAAATTGAGAAACCACCACATATGTATTTGATCAACTTAATTATGATCGAATACATATGCATCTCTATGATAGAGTTTAAAACTACTATAAACATGTTCTCTTAATCAAACAAAAGACTGAGAGTATAGTCATCTATCTTGATTCTTTAAATATATAAATATAATGATAAGTTCCCTATAAAGCATTTATTTAAAGATATTTTCTTTTCATCCTCACTTTTCATAGTTGTCTTGCCTTATGGCCCCATAGTAAAATTACTATTTATACTCTATACTCTTATTTTTTTCACAATTTCTTCTATACTCTATTTATTATATTATTTGGTTGGTCATTACCATTGATTTCCTTTGAGAAATAATGGCATGCAATATACTTATTTTAAATAATGCACAAAGAATAAAATGAATCATATTATGATTTTGGTATGTACCACATATTTATTTTAAATAAACAAGAAACTGATTTCCTCTAAGAAATAATGATATTCAAGATAATTCTCTTTAAAAAAATGAATAAATGCAATAGAGCCTCATGATCATTTAAACCATATTTTTGACTAACCCAAAAATACCCATTTCACAAATTTTGAGAACATACAAACATGCAAAAAGTAAAAATTAGTGCAATGAATAAATATAAAGATAATTTCCCTGAAAATCATTTATTTAAAGATATTTTCTTGACATCCTTGTTTTTCATAGTTGTCTTTCCCTATTGTCTGATAGTCAGTTTATACTCTATACTTTGATTTTTTGTCATAATTTTTGCTATACTTAGTTTATTATATTCTTTGGTTGGTATTTACCACATACTTATTATAATAAATTGATTTACTCTGAGAAATAGTGATGTGAAATATACTTATTTAAACAATGCACAAAGAATAAACTGAATAAATGCAGCAAATCCTCATGATCATACTGTATTTTATTTTTAAATGTTTAAGGTAATAACTATATTTTGGTTGGCATTATTTATTACTTGAAATAAAATATATATTTGAAAGGTAATTATGGACATGGTTAAGACATTTTGGTAAAATTTATTATATAGTTTATAATTTTAAAACAATGAAAATCTTTTGAATATTTTTTTCAATTATGTCATCCTCAGTTTTTATAGTTGTCTTGCCCTATGCCCCCATAGTTATTTTATACTCTATACTCTAATTTTTTGTCGCTATTTTTGATATACTCAATTTATTATATTATCTGATTGGTCTTTACCACATACTTATTATAAGAATTTCAAAAAAAAAAAAATCTCTGAGAAATAATCACATGTAAGATACTTATTTTAAATAATGCACAAAGAACAAACTAAATAAACACAACAAAGCCTTATGATCATATTATATTTTATTTTTAAATTTTTAAGGTAATAATTTTATTTTGGTTGGCATGGTTTGTTAATTGAAATAAAAAATATTTTAAAGGCCAATATGGATGTGGTTAAGACATTTTGGTAGGCTTTATTATATAGTTTATAATTTTAAAACTATGAAAATGTTTTGAATATTTTTTTCAATTATGTCATCCTCATATTTCATAGTTGGCTTTCCCTATGGTCTCATTGTTAGTTTATACTCTATATTCTAATTTTTTGTCATATTTTTTTCTATTCTCAGTTTATTATATTATATAGTTGGCCTTTTGAGAGACTTACAGAGGTCTATTCTCAATTTATACATAAATGACCATCAAATTTAATACTTAAAAAAGATAAAATTAATCTTTAAAAAGGAGACAAATATAATCATTAAAAATAAAGAACCATAAATAATATCTCAATTTTAGACTTCTCACCCTCTAACCTCTTTCTCCATTGGTTTTTTAATTAACACAAATACCCTCTTATAAAATAAATCTACATAAGTGTTCCAAATTGCTTAAAACCCTAAAACCTAAATTTATATAACTTCATTTATGTTAAAGTTTTATTCCTTTGTGGTCATCAAAATCACAAAGTGAGTGATAGTTGTAAGAGGAGGCTAAGGAGGAGTCTAAGAATCCAACAATGAAGTACAATCCAAGTAAGAAATAAAATCCCTACATGTCATGAGAATCATGAAGCAAGCAATAATTACAAGAGGAGGCCAAGAAGGAGTCTAATTAGCCAATAATGAAGTACAATTTAATAAAAAAAAGTTATACATATCTATAAATGTTTTAATACTTTTAATGAATTCTATCTATCTTTTACGAGATTCAAACTATTACCATGTTATTGCCCCCATGAATGTGTTTGGGGAAAGGGGTTTAACTTGTATTTTTTTTTGTAATTTCTTGATTTGAATATGACGCTTGATTTTTTAGCTATTTATAATTTTTTGAAAGAGATAATAGAAATCACTAGTCAATTTATATCGATGTGGAAATTTTTCCAAAGATTCACCAATGGAATTATACCTAAAATCTAGGATCCACCAAGATTATATTGTAAGCTTTTAGGGGTCCCTTCTAAAATTATCCTTGAATATACCATGTTAGATTAGGTTATGTTACCTTTGATTAATATATCATGGTGTTAAAGACTAGTGACATGAGCATATTTCATATTTTTATTTACCATTCTAACATTCAACATAAATCCAAATTCCACCATATCTTCAAACCATACAATAGTAAAACCTACTTCCTTGTAAGTTTGCATTTTTAGGCTTTGGTATTATTTGAGTTATAGTCAAAATATTTGTAAGGATTAGAATTTTTTTCATATAGTATGAGTATTTAGGAAAGTAATTAAATATTTATTTATTTTTTATGAGGGAAGGATAAAGTCACAATTTTTCAGTTTAGTATTAATTTTATCCTGTAAGTGTTTTTAATGCTATTTAGTCAAACGTGTTTTTCTTAGTAGAGTGGTTTTTCCATTAGCATAGTATTTAATTATCAAAATATTTGTGTTCTATTATAAGTCAATAGTCAGCTGTAAATATAAAAATTATTTAGCCATTGGTATTTTTGAGTCATTAGTCAATTGTCAAACTCAAAATAATAATGAGTGAAGTTTTAGAGTCATTTTTTAATGTCAAAATTGTTAAAAAGTCATTTATGTCATATTGTCAAAGTCAAAATAAATTATTTATAAAAGGATGCATTTTTGGGTGACCTTGATGTCCTATGAAAATTTAATGTTTCACATTGAGGGGGGAAGTAAACTTAATGTGGAAACATTTGAGCTTCATCAACATATTTGTTGAGTAAAGTAGTGAGATGAATGAGGTTAGAGGCATTGGAGGATGTAGGCCATTCAAGCTTCTCACAAGTTGCTAGTGATAGGGCCATGTTTTGAGATAGTGACATACTATAGGCCAAAATGACTATGTTGAGGATGATTAATAATGATAGTGATGACTAAATATGTTGTATGAGATTTTTTGTAAATAATCACGTGTAGAGGCTACAAAAGTGATAATGAAGATTTAATCCCCATTTTCATTTTTTTATGTATTTCAAATTTTTAGAACTTATTTGTATGTGTACAAATAAGAGGTGTATTACCTATTTTTAGCACTACATAAAAAAGGTGTTTAGGAGATGTAAGAGTGAAGGTTAAACAAATAGTTTATGCTTGTAGTTCCCACACTATAATGTTGATGAGGTTCCCTCCATGAATGGTTGATGGAAGATGGTTCATATTCAAAGTTCCAACACTGATTCAATTGATGTGTTTTCTATATTAAATGGTTAATTAAAGGTTCATGTGTTCCTTCTTTACTTTCATTAAGTCCTATGAAACACAAATTACCATGTAAGGCCTAATGGGGGGAATATTAGGAAATGTTAGTCCTCAAATTAATTTGTGAATATTGTAATATGAATAATTATTTGAGTAATAATTTAATTTAAGTTATATTTTTTTAGTAATTATACTATAGTATTTTTTATTTATATTATGATGCAAGAGAATCTAACCAACAAAGTCAATTCTAGTCTGAAACATTCATACATTAGTCAAAGTTGGTCAATGTTTGTAAGGTAAATGTATGTGAAGGATCCCATAGGATCCCTATGTTGTCTTATAAGTCATTTGGAGTCATCAAGGTGTGTTATATAGGCACTAGGAGTTTTCCCTCCAAAATAGGGAATTTAAAAATTCAAATATCTGAACTAAGGCTAGGAGGGCCAAATGAATGTATGAAATGGTTAAGTGAGAAAAGTTGGTTTAAGGGGTCCACTCAATTCATGATAAGGATGTTTGAATAAATTTCATGTTTATTCATCAACTCAATTCATATTAACTAATGTAAATCACTCTTGTACATTGAGTTGGTTATGGTAATCAAGTTAGTGTAACTACCCAAAACCAACATTGAAGTTGGATGGAATTATTTTGGTAAGAGTTGGATGTAATAGAGGAGATAATAGGGAGAGATTAGGAGAGGAAAAAAATATCCTAGTAGAAGGATAACATGGAGCAATAAAACAAAAGTTGATGTACCTCTCATGAAAGTGATGGAGTCCTTTTATGGACTATTTTTGTAAATCAAGAATGGCTCAAATGAATAAGATTAGTTGTTTTTGTGGACTCATTATTATATAATAATAATATTGTGTTTCATATGTTATTAATTATATTATACAAGCCATTGTGGCTATATGTAGACCCCTCTATGCATATTTACAGGTTTGGACAAAGACTACAGGTTACAATTTGGTAAGGAGTATTAGGGTGACTTATCCAAGTTGTCCAAATAAAGCTTGATCTTCACATTGTTATTTTAATGTTATAATATCATATTTATCTTATGATTATTTATTCAATGTTCCTAAATGTTTCCAACTCATGTTAAAGACAATATTGTTCAATAATCGTACACATGATTATGACAGTAAGGTATAGAGTTGAATGATTGATGTTTATTGAAATATAAGTGATTATTTATGATAGAGGTGATTTTTAGGAATGAATATGATAATATGACATATAATTGGGTTTAAACATATGAGTAATGAAGAGGTTAACATACAATCCTTACACAAGCAAAACTATGAGTGCAAAGAATAAAACCATTATTTTAGAGGGTTAGAAAAGAATCACACCTTTGAATAAAGGAATGGTCATTGTAATAAATATTTATTGGTGTATATAGAGGAAATAATAATATATGGTAATAGGGTATAAGGAGAGATATAAATTTGTGAAAAAAAATAGGTTCCACATATGTACATAGTCTATACCCTATTTTAACACAGGCAATCTTTGAAAAGAAGTGTTTTGTAGTTGCTGAAGAGGAAAAATGTGGTGTTGGTAAATATTTTTTAAGTTAATAATATTAATAAGGTATGATACAAACCTATTATAACCTTTATAACTCCTTTGAGGAAAAATAGATTGTTATAACTCTCATACAGTCTTTCAAGTATGCACATAACTTTTTATATTGGTCAATATAGGCTCAAATAAGGATTGAGTAAGGGACATAAGATAATAAAGGAGGTGGATTTTATTAAAATATACCTCTATAATGTATTATATAATTTTTAATCATTATCAAAACAAATTTATAATACTTTGACCAAAAAAAACCCACATAATCAACTAAAGGTATGCAGTACTCTATTATTCTATTGTGTTAAGCATGAGATGGATGGAATAAAGAATCTAACCTATTATATAATGTGCATGGAAGTTAAATATACATAATAATTTTTTTTTATCCCTTTTAAACTTCATAACCTTAAATATAGTGAATTTTTATATCTCTCAGGCTTGTCACAGTCCAAGAAACCCTAATTTAGGGTTAGAAGCTACAAAGTTGTATAAAATGAGTTTACACTAATAAAATTCAATAAAATTTGGTATTTAGTTAGTTTTACATGTATTATTAGATATTATGGTATTTTAAAAAAATTATGGCCCTCATATGTATGGATATGAACAATAATGTTGAAATAGGGGCCAACTAGGGCTAAAAGGACTAATTAGAGAGAAGGAGCTAAAAAGAGTGAAGTCAAGGGATTTTGAACATGAAATTTCATGGATACCTATAAGAGGATAAAGGTTGTTTTTAAATGTCCTCAAATTCTCAAGGTTAAAAGTTACACATCTGTATAATTAAATTTAGTCAAAAAAAGGCTACAAGCCTAGTGGGAACATTGTGACCTTGAGGTATGGAATTGAGTGATAAATTGAGATTGAGGGATTAAAGGAGGTTATAAAAGGATTTATATGATCATGTAATACAATATATATCATAATATTGAGTCCTTGAAACCTACATCAAGTTTTAGTACTTGAGACCAAATAGTAAGGCCTAGTGAGAAGATAATAGATGAGATAAAGAAAGGTAATGAAAAGAGATGAGTGAAATGGAGTCATAAGATGAAAAGAGAAGTGAATTCATGATATAATGGTATCTAATAGTGAATTCATATGTTATTTTTGTATAGGGACACTAAGATAACATTACCGAGCCTAAATAAGACCAAATACTATCAATATCTCAAGAGGGTTATGAATAAGTTAAAGCTTTGAATGAGATATTTACTAAGACCAGAGACAAGGAGTGAATGTTTAGAGACTTCCTATAGGTACCTTTGCATTAATTGGTATCAAATCAAGGTAAGCTTGGTTAGATTTTTGGTTTTAGTTCTTGAAAATTTATTGATTTGAGATGAATACATAATGCTATGAGGAATGCTTGAGATGACACCTTATAGGGTATTGTGGGAGAAGATAATGATACAAGTCTTATCTATTGAGATAAATATAGAGGAATAGTAGATTGATAAAGAGAGGAAAAAAAATCCATAAATTCCTATGAGAAGGATTAGAAGCTAGTCAAAAAAGGACTAGAGAAGATAGATTGAAGGGAGAATTGGAGCTCAAGTGAGAAAGAGAAGAGTAAAGACTCTAAGATAGGGTCAAGAAGGATAAGAAGAGGTCCTCAATATAGGACTAAAAGAAAGAGGAAAGATCCAATAGAGGTATAAGGGGTAATATTGATAAGCTTGCTAAGATGAAGGTCTAGATAGGCTTATACAACAAAGAAAAGTTAGAGAAGATGGATGTAGAGAGAGAAGTATAAGATATGAGAAGAGAGTTGGGGTAGAGAATTGAGAAGGTGGATCTCATGGTGAATCTCTTGAAAGGACAAGGAAGCCAATGGATTGGTTATAGTGTGAAAATAAAGGTTAAGTGACCACTAGAGTCACTTACAAAATAAAGAAGGCACAAGATGAGTATCTTGAGAGGAGAGAAGAAAATAAAGAGTAAAACTCATAGAGACATGAGGGATGGGATGTTGCTAAGTGATATACAAGATAAAGAGATTGAAAAGAGATTTGTCATTAAGTATAACATGAAGGATAAATAGGTGTTGAGAGGAGCACTTGGGAGTGAAGACAAGAAGAAAATATGGAGAGTGTCTATGTAAAAGACATTTAAGGATACTATATGGTCTCTTGTTTTATATGATAACATTGAGTTTAAGCTTGTTTATGCAGGTATGAAGACAAATTTACTAAAGGCCAAGCATAAGGCCTTAAATCTAATTAAATATGGGCCTAGTACATCACCCATCAAATGGAAAGAGGATGACAAATAAATATAACCTATTATAGAAGGCATAGGTAAGGAGATTGAAGGAATTCAACATGTTAAATATGAAGCAAAAGAGGAATACTATGATGCCTTGCCAAGTACAACAACTAAAATAAAAGAGATAGTTCTTCAAGAAGCCAAAAAGATAAGACATGAAGAAAATAAGGAATAAATGACCTTGAAACATTAATATTTAGAGGTAAATGAGTGTTTCAGTATTGAATATGATTGTATATATGAAGAAAAGGCTAATATGTAGATTGGGAGAAATAAAGACAAAGGATAGCCCTCAAGGAGAGAACAAGGGCATGGATATGTTTTTCCTAAATGTATCAATCAATTAGGTGATGAGAAGGAAGAGGTTAACTTAAATCAATAATCAAATCAAGGCAAGAACACAACTCAAAAACAAGAACAAATGTGGAAGCAAAGCACAAAGGACAAAGAACACCAAGTTGGTAGGATAGGCTACTAAGGTTAGAAGTATGAAGGAGATTAAATGAGATCAAATAGAAATATAAGAATATACAAGGAATAAAATTGGTTATAAAGAGTGTGAAAATAGTACAAGAGGATTATGTTTTAGGTGTATCCCAAGAAATCATGAATATGGAGGAAGAGTAAAAGAATACAAAGCAAACAAGAGAGGTAGTACAAGCAAACCAAGCCAAAGAGATGAAGGTAAAACCATGTAATCAATAATATGAGTGAACAAGAGATAAGTGTTATTAAAATTTTTTTATGATGATATGTATGAATTTGAATCCAATAATGAAGAAGATTTGTATATGGAAACAATTGCATTAATGAATGAGTTGATGGAAAGACAAGGTGAGGATGACTCACCTTAAAGTGTGATTAATACACAGGGTATGCAGCCAAAGGAGACTGATATGAATCTCATAAATGAGGGAGTCTAAGGAAAATACAAAGATAAACTTTCCCAAGAATATTAAGGACAAAATGGACCAAGATTTGATGAAGATTATGAAGAGGTGGATGCTCTCAAGTTGTAAGAAGAAATGGATATGTTAGAAGATATGTTTATTCCATACAAGGGGATGAAATTAGGTGAATTACATCAATAAAATATCAAGGATTAACTTTAAGAAGAATAAATAGATCAGTAACATAAGGTAGTACAAAGAGTTGTGCAAATAAAGCTACAAGTAGGCAAGCTAGTTAGCAAGCAAAGAAAGTATAAGAAAGTAAACAAGGTGAGTTATTAAATAGGTAAAGATAAAGTTGTGTTGATAGTTGATATGATTGGAAATTAAAAATCAAATATTTGCCAAACAACATTGTATTATGTTGAGGATGAGTGGGACAAGAACTTTCTCTTACAAGATAAGCAAGATCATAGAAAGAAATGTCAAGAAGTGACGAAATGTGAAGAAGAGACAAAAAAAGAGAGTATAATGGAATAAATGATATATATTTACATGCATGTGAGGCCAATATATCCTAAAGAATAAGATGATAACATTTACAAAAATCACTAAAAAAGCAAGCAACAAGATAAAATAATGAAGAAGAAAGTCATAAAACAAACATAAGTAAGAAGAGAAAGAATAATTTGGTTTCAGTTGACTATGAATTTCAAGGTGACTTGGAGAAGGTAGAATATGTAGAAAATAAGGAGCTACAATATTTGGAACACCTCATAGAGTGTTAGTGTAGGATATTATTTTCCATGTATTTATTATTATGGATTATTAATACACATGTTTTTAGATTGATTCGGTGTAATATTGAGGTCACGTAAGTGTCATAATGAGGTAATTAATGTGCACATACACATGTAAAAATTATATTCAAATTGATGGTTGAGGATATCCTTGACATTTACCCACCAATATTGACATATTACACATGGAGCACACAAACCATTTGGCAATTATTTTGTGTTCACATTGTCAAATGTATAGGCTCTATGCTTCCATTGTAATTATAAATATGCCTCTCATCTAAGATATTTTCAATGAGTTATGAATGAAATATTATTAAAAAATTTATCTATTTTTATTTTAGTCTCAACAATGAAGTTATGCTTCTATTTGCTTTGCATTTGCAGTTCATGTGTTTGATTCTATCAGTTGGATCTTGGACAATTCCATCATGGTATCAAAGATCTTTTTTGGTAAAAAATATAATTTTGTTGTTAATTTATTTAAATATTGAGTAGTTTTTTAAGTTTTTATTCCAACTAAGATTGTAAAGGAGAATCCTATAGATCTGTGTGTATCATCTATAATCCTTTCTTCTCTAATTGGTGAACTTCATCAGTATTTTCAAGTATTTAAACTATATTGGATATATAAATAAACTTTGTAGATCTGGAAGGAGAATTAAAGATGGTTGGATAGAAGACTAAATCAGTTTTTGATAAGGAGGCAAGATCTACAAGAAGTTTTTTTTGCAATTTCATTTTTTGATAAAAATGACTGGTCTTTTTCTGATTGTGATAAAATGGTAAACAATAACTCAAAAAAATTTAAAGATTGTGTGTAGCTTTATTTTATCTTTTTAGATCATTTTAAAATTCATAATTTAATTAAGAATTGTAAAAGTTATCATAGTTTTAATTACTATGGTATTATTCAAAAAATTGCAAAAATTACTTTTTTAAATTATTTTGTAATAAAACAATATTATTATGGGAAATCATATTGTAAGAAGTTATTGATCATTGTTTTGTAACATTAATTATATATCATGAAGATGAATAGTGAGGTCTACTTTTGGCAGGTAATCAAACCCCCTCATAAGCCAAACAAAATTTCTCCTCTCCTTTGCTTGACTCACAATTTCACACTCTTGTTCTCCTCATGGATGCATTTTTAGCCAAGCCCGACATCCAATTTTTGTGATCTTTCACTATCACTTATATAATCATTGCATAGATTTCTAATTTGTGGATGCATTCTCAACCAAGTTTGGAATCCATTTTTTATGAGCATGCATTGTTATTTGTACCTTTAATGCAAAAATTTCACTCATTTCTATGCCAACCACTTTGTTGATGTGTGTATTGTGTGATAGTAATTACTACACTATACTACACATTCAAAAACCTCATATAGTCATCGTGTTGCTATGTGTATTATGTCATGTGAATACTACACTAAATCTTGCACTTTGATCACATCAACTATATCTTTGTGGTTTATTATGTGGATTTATACCTATAATTCAATGTATCTAAGTGCAGATCCACTATGTAGTATCTTATTTACATTGTATGCATCATCTATCCTTGTTACATGAGTTGAAGCTTCAAGAATCAACTCTATACTTGTGTTTATAGCTATCTTTGACCCTACATGATATCTTAATATTTTATGGGCTTTATTGTGAAAAAACATTGGTGCCCATTGTATATTCACTAAAGTATGATTATAGACACACTAAAACATAAAGTTCCAATTATATGTGCACTAAAGTGTTGATTTTATACACACTAAAACATAAAGTGCCAAACCTCTATAATTTGGAGGGTTCTTTTTTATAGTTTTAAGGTGGTTATTTTGTGCCTTTCCTTATCTATTTTTCATTTAGTTTCTACTTACACTGCATCATGGATCATAATTTGGTTCCACTTCTCACTCCATTCAATTATCATGACTGGAAATCTAAAGTGCAAATTTTTCTAAGTAAAGGTTTACACAAGATAACCATGAATATGGAAACTAAACCAAAACTTGGTATAGATAAAATTAAGTGGTATAATAGGTGTGATGAATCATATGGTCTTTTGCATTTGTTTATTTCTCCTAACTTACTCTTTCACATTAAATTTGCTAAATCACTACATGAGATTTGGAACAAGTTGAAATAACTCTTTGGGAAGTAGGATGTAATGAGGGGTCATTAGCTAGAGACTGAGCTCATAAGTTTAAGTCTAGGAAGTTTTGACACTATAGAAGACTTTTTCACCAAACTTAAATCACTTAGGTTGTAATTAAAATTTTGTGGCATAAATAAAAATGATGAACAATTGATCCTCTCTATTCTTTCCAAGTTAGGTCCTCACTAGTTAGTTTTTATCTCTACCTTTTATGCTAAAAAATGTGCCCTAAGAACTGTATGAAGTATGCCATCCTAAGATGATTTTTCCAAATAATTAACTAGGGAGCAAGATAAGCTCATCCAAATGGGTACATTGAAGTCCTCCAAATCATATGCTTTGTTAAGTCATGAAAAAATGAAGACTTCAATTAATAAAGAGAAGAAATAAAACAAGAAGGACCAAGAGCAAGGAAAGGGTCAAAAATTAGATACTAAGCCAAAAGTATCATATGAGTCCTCTTCTTCAAGTGGGAAACCCTAGAAAGAAAGGATCACATGTGCCTATTGTAAGAAAACTGGGTATGATGAAACAAAATGTAAGAAGAAATAAATTGATCATCTAAAAAAGATGCTTGAGAAAAATAACATCAATGTCCTTGATTTAGTCAAATCATCTCATCAACACATGAGTCTTCTAACATAAAATAAAGTATTAAGGGCAAGGCCCTTGTTGCAGTTGCATCTTAGCCATCCACATGGTTGATTGATTTTGGTGCCTCACATCACATGGCTTCTTCACGAGACTTGTTCTCATCCTTAGAGCCATGTTCTATGCCATCTATTCTGATAGGTGATGACACTTCTATTGAAGTTTTTAGGAGAGTATCATTTGAAATTAATTATGGAATAGTCAAAAATGTCTTATGTGTTCCATCACTATCAACTAATCTCCTATCTATTTATCAAATGACCCACATTAGATCAAGCAAGAAAGTTGAGTTTACTATAGATTCTATTATCATTAAGGAGTTGCATATTAATATTATAATGGCCATTAGGAAATAAAATCACCAATCAAGGTTGTACACCTTCTAAAATTTTGTTATTGATTACCCTTCTACTGCATTATTCACTTATTATTATGGGGTGAGTAAAATATGGCATGAGTGATTTGGCCATCTAAACTATCACTACTTAGAATAGCTCAGTCGACAAGATTGTTAGGGTGTGGAGCTAAAAGCTTCACCAAGGAGCATAATTTAACAAGTTCAGGTCTACATAGACACTGGCGTCAGTCAGGAGTGATCGATGTCAGTCAGATGCAGTTGCAGAGACGCTGACGTCGGTAGAGGGTCGGCTGGCAGCGGTCACAGGCAAGCAACAGAAACCAACGTCGATTACCTGTGCATCCAGAAAGCTATTTTCGAGGACAGAAGTGAGTGTTTGCATGATGAGTTTGAGTTGTAGTCTTAAGATCGCATCTCTATTATTAGAAATATTATTTTTAGAGCCCTTGTTCAAGTGGCTTAACTATTTTTTGGAAGTGCATGCTCAAGTCTCCTAATTCTATATGTAGAATTAGATCTTCCTAGCTTATTGTATTGTAGAAGAATTGGTATGTGAAGAACAGTACAGAATTGAATCAATCCAGGCTTGTTGGAGTTGATTGTTCTTGAGAGAGAGAGTTCTTGAGGAATAGAGATCTAGTGAGAGATCTATACATCTAGGAGAGGTGTGGAAGAAAGAAGTTTCTTCAATTGTATTCCTTTTGTAAAGAGTTTGTTAATACAAGTTTTCAGGGTGGTTTCTTGTATCTCTTGTTCTTGCTATTTATCATTCTAGTTACTTGTCTATCTAATTTAATTCCACGTTTATTGCTTTCACAAGTGTAATCTATTGTTGGTTGATCCCCAACAAGTGGTATCAGAGCTCAGGTTCACTAACAAGTGGTTCAGATCTGTGTAGTGCATATTGATTACAGGTTCTCATAGGGGTTTTTGCAGGGATTTCTGTTTGAGTGGGAGAAGCAATGTCAGATGAAAGTAAACTAAGAATGGAAAAGTTTAATGGCAAAAATTACCAACATTAGAGAATGCAGATAGAGGATTATCTGTATCAGAAAGATCTCTACTTACCGTTAGGTGGTGTTGCAAAGAAGCCCAAAGACATGGAGGATGAAGAATGGGAAGTTCTTGACAGAAAGGCTCTGGGGTCTATAACACTGAGTCTAGCATCCACTGTGATATCTAATTTATCACAGGCAAAGTCTACGGTAGAGTTGATGACTACGTTAGCAAATTTGTATGAAAAACCCTCAGCTTCTAATAAGGTATATCTTATGAAGTAGTTATTTAATTTGCATATGAATGAAGGTGGATCTGTTTCTACTCATCTAAATGATTTCAATGGAATTGTGAATCAATTGAGTTCAGTCAATATAGTGTTTGATGATGAAATAAAAGCTCTTTTAATATTATGTTCTTTGCCTGAAAGCTGGCATGGCTTAGTAATGGCAGTAAGTAATACTGCATCTGCATCAAATATTTTGAAAGTAGAGGATGTTGTTAGTGTTATCTTGAATGAGGAAATACGCAGGAAAAGCACAGAAGAGACATCTGGGAATGCTTTAAGTTTTGAGAGCAGGGGAAGGCAGAAAGAGAAGAGCAAGAAAGGCAGATCAAGATCCAAATCTAAGGGGAAAGGCAGATCTAAATCCAGAAATGGCAGAAGGCCACAATGCTGGAATTGTGGAAAGATGGGGCACATAAGCAGAGATTGTTGGTCAAAGCCTAAGGAGGACAATCAACACGAAGGAAAAGAAGAAGCCAAGGTTGCAGGTATTGCACAAGATGCTTTAATTTTCTCTCTGCATAATAATATAGAATCTTGGGTATTAGATTTTGGTGCATCTTTTCATGCTACCCCTAACAGGGAATATTTCAGTGACTATATCCATGGAGATTTTGGAATAGTGTATCTAGGGGATGATGAGCCCTATAAAATAATTAGCAAAGGTAAAGTGCAGTTGAAGATGCAGAATAGCAACACGTGGGTGTTGAGAGATGTGATGCATGTTCCTAACTTGAAGAGAAATTTGATTTCTGCAGGAAAGTTAGGGGATGAGGGCTGTACAGTAACTCTCACAGCAGAATATTGGAAGGTGACCAAGGGTGCACTTGTTATGGCCAGAGGTAAGAGAGAAGGTACTCTCTATTTGTGTAATTGTGTTACTAACAAATCTCCTTCTGTATTATCTACTTCAGATGTGGATGCTAAACTGTGGCACTCAAGGCTTAGCCACATGAGTGAGAAGGGGATGTCAATTCTTAAGTCCAAAGGTATGCTTTCAGATTTAAAAGGCATAGATCTAGAGTTTTGTGAGCACTGTGTATTTGGAAAATAGAAAAGGGTTAGTTTTCTCAAGATTGGGTCTACTAAGAAGAGGCATAAGTTGCAACTTGTTCACACAGACGTGTGGGGACCGGCTTAGGTTGCTTCCATTGGAGGATCACAGTACTATGTATCTTTCATAGATGATGCTACAAGGAAGGTATGGATCTATTGTATTAGAAGAAAATCTAATGTATTTGAGACTTTTAAGATTTGGAAAGCTATGGTTGAGAATGAAATAGGTAAAAGGTTGAAGTGCCTGAGATCTGACAATGGCGGTGAGTTTTGCAGTTATAAGTTCAGAGATTATTGTTATATGCATGGAATCCATAGGCAAAGGACGGTTCCAAGGACACCTCAATAGAATGGAATTGCTAAAAGGATGAACAGGACAATAATGGAGCGTGTAAGATGTATGAGATTGCATGCCGGTTTTCCCTTACAGTTTTGGGCACAAGCTGTTGACACTGCAGTATACCTGATCAATAGAGGACCCTCTACAGCTCTGGATGGTGGAATTCTAGAAGAGGCATGGATAGGTAAAAAGGTAGATCTCTCATATCTCAAATTTTTTGGTTGTGAAGCCTTCGTGCACATAGATAAAGAAAATAGAAAGAATCTTGATGCTAAGTCTATGAGGTGCACGTTTACTAGCTATGGCTCAGATGATTTTGGTTATAGATTGTGGAATCTAGAAACTAACAAGGTAATCAGGAGTCGTGATGTTGTTTTCAATGAAAGAGTGATGTATTGTGATCAGCTAAGGAAGTTGAATCAATCTGAGTAGAGCAATGGTGAATTGGATGAGGTAAAGGTCCAATATGAGCTCACAGGAAAAAGAAATAATCACTTGCAGGAAAACACAGAGACCGAAGTCAGCAGGGTAGGAACCAGCATCGACAGGACAGAAATCGGTGTCGGCCATACAGAGACTGACATCGGCAGTACAGGCACCGAGGTTGGTCAGGCAGAACTGGCATTGGCCAGTAACAGGTCTGGAGGTGACCGAGGTCGGTCACTGTCAGAGAATTTGGGTGGACAACGTGTTGTAAACGAGTCTCAGACACCCATCAGGAGGTCAGAAAGGGTGAGTAAGCCTCCAATTAGATATTCTCCTTCTTTATTTTATTTATTGCTAACTGATGGTGGAGAACCAGAGAGTTTTGAAAAAGCAATACAGATGGAGTCCAAGAGTCAGTGGGAGCGTGGCATGGTTGAAGAGTTAGAGTCCTTAAGAGAGAACCAAACATGGGATTTGGTTGAATTGCCAACTGGTAAGAGAACACTCAAGAATAGATAGACCTACAGGTTGAAAGAAGGTGAGAATGGACAGATGAAATATAAGGCCAGATTGGTGGTAAAAGGATTTGCACAAAATCCAGGTATTGACTTTGGTGAGATTTTTTCTCCTATTGTTAAAATGACTTCTATAAGGGTTGTACTGTCTTTGGTTGCTTTTGAGGATTTGCATCTTGAGCAGCTAGATGTTAAGACAACGTTTCTTCATGGAGATTTGGATGAGGAAATATATATGGAACAGCCAGAAGGATTTGAGGTCAAAGGCAAGGAGAAGTTAGTGTGCAGATTGAAGAAAAGCTTGTATGGTCTCAAGCAAGCTCCTAGGCAATGGTACTTAAAATTTGACAGGTTTATGACTGAGCATGGCTACAATAGGTGTCAATCTGACCATTGCGTGTATTTCAAGAGATTTGATAATAGTAGATATGTTATTCTATTGTTGTATGTAGATGATATGCTGGTTGCAGGATCACACATGCAGGATATCTCTGAGCTTAAGGTGAAATTAGCTCAAACGTTTGCTATGAAGGATTTGGGAGCATCAAAGAAAATCCTTGGCATGAGCATTAAGAGAGACAGGAAAAATCACAGGTTGATATTGTCTCAAGAAGATTACGTGGACAAGGTGTTGAAACGGTTCAATATGCAGGATGCTAAACCGGTAAGCACACCTTTGGCTGGACATTTTAAGTTATGTAAAGAACAATGTCTTAATTCATATGATGAGGTAGAGTACATGAGTAAGGTTCCATATTCTTCCATAGTAGGAAGTTTGATGTATGCAATGGTGTGTACTAGACCATATATTGCCCAAGCAGTGGGAGTGGTAAGTAAGTATATGGCCAATCCAGGTAAGGAACATTAGAAAGCAGTTCAGTGGATTCTTAGATATCTGAGAGGAACCAGCAGTAGGCACTTGTGCTATGGAGGTTTAGATACTTCTCTACATGGCTATGTAGATTCAGATATGGTAGGTGATTTGGATGGTAGGAGGAGCACTACAGGTTATGTTTTTACTGTAGGTGGAACAACGATTAGCTGGATATCTAAGTTGTAGAAGGTTGTTGCCTTGTCAACTACAGAAGCAGAGTATATTGCAGCCACTGAAGCTAGAAAAGAGATGATATGGATGACACGGTTCATGGATGAGCTTGGTAGGGAGCATGAGAGTTGTAGATTGTATAGTGACAGTCAGAGTGCAATCCATTTGGCTAAGAATTCAGCCTTTCATTCAAGAACAAAGCACATACAGCTAAGGTATCACTTCATACGACAGGTATTGGAAGATGCTGAGTTGAAGCTGGAGAAGATCCATACAGATAGGAATCCTGCTAATATGTTAACCAAGCCAGTTACAAAGGAGAAGTTGAATCTTCATTTAACTTCTATTGGTCTTCATGATTGAGTTGAAGATGGAAGAGCTAGAAGATGTTGCTATACAGGTACTGGTGCAGTTGTTTATCTCCAAGTGGGAGATTGCTAGGGTGTGGAGCTAAAAGCTTCACCAAGGAGCATACTTTAATAGGTTCGGGTCTACATAGACACTGGCATCAGTCAGGAGCGACTGACGTCGGTCAGATGCAGTTGCAGAGACGCTGACGTCGGTAGAGGGTCGGTCGGCGGCGGTCACAGACAAGCACTAGGAACCGACGTCGGTTACCTGTGCATCCAGAAAGCTATTTCTGAGGACAAAAGCGAGTGTTTGCATGATGAGTTTGAGTTGTAGTCTTAAGCTCGCGTCTCTATTATTAGCAATATTATTTTTAGAGCCCTTGTTCAAGTGGCTTAACTTTTTGTTAGAAGTGCATGCTCAAGTCTCCTAATTCTATATGTAGAATTAGATCTTCCTAGCTTATTGTATTATAGAAGAATTGGTATGTGAAGAATAGTACAGAATTGAATCAATCCAGGCTTGTTGGAGTTGATTGTTCTTGAGAGAGAGAGCTCTTGAGGAATAGAGATCTAGTGAGAGATCTATACATCTAGGAGAAGTGTGGAAGAAAGAAGTTTCTTCAATTGTATTCTTTTTGTAAAGAGTTTGTTAATACAAGTTTTCAAGGTGATTTCTTGTATCTCTTGTTCTTGCTATTTATCATTCTAGTTACTTGTCTATCTGATTTAATTCCATGTTTATTTATTTCACAAGTGTAATCTATTGTTGGTTGATCCCCAATAAAGATATAGTAATAGGGTTTCCTCATGTTTTATTTTTTTGATGTTGTTTGTGAAGGTTACATGATTGGCAAACATCTTAAAGAGAAATATGACAAAGTCAAAACATAGAGAGCCATTTAAATTTTGAAGCTAATTCACAGTGATGTTTCTAGACCATTTCCAAATCCTTCATTCAATAGGGATAGGTACATGCTTACCTTCATACATGACTTCTCTAAGTATGCTTAGGTGTGTTTTATTCAACAAAATTTTGAGGTCTTTGACCATTTTATGGATTTCAAGGATCTTATTGAGAAATAGTTATGGAAAACCATTAGTATTTTGTGTACTGATAATGGTAGTGAATATGTTAGTCATCACTTTAAGAAATTTTGTATTTCAGAAGGGATTGATATATAATGAATAGTTCCATACAATCCTTAGTAGAATGGTGTTGTAGAACATAAGAATAGATATTTGAAGGAAATGGCAAACTATATGATACACTCCAAATCGCTTACATTAAAATATTGGGTAGAAGCCATTAATTGTGCTTGTTATATCCAAAATTGTGTTCCTTATAAAGCATTGAAAGAGATCACTCCTTTTGAAGCATGGAACAATAAAAAACTTGAAGTTAAGCACTTTAGGGTATTTGGATCTTAAGTTATGGCTGCATTCCTAAGAATAAATGTAAGGCCATAGAACATTAGAGTGGGACTTGCATATTTTTTGGGTATGTATAAGGTGTTAAAGGATATAGGATTCTTCATCCTACCACACATGAGTTATTCATTGAGAGGAGTGTGCTCTTTCAAGAGTGTCTATTAGAATCCACACTTGAAACTTATCCCTCCTCTTTAGACTCTCTAGGATATGATGATAGTTTAGATGATTCAAATCATCTAGATCAGATACCTATTGATGAAGATTCTTCTTCTAGTTCAGATGATGAGGATAGTGATAGAGATTCACCTCATTCCACTCACAGTCATATTTTTGAAGTTGAAGAATATCCTCAAAATTTTCTAACTTTGAGTCCTCTTTGGGATAGATAGACTCTACAAAGCGTAGGTGATTGGGTTGGGGATCCATCAGATGTCAGATGGACTCATTCACAATTTTAGGGTCTTCCACATGTTTTCATTGCTTATGATTATGACACACAGTCATTTCGTGAGGCATCTAGCATTCTTGAGTGGGATACATCTATGCATGAAGAGTATATTTCCTTAATTAGGAACCAAACTTGGGATATAATACCCATTCCTAAGGGAAATAAACTTGTTTAATGTAGGTGAATCTATCAAACAAAATTTTTAGTAGATGGATTGGTAGATAAGTTCAAAGCATGATTGGTAGCAAATTGATTTTCACAAGTTCCTGGCATAGACTATACTGAAACATTTTCTCTAGTCACTATAATGAATTCTATTTGACTCACTCTTTCCATTGCCATAGCTTATCATTGGGATGTTCATCAAATGGATGTGAAGAGTGCCTTTCTTCATGGTGACCTTGAGGAGGAGATATATATGGCACAACCACAAGGTTTTGTGGAAGATTTTTCCTTAGTGTTCAAACTTTAGAAATCTATTTATGGCCTCAAAGAGGCCCCTTAAGATTGGTATTCCAAGATGGATTCATTTATTTTCACAGTTGGTTTCAATAGATGTAATTATAATCTAAATGTCTATATCTTTTGGTAGGATAATTCACTCTTGATTCTGGTTCTATATGTGGATGACCTATTGATCACAGGGTGTTATTCATCCTACATTATAGTAGTGAAAATTGTTCTACATGATAGATTCTCCATGACTAACTCAAGTTTATTGCATTACTTGGTATTGAGATTTTACAATCTAACTCAGGGATTACCATTTCACAATTCAAGTAAGCTTTTGATTTACTTGCATAGTTTCACATGGATGCTTGTAAGCCAGCTCTAACTCCCTTTATTTCTAGAGTCAAACTTGAGGCTGAGTGTTCTTCTCCATTGGTTAATGCTACCTTATATCAACAACTAGTTGGTAGCCTCATCTATCTGACTCACACTAGACCTGATGTTTCATATGCAATAGGCATGGTCTCTAGGTTTATGCAAACACTGCATGAGCTACACTAGAAATCAACCAAATGGATTCTCCACTACATTCAAGGTACTCACAATTTTAGGATTCACTATGGAGTAGGTATTGATATTAAATTGATTGGGTACGTAGATTTAGAGTGGGATGATGATATTTATCATCACAAGTCTACTTCAAGATATATTTTCTCACTTGGTTTAGGACCAATTAGTTGGTCTAAAAAGAAGCAAAATGTTATTGTTTTATCATCAAATAAGGTTGAACATAGAGTGGCTATAAATGCTTCTACTAAATCTATTTGGATTTATGGGATTCTTACTGAGTTTGGTTTATAGTTTAAGTGACCCATAACCATCTTTAGTGATAACCAAATCACCATCCAAATCTATATAAATCTGGTCCAAAATTAGTGGACCAAGCACATCAAGATTCATATGTACTTCATTTAGGAGCTCATTCATGGACATGCCATTGATCTAAAAATTTGCAAGATTATGGAGAAAATAATTGATATCTTCATCAAACACTCCATTAAGAGTAAGTATATTCACTCGTGTGCTCTTTTTGGGGTATGGGTTGCATCAACATCATCTTCAGGGGGGCATTCTAGTCCTATTCTTATTTTCTCTCTTTTTTTTGGTGGGGGGATTTTTTTCCTATGGGTTTTCTCCTTTTCCTCTACTTTGTGAGAGTTGCATTGTACTTGGGTACCTCATCAGGCCATGTTTTTGGGACCAAATTTTGTTTACTCACCTAAGCTACACTTAAGGGGGGGTGTTAGTGTAGGATATTATTTTATATGTATTTATTATTATGGATTATTCCTACACATGTATTTAGCTTGCTTAAGTGTAATATTGAGGTCATATAGGTGTCATAATGACGTAATTAATGTGCATATGCACATGTGAAAATTGTAGTCAAATTGATGGGTGAGGATATCCTTAACATTTACCCACAAATATTGTCATATTACACATGGATCAAACAAACAATTTAGCAATTATCTTGTGTTTATAGTGCTAAATGTATTAGCTCTATGCCTCCATTGTACCTATAAATATGCCTCTCATTTAAGCTATTTTCAATGAGTTATAAATTCAATATTATTATAATTCTACTCTATATTGATTTCAATCTCAACAATAGAGTTTTGATTCAATTTTATTTGAATTTTCAATTCATGTGTTTGATTCTATCATTTGGATCTTGGACAATTCCATTATAGAGGTGGAGGATGCATTCACATGAAGACTAGACAAAGCCAAAAAGAAGAAGTACAAGAACCTATTGAAGAAAAAGGACCAATAAAGGAAGAGTATCAATCAATTGAGCATGAAGGACCCTCAAAGGATAAATTTTAATAAATAAAGAAAGAAAGAAAATTTATAGCATAATTTTTCTCCCTCCTAGGGATTATGATGTAGGAACATCTAACCAACAAAGTCAATTCTAATCTAAAACATTCATATGCTAGTCAAAGGGTCAAATTTGGTAAATTTTTTTAAGGGAAATATATGTAAAATATCCCTTAGGATCCATATGTTTTCTTATAAGTCATTTGGAGTCATCAAGGTGTGTTATATAGGCACTCAGAATTTTCCCTCCAAAATAAGGAATTTGAAAATTTAAATATTTAAACTAAGGCTAGGAGAGCCAAATGCATGCATGGAATGGTTAGGTGATAAATTTTGGTTTAAGGGGTCCACTCAAGTCATTAAAATTAAGTTTAAATACATTTCATGTTTAGTCATTATGTCAAGTCATATGAACTAATGTAAATCACTCTTGTATGTTGAGTTGGGTATGGTAAACAAATTTGTGTAACTACCCAACACCAACATTGAACTTGGATGGGAAAGTTTTATTAAGGGTTGGATTGTGTATATTAGAGAATATGGAGAGAGTAGGATAAGATAAAAATATCCAAAAAGGATAACAAGGATCAATAAAACAAAATTTGATGTACTTCTCAAGAAAGTGATGGAGTCCTTATAAAACTATTTTTGTAAATGAAGAATGTCTCAAATGAATAACAATAATTGTTTTTGTGGATTCATTATTCTCTAATAATCACATTGGTTGTCTTAGGTTTTTCATTGTATTATATAAGCCATTGTGTCTATGTGTAGACTCCTCTATGCATATTTACAAGTTTGGATAAAGACTACAGGTTATAGTTTGGTAAGGAGTATTGGTGTGACTTATCCAAGTTGTCTAGATAAATCTTGTTTTTCACATTGTTCCTTGAAGGTTATAATATCATATTTATCTTATGTTGATTGACTCAATGGTCCTAAATATTTCCAACTTAGGTCAAAGACATTATTTTTCACGAACCTTACACATGCTTATGACAATAAGGTAAAGAGTTAAATGATTGATGTTTTTTAAAATATAAGTGATGATCTATATTAGAGGTGATTTGTAGGAATGAATAGATGAGAATATTACATATCATTGGGTATACATGTATGAGTAATGACAAGGTTAACATATAGTCTTTACATAAGCAAAACTCTGAGTGCAAAGAATGACACCCCTATTTTAGAGGGTTAGAAAAGAATCACACATTTGAATAAATTAATAGTCATTTGACTAATGAATTCTTGGTGTAAATATAGGAAATACAAATATATGTTAATTTGGTATAAATACATATATTACTTTGTGAAAACAAATAGGTTTTAAATATGTACATAGTTTATACCCTATTTTAACATAGGCAGTCTTTCAAAAGAAGTGTTTTGTAGTTGATGAAGAGGACAAATTTGATGTTTAAAAATATTTGGTAAGTGAATAATATGAATAAGGTATGATCTAAACCTATTATAACATTTATAACTCATTTAAGGATAATAGATTGTTATAACTCTCATATAGTCATTCAAGTATGCACAAAACTTTGTATATCGGTCAGTATAGGCCCAAATAAGGATTGATTAAGGGCCCTAAGGTAATAAAGGAGGTGTATTTCAGTAAAATATACATATAGAAGTTTTTATACATTTTTTAATCATTTTAAAAATAAAGTTACATTACTTTAAACTAAGAAACCCCACACAATCAATTAAAGGTATGCAACACTCTATTCTTTTATTGTTTTAAGCATGAGATGGATGGAATAAAGATGCTAACCTATTAGATAAGGTGCATGAAATTTAATTATACCTATGAATGTGTTTTTATCACTTTGAAACATCCTAACCTTACATAAAATGAATTTTTATATCTCTTGGGCTTGTCACAATCCAGGAAACCCTAATTTAGGGTTAGAAGCTACAAAGCTATATAAAATGAGTTTACACTAATGAAATTTATTGAAATTTGGTATTTAGTTAGGTTTCCATGTAATGTAAGATATCACACTATTTTTAGATATATATGGCCCTCATATATATGGTTATGAGCAACAATGTTGAAACAAGGGTCAACTAAGCCTAATAGGGCTAATTGGAGAGAAGGAGCCGAAAAAGGCTGAAGGTAAGGGATTTTGACCATGAAATTTCATGGATACATAGAAGAGGATATAGGTTATTGGTAAATTTATTTATAATCTCAAGGTTAAAATTTACATGTTCATATAATTTAATTTAGTCAAAAAAGGCTACAATCATAATAAGAACATTGTGACCTTGAGGTACAAAATTGAGTGATAAATTGAGATTGAGGGATTGAAGTATGTTATAAAAGGTGTGATATGATCATGTAATACCATATATTTCATAATATTTAGTCCTTAAAACCTACATCAAGTTTTTTTAATTGAGACGAAAGAGTAATGCCTAGTGAGAAGATAGTGGATGCCATAAAGAAAGGCAATGAAAAGAGATGAGTGAGATAGAGTCATAAGATGAAAATAGAAGTGAATGCCTAATATAATGGTATCTAAGAGTGAATTCAGAGGTTATTTTTGAATAGGGACACTAAGATAACATTACCAATACTAAATAAGACCAAAGACTATTGGTGTCTGAAGAGGGTTATGAACAAGGTGAAGCTTTGAATTAGATCTTTACCAAGACTAGAGCCAAGGAGTGAATGTTTGGAGACTTCTTCTAGGTACCTCTACATAATATTATTGAGAGTTACAATAATACTACACATATAGTTTATTTTTTATATTGATTATTTTTAGGGATAGGTTTAGATATTGATGGAGAGATGATCTACATGATTATAGGAATGACTTTCCTATAAATATGTAATGTCCCAATTGAATTATTAATTAAAAAAATGTATTATGTGTTTAATCATTCTCTCTATGTATTCATACTCATTCTTCATTATATGATTTAAATCTCTATATAAGCTAATACAAATCCTATTACTTCTTTTATGCCTTGATATTTTGTCTCATAACTAGCATGAAAGCTATGTGGTACACCCTTGGCTTCTCTACTTGGATAAACTTTTGAATCTTGGTGATGCTAAACAAAGGTGGTTTATGACTTATACATCATATAACTTGATGATTAATCCTCTTTACCTACTAAAACACTTCAATTCTTAGTGCATTTGAATTATAACTCCATAAAGATCTCATTTTTATCTCCCAAATTATGTTTCCAATATTTTCTTGGCTCAAATTTTAGGTTTCTTAGATGTTCTTATTTATTCATGCTTTTACGGTCTCTTAATATTTATTGATATTAAAGTGGTGAAAATTACAAGCATCTCTCCTGTTATATCACTTGACTCATGTCACTCCCTTTTCATTATCTACTATTTTGTTTCAACTGCCAACTACAAATGTTTTAAAATTTAAATTTATTAGAGTGACATCATTATGTGTGGTTACCATTTTTGGGGAGATCTTTTTAATGTGCACTCTTCACTTTTACACTCCTAGGCATTGTTCTTCCCTTCCTCTTGTGTCTTCCTTGATCTATCATTCCTTCATATTAAGTAAATCTCAACTTTTTCCCTATCCTTATCAATTTTCACACCCCATCTTGCACTTGTGTAAATTTTCATTTTATTTACCACTTTACACCCCCTTACCCCACACTAAATCCCACACTTGGTCCTCCTAAATGAGTAAATCATTTGTGTATAACACCTATTATTTGAGAAAATACATTTTCATTCAAACCATAACCCTTCAAGTTAATTATTATAATACATATATGAGTATAAGGGAAAATCATGGAATTGCCTTACATATAATTTAATTGTTCACCTAGCCTACTAGTGCATGCAATGGTTGTGTTTATTGCTATCTAATATACTAACTTAATATTACTACCTCAAAAAACAATACCCACTACCAAAAAATTAATTGTAGATAACTTTGTTGGTGTACATCTTATTCACCATTATCCTATTACATTAAAATAATGGTATGGTTTAAGTAGAATACCATTGAAATGTCCATTGAGTAATTCACCATCTAAGGTGTGAAAAATGCATTGGTATCTAGGATATCACATATTACATATAGGCCCAACCACTATATTTAAAAATTTATTGTGCGCTTCAAGTACTTCTAATCATAAATAAAGATAATGGCACCTTTTCTAGCATGATTTTATTTATGTGTTTACCATGCCAAACTTTCTTTTGTGCCTTAGCAGTAGTTTAAATCCAATAAGAAATTGTGTATTTCTCATCCAATTGCATTATCTCCTCCAACCACACATTGAGTGAACCTTGATCATCTAAATATCATACCCACATATTTATAATGATTGAACTTGAAATCCCATGGGTAGTACTACTTTAGTACTAAACACCAACAAAAATGGCATAACTTTGTTTCTGCATTTTTAATTTCTTCAATAAGCCCACAATACGACTAAAACATGATCACCCCAATATTTTCACTCAACATTACACATATTTATTGGTGTAATTACCTATTTTTTAATTTCTTCTATATTCTCATCACTTTTGGATGGTACATGGTTCTCTTATGATGGGCAATCATGAATTTAGATAGCAAGATGTCCATAGTCTCGTTAATGAATTACATCCATCAATTATTGGTGAGGCTTAAATTGGAACCCATACTAACTAATCACATTCTCACACAAGAAGTGCATTGTTGTTATTGTCTTATAATTCTTGGTTGGCACTACTTCAATGCACGTACTAAAATAGTCAATTACAATAATGATATAATATGCACTAGTTATATGTGTAACAAGAGAAATAAACCCTAAAAATTCAATAGCCCATTTCTCAAAGGGATCTTATTCCAAGATATTAGTCAAATTCATTTTATCCTGATGGTTTGGCTTTCTAGTCCTTTTTCATATGTCACACTTGTGTGTATAGTTTTCTGCATCTTTAAAAAAAGTGTACCACTATAAGATGGAAGAAGAATGTTGTCTTTGATGGCTCCTCCATCAAAATAGCCACTGGTTATGCCCTCATGACCTTCATGAAATATCCATATGTGTTCATGTTTAAGAACACATATACATAAAAACTCATCACACCCTAGTTTTCAAATTTCTCCTTTAATAAGTTTGTATGGGGCAATTTGCATGACCAGTTACTTTTTCTCCTTAGTTAACAAATGTCTAGGAAAAACTTGATGTTATAAAAGTATGATTTATGCCCTCAATATATTATATAGTGCACTAAATACTATATATTTTTACATTTTTTAGCCTATAGTATGATTTATTCCTTCTCCATTAGTTATGTGTGATAAATGGTTTGGTCCTAAATTTTGTCTTCTAGGTTTAACAATAACTAAAATAATAAAAAAAATTGAAACAAAACAATCCATATATATATACAACTATGGAACATTAGTTTTTTTACAAGATACTTGAGTTATTAATGATATATAAAAAATTTAAAGGTCATATCCTTTAGATATTTCCAAAAAACTTGAAGTGCATAGACCATGGCCAAGGTTTTATGTTATGTAGTAGTGTAGTTTTGTTTTGCTAGGGTAAGTATGTAGTTGGGGAAGAATATGGGGTGATAATGTTTTCCTTCCCTTGCCTAAGAAAGGATGGTACATATTACACTTATTTTATAATCTACATGGTTGTGTAAAGGAATGCTTCAGTTATGAAATTACAATATTGAAATGTTTTTTAACTTATTTAATGTTTTGAATGCTTCATCTTGGGTCTCACCCCACATCAATGGCCCATCCTTACACAATAGCTCTTTCAATGGCATAGTTATCTTGGCATATTTTCATATAAAAAAATTATAGTACCTTGTGTGTCCAATGAATGCATGTAGTTCCCACTAAATAGTAGGTGGCTCAAGTTGAAAACTAATAGACATGTTTGTACGGTCCACTAATAAACCTTCCTTAAAGACTACATGCCCCAATAAAGTACCACAAGGTGTTGAAAACAATAATGTATTTAGGTTAGTGAAATTTATATCTATTTAAATTACTCAAAATGAGGTTTAGATTATCATGATGGTCTTTAATGAGCCCATAAACATTCCAATCATCTAGATATACCTTTAGAAACCAATGCACAAGGTCCTTGAATGCAGTGATGATAATGCATAAAAAAATGGTAGGAAAATTATTTAGTAAAAATTATATAGAATTTGAAGAAAATTATCCCAATTTAGTAGAAAAATTATTTTGGGCTTATATTCATCTTCTATCTACACTTAGTGATATATAAAAAACACATCTATAAAGGTGTAAATTTCACAACTATCTACCCCCTCAAGCACTTCTTTAGTAAATGGAAGTGAAAATGGGTTTGTTACACATGTCATGTTCCACATCCAAAAATTGACACACATACAAATTTAACCATATTTATTGATACTAATGACCATGAGTATTACACACTCTACTTCCTCAACAAGATAGTTGATTCTAGCTACAAACATGTCATTAATTTCCTCTTTTATCTTAACACACATTTTGAGATTAATTATATATGGTATATTATTTATATTATTTGCACCTTCAGCCAAATTTATTATCATTTTAACCAAATATGGATGTACACCCTTCATTTCTTCATAACTTAGTGGGAAGTGGTCTTAGGATTCATGAATTAATTCCACGATGCATGCCAATTCTTCATTAGACCAATAGTCTTCAATGATTGTAATATTTAGTGCATAATATATGTATATGTTAATCTTGGTGGTATTTAAGGGTTCTTGGTACTTTTTACACTTGTATTTTATTGCATCAACCACATGGCACTGACCATATAGTGTCTCAACTCTCAAATGGATCAAACCATCCTCACTAGGCAATTTAGACAATTGGCACACAACCTTTGTTTTAAGTCTTGTACTACCAATTTCACTTCATCCATATCACATCATCCACTTCACTTGAATCAATATTAACATTTCACTCTTTCAAAAAAAATGGGAAAGGCTATCCTCTTTCCACTATACAACTTTTAAACCCTTTCCTCTATGATATCATCAACTTCTAAGATGGCATGGCAGATGTATTACAAGGGTTCGATTAGATCCAAAGTAGATGAGGAAAAATAAAATGTATGTGAAACTATATTTTAAGTCTATCCAATCAGTAATATCCCAACATGTCTCATATAAAATATACCACATACAGGCCTAGGTCTTCAGATTTTGATAAAAGGCATGAACTCAAAACCTCTCTAGAAGATTTATGCTTTCTATCCATACTTCCTCACATCTAAAAACATGTGTAAATCAGTCTAAATCACCACTATATACAATTATACCAATATTATAATTTTTTCATCAAAACCTAGTACACATTACCTATTTTATTTCTATCTAGTTGGCTAGGTTTGATTAGTGAGTGGCCAACCAATGCACAATAATACTTTTGAAAAAATATACTAATACATTATCATGGTTGATTTATTTTGGAAAAAATGAATCAATATTATTTACAAACACATACACCTCTTCAAAACCTTCATACTGAGGTAAATCTAAGATCTTTCCTTGACTTAAATGAAACATGTTCTTTACTTTTAAACAATTGTGTGGGACCCAAACCTTGTTTTTTAATCTAGTTGGTGTCATATGAGTTCATCATGAAAAATATGGAATAAGTTTATTTTTGGTTTGTTATCCCACCACTCAATATTTTTAAATCCATCACCTCATATTATTATTTAACCCATAAGTCACAAGTGACACTTGTAGTGTCAGACATTGACTAATTGTTGTCTAAATGGAGGAACCCTTCCTGATTGGGCTCCAATATTTTCATGTCTTATGTAGTGTTTATATATATATATATATGTATGTATGTATGTATGTATGTATGTATGTATGTATGTGTGTATATGTATATGTATGTGTGTGTGTGTGTGTGTGTGTGTGTGTGTGTGTGTGTGTGTGTGTGTGTGTGTGTGTGTGTGTGTGTGTGTATTTAAATTCATTATCTAATTACATGATCTCCATATAAGTATTACCTTGTTCATTATCCAAAGGAATGACCATGCACTCCTTCCCATTTTCAAAACTCATTTAGTGACTTTTGAAATGCATATATATATAATTCACGTTACACCGTGATTGGCCTAAGATATCAAGGTAGTTATCATCTTATGTAAGCTTCATAACCTCAAAATATACACATAACTTTTCACCCATAATATCTAGAGTGACACTTTTTTAGTATAGAAAGAAGTTGTATGCAAGTCTTTTTTTTCATGAATAAAACATGCGGGGAAGGGTAAAGATCTAGACTTCCCATCTTGGGTTATGTATACTATTTGAGAATGTTTAATTCTATACTAGTATAAATTACAATTTTAGAGACTTACCATCCATAAATAGTTTCACTAATCAATATTTCTTGGTCATACCCAATGTTATGGGTAATGTTGACTTCTCAGCCTTAATATAGATGGGGTGCGGTCACTATAATTGGTACTTTGTATACAAATTGTAACATTAAATTTTTTAATAGAGGGATCATTTCCTTATAAGGAAAAATATCCAAAATCTCAATGAGATCATCCTTATCCTTTTTTATTTGTGCCATTTTTTGAAGGTCTACCTTGGCTTTGGCTTCTAGGTCTCATGCAAGTTGAATTTCTCCTTATAAGTTTTGGATTAATTCCATCAGATCTTCTAGCATCTCCTTTTGGTGTGAAATTTGAAGGCACTAATACATAGGTGGTTTAATTCATGAAAACTTTTATTCTACCCTCAATGCCTTAGAACCAATCTAAAATCTTTCCCTTGGCACTACTAGTAGTTGTGTAGTTGTAATGCTATGCATTATTATTTTCACTATGGGCCCTTCACTTTTTTAACTAAATTTAGGAGCCAACTACTCAGTATTATGCACCACACTAATAATACCAATTACCTTTTAATATTTTTCCTTCTCTATGATCTTATTTTAAAAATCTAGGTATTCTTCCATTACATCTTCACCTTGACAAAACCCACAAGTAGGATAAACATGAAAATAGCTTTGATAATGGTATACAAATCTACTTTGGTAGCATGTGTAGAAAGGGAATTTGACTCCACTTTATCCATCACACCTTTGATAGACACATTATTTCTCATAACCCCCATGTCTTTGATTGTATAGTCCCATAGTATTTTAGCATGTTCTCCACTCTCATACCCCATGTGTGTACACCATCAAATAATGTTGTTATGAACTAACTCACCTTATAATTTGAACTAGTGATGCCTTTTGCATGTCATATCAACTCAAATTTATACACATACCATATTTTTCCATGCCATGATACTTTGGTAGATTTAAAAACATCTCATAGAATATTTTTGGTACTAGTATAGGAGCAGACACTTATGTAACTTGCACACCTCTAAAGGGTTGTGTGAGCAATCCTTGACTTTATCTAAGGTTAACTATTATGTGACCCACATTTCCCATTGTGGGAATAGTTTTATTAGTCTATATATTGGTTATTTTGTGTATCTAAAACTATGTAACTTACTATATTATTTTATTTATGTTAAATCCTACCATCCCAACTTGTGTAGTAGCATTGGTTTGGGGTGATTGGCAAAACCCCATTGTTGGCATCTTACACATTCTTGTAATTTTTGTTTTTAATTTTTATTGTGGTGTATCTATTCTCAATGTTTTTTAGGTAATAACTTATGCTAAAACACTATTCTTTTCTTCTTTCCTAAAATATTAACCTGTTCATATCCCACAAACTATATATTTGTTACCTTTCTCCAGTTGTGAAAATAACACATGATCTCCAATAGGATTAAATAGGTTATAATGACACTTTATATTTCTCATCATCACTTACTAATTCTCATAAGGAGTTTACCTCCTATGTTTGAGAGTCATCCACATGCCATACCCATTCTCTATGAGTCCTCATAAAATCCCCCAAGTCATACTCTCCCCTTTGTCTAGGGTCCTTCTCAGTGATCACCTTATATTGATCCTAATCATACTTGTACCTTCTAAGATCACATTCATAAAATATTTCCATGTTTGAAGATTATTTCACTTTTTAATTCAACCATACTCATCTTCACCTCTTACCATCCATGAAACTAATACATGTATGGATTTATCCCTTCATAAGCAGGATCTCAATTTGAAAATCTAACAATTGATTATTATTTATAATGGTATCAACTCTAAAAATGTACCCTTTGGTTCATGTAAGAATTGGTACTCAACATTTTTATAATAATAATAGGTAGATACTGCAAATTTTAACATGTAGATATTTAGTGTATCATTCCACCAGACACCCAAAACCCTCATCCAAATTGAGTCCAATTGATCTAGTTTTTTCAAGCACTCCTCAATCCATGTATTCTAATGTACAAAGTTTCTAATCCAATTCATAACATACAAAACCAACCATGAATGAAAATTTATGGGTATTAAATAAAAGAACACTTTGTAGATGGGATCATGTAAGTTGGCTTCTACCCATTTCTTTAGATTTTAATTTTCATAGCTTAGATGACTCAATATAAATTTCACCTCTATATTCTCAAAACATCATTTGATATTCTCTATGTAAATTCTCTAGAACATGTTCACTCACCATTGTAAAAACAAAATTTGACATAGGTCTAAAAAATGAAACAAATTTTTTTGGGTTTTATTTTGTTCTATTTTATCTTAGCATATGTGCACACCCTATTTTTGTGCCACATGCATGTAAACCCCAAACACTAAGCTCAAATAAAATATCATATCACATAAATCAAGCCTTTACATACTCACTTGAGGCATCAAGATAGATTATTAGGCCTCTATTGGAATGTTTGGAAATGGATCAAACCCTATATATTTCATGCTAGTTAAGCTAATAAATAATGAACAATTTTATTTGATAATGTACTATTTACTTAAACACTTAAGGACATAAATGTAAAATGATTTATAACTCATTGCAAGATAAATACATATTATAACACAAATATACATAGCTTAATTAACATACTCATGTGTCACAAAAACACAAGTAAAATTTTAGACTCATTCTGGTAGCATGACATTATTCACATAAAAAATATCTCAACTAACTAGTGAGACAAAATAGTATCACCAACCATAGAAAAAATAATATAAATTAATTCAAAAATATTTTTAACAACCTTTTATTCATATCAAAGGGATTATTTATGCATTATCACACTACCTCTTTATAGTTAGAATTAATTAATGAGTGCCCATGGAAGGTACACATATTTGACTATAATTAGAATATGTTATTATAAAATAGTTGATGTAAACCTATACACAAACCTAGATCTTCATCATCATGTAATATAATCTAGTATTTATATTGGTAATTACATTTATAAATAATTTTATCTTTAATTTGGCCATGATCTCCACCTTTCTACCCCACAATTCTTAAAATTACCTTCCCAATTCTCATATTTTGTAATTTGTGCAACTATCTTCCCAATTCTCATCCTATTTAATTCATGTAGTTTAATGAATTGGTATATGTATATTTTCTTGCAAATACTTCAATTTGTGTGTACTTTCCCATATTCACATGCACCTCTAATCCAACACTTAGTTAAAACTTTGGATTGCCCTCTTCGCACATGCCTATCCTAACTCCTACATGCTTCGACATAATTCACCTCATGCACATGTTCTCTCTTTGTTATTCTTACGTGTGTCCACACTTAGCCAAAATTTTGGGTTCAACACTTATTCTCTAAATTATTATTTTATAATGTACATGAACTATGGGGGCTATGATTATATCATGCAAGATATATAGTGCAACCCCACCTTGGTGGCTTCCCAACTTAACTAATTCTTCCCTTCTCTAGAATCTTGTGGAAAGAAACATCAAAGACATTTAAATATAAAATCAAGTATATCTATTCACCAATTCAACATAAAATATGTATAATAAGGTATGACATCTAATGGTGCATAGTTAGACACATAAATTAACATTTAATTAAAATAGTGTAATTTTGACCATTCCTTATATGAACTTAGCTCATGCCTCATTCTAAGGTATTTTGAATACCCTTCCTTCATTTTTATATGTGGATGATCCATTCCTAAAAGTAATTAATGATCTCAAAATTTGCATATTCCTCATTCAAAATAGCCCAATCTAATCCCTAGTCTATTCCATACTCTTAGTTCAGCTATCTTTATTCCTTAGGTAATATCGTGTCATTTAGACTATCATATGTCCATGTTCTATCCAATTCCACTAGCTGCATCCTCCCACAAAATAACTAGTTACTCAATTTCAAAATCATGTAACATGTCATCATGCACATTTATCAAGCCCTATTTGAACTAACAATTTTAAATCAAAAGTATAAAAATAAAAAGGATTTTAATTAATAATGATATAGGGTTAAATATTTAAAATCTTACATTCTTATAGACAATGGGTACTAACATGGATACTCTTCATAATACATATAATAATATTAAAGTATTTGATGATGTGCCTCACCAATATTTTAGTTTTATCACTTTGGAAATTATATTAGGGACTAAAACTCTACCTACTCAATTTTGAGGAATTCCTAATAATTTACCCTAAAATTTACTATTGGGTAGGCCATGAATACATATCATAAAATTCATGCCTTCTACTTTACACAGGTGTGTCAATTTTCTACATGATGGATATTTATATATATGCATAATTGATAATCAACTATTCAAATATTATAAGATAACATAGTCTACTACTGAGATTCCATCATAGTAAGGGACGCCTCAATATACTATAGTGCTACCACCATAGATCATTCCTATAGAACAAATGTACACATATGAGGTTGAAGAGTTTAGTATAAATGATTAAAATCTATAATCTATAGATATATTAGAACTATAAATTTAACCTTAAAAGGTGGATCATAAAGAACATGTACATGAATTACCTTTATTAGTCAATTTAGAAGATCCAAATTTCATATCTGTCAAGGACAAATATGATGATTCCAATGATTATTTTTATTATGATACTAATGCAATACAAATTAACATTGATTATTGTTTATTTGGTTTTAATTTTACACTAATTGCTCAAGGTGAATATAAAGATGATTCAAAGGCAGTCATTTTGGTGCATACATATAGAGGATAAAAATAATATTTTTTACCATATAGCTACTATATAGTGTACATTTCTATCAATTTACAAATGGACTTTTTTTTTCAAATCTAGAATTCCAAGAGATCAGGAGACATGATACATTGATCAATTGCTTATGGGTTTGAACAAGTCACCATTTATAAAATCATTAAATAATATGAAATACATGGATATGGAGTTGTCATTAAAATACAAACTAACAATGCACATGATAGATCACATGTGATATTGCATATGTTACTTGATATGGAATTAATTTTTTTTCCAACAATATAACATACATCTACTATCAAGTTGTAAAGTCAAGAGGGAAAACCCTTGTATCACTTTCATAGAATTATAAATCATTCCATGGATGCTTTGAAAAATTATAGTAGAAAATTTAGAAATATAAGGCTAATAATCACTATTTTTATTATACAACCGATAGCACATCCTTCTAGAGCTCAAAAAGAGGGTCACATATGTAGAAACTACAAGCATTCCAAAACTAGTCCTTTGACTATTCAAGTTTTCATCAAGAATGAGTATGGACAACATGTGTAAATATATGAGGACATAGATCCAAATATATGCACAATTGAATTTATTCAACACATATGTCATGATCATGATGAATTGTACAAAGCTATATACTACCAAGATTTAATAAGACATATTACAATATCAATTGCATATTATCTTAAAGTTGTGTATGCACTAATTTTTTTATGTACATAGGAAATTAGTTACATGCTACATTAGGGAAACAATGGTTGCACAAAATTTAGGCTACAATTGATAAGATAAAACAATGTTTTACCTTCAAATTTGAGGATAATAAAATTTACATTCTTCATGATGGTATGGATAACAATCACAAATTCATAAATGAGAAGAAAATATCATAGTTAGTTTATCCAAAAAATACACATAAGGCTTCTTACACAATAGAGAAACATGTCATATAAATGCACAAGATTGAGAATAAGGCCAAAGATAAGGCTATAGTTATAGATCATGAATGGTATGATGGACACAATGATGATGATCTATGGGAGTTTGATAAGATTCAATATATAACACTTGATGATCTACCACTAGATCCATCTTTAGATTATCCACATCCTTTAGATGTGTTGTTTGATTCTTAAATTACCATGTTTCTTAATATATTCAAAAATACAAAAAAATCAGACCTATGCATGATTTGTGTAGTTCATTCACATCAGTTAATTTTTTTTTAATATACATAGTATTTATATATATATATATATATATATATATATAGTTTTTATCACATATGATTTAATAAATTATACATGATGTCATTTACAAACATGATTTTAGGTCATTTAATTATCTCAAACTCAAAAATTACAAAGACAAAATCACTTTGCCCAGATAGTAACATACTGCATTATTTTTTGATTTTGGAGGTGCCATCCCAGTGAACATAGGCTATAAAATGATTATATCCAAACCAAACACAAGCCTCCTAAAGCCTATTTATACTTCAGTAAGTTCACTAGGAGAATCATTTTATAAAGGTTCTATCATTATTTGGCTATCCCTTTTTGTTCATACTCAAGTTCTTTACATTGTAAAATATATATTGATATTTCTCACTTACATTTACATTGTTATCTTCTTGAATACTTAAGTTAATACATATATTGATGTTATGAATTACCTATATTGATCAATTATGTATATTCATGCATGATTTTCATGTTTGGTTTCTTACTTCATGTCTTACATGTATTCTTTGATAGAGTGATATATACACTCATGCAACCAAATATCACTCCTACACACCATTACCGCAGAGAAGCCATCATTCCCTCACAATAATCAGATAAATAATTATGTATAATAAAATTTTCTTCATTGTTACCTCATTAACAAACTATAATTCATATTTTTTCTCTATTCCACCAGTCTAAGAGACACAGAAGGAGAGCCTACTAAATAGGCTTTTGATTTGGTTTAATAACAACCACTTGGTTGTTTTGATCCAATAAAAATAGTGTGGATTATGTAAGTTAGTGCACACCAAATATTTTATGTGCATACAGCAATCTAATAAATAAAACAAACTCTAAATCAAGATTAACTCCATGAGTGGGTGTAAACATGGATAAAGACAAAATTGGTTTATAAATAACTCAAACCACTAGCTATTGTGAACACAACCACTCCACCACCCTCTTTTAAGTGTAGAATATGAAATGATAAAAGAGAAATCAAAAATACTAATGGGTCCTAAAAAATAGGTCTGATCAGGTACCCATGTACAAAATCATAATGAACTATAAATTGCCTCTATGTTAAGTAATCCAAATTACTAAAATACATGGATTTAAATTCGATGTAACTACCAAGTTAAATAGGAACTAGTAATTTATATGAGTCTCACTCAGTAAAAAAGATTGGTAAAAAAGAGTCACCATGAATGAAATGTATCACTACAAGGTACCCAAAAACTAGTAGAAACACATTAAAAATGGAGAAGAGGAATTATGTTGCAAGTCATCCCAAGAATCATGACTCAAAATATCACACATGTAGTAGGTGCACTTGATGGAGTGAATCCCATCGAACAAAAAATACACTCAACCAACTACCTAAAAAGGAAAATGTGGTGTGTCAAGGTCTAGTAAGGATCACAAAACCTAAAGTAGTGCACACACACACACACACACACACACACCCCATAATGATGAAATGGGTGTAGTGAGTGGGCCAATCTACTACAAAAAAATTAAATTATGACATTGGGATACACCAGACTAGTTACTCTTTAATAGGAGATCAAGATCCACAAAAAATCTAAATGGGATTATCAACATCAAAGATATAGATACAAATCTCCCAATAATATTTTCCTAGTGGTGATGGGATAATTGATAACTAGAGAATAAAGTGCTCTATATAGAGTATACACACATGAATAAAAAACTCCATGACTTTCAGTGTGATTATAATTTAAGGTTCCATACAACAATAACATCACTAACTAATACATGAAAGTACACAATGTAGTCAAGTTGTAATAGATAATAACTATGAAATGAGATAAGTAGGTTCTAAAAAACACATTTGCCTACCAAGGATCTCCAATAACCAAGGAGCATTAAAAGGTAGTAGGATAAATGTGTGGTTTAATAATATAAGTCATGGAGGAACCTCTCCTATAGATTCCTCTCAAAGAACATTTTTGTTGTTACCAAGAATGATCAGATATCCACCCATAATAAAAATGAATGGTGGATGAAGATGCCTACATATGAGTGGGTGAAAATTCCGTAGTAGAATAATGTTAGGTGATATCTAAAGAAGTGTTAGGTGGATCATGTTTAACCACTATAGTCTCAGGTATTTTAGGCCTGAGTGAAGGTGAAAAATATCTCATATGTAGCTCACTATCCTCATAAATATTGGAGTGAACAAAAGATGGAGATATATAAAAAGATCCCAAATAAATATCTACATCATAACCAATTCTATTCCTAAAAATCCATGTAATAGGATGGATAGGGTGAGAAATTCCCTATAGATGTTTTCCAACACCCATAAGTCTGGTGTTATGACTCATGGAGTGAATCATGTGGGAGATAAAGCTAGTGGTATGCTTCTCAAAAGAAGCAATCATATATATTGGTGGAACTAGAGTGGGATGTACAAAGTGTGAAATAATAGTAGGCATAGAAGTATCATATGTAATAAGAGGAGCAATATGAACAATGGGATACTCAAAATTTGGTATATCATACTATAAAAGTGTATCAAGTAGATGCATTCTATATTAAAAAACACATTATGGACTAGGAGAAAGGGCATGAAAGTTGAACATATTAGTCTGATGTTGTGTACTAATTAGTTTCTTCTATAGAGAGCATATGATGGTATCTCTCCATGAATCAGAGAGTATACAAAGGAATTAGGTTTCATTAGTTTCACATGTGCTTCTTTAAGTTCTAGGAAAGAGGCCATAGGAACAATTAGTTGCTCAATATATGGCATGGTACTATCAAAAATAACACCAAAATCAAGAATAAGAAAAATAATCATAAAGTCATAATGTACCTCAATATGTGGAGGAGGTGTAGATATCTCATCTTAGTGATCACTAATAAACAAATCTATAGAATCAACAATAATAAGTGGTACAAGTGTCTAATCCTCAATAAATAAGTCCTCACTAACAATGGAAAGGGGACAATAACCAACAAAATTAGGAGGAGATGCCAAAGGCTTAATGTGCATATTATCATCAATAATTACACCCTCACAAATGGGAAAAGATAATGGAGAAACATAAACAATGTCACCAACAAAAAAATCCTCAATACGAGAGGGAGGAGATGGAAGAGGAATAGTGGGAAGTGAAGTGGCCTCTATAAACAATGTTGAAATAAGATCCTGGGCTTCCTTAGGTGATGTGTCATGTGCAATGTGATAATGTAAACTATCCAAAACATGGATTTGAATGAAACAAAGTGATTCTTTTTTCAAGGATACTTGTCACCCAATATCGTTCTCATCTATAAAATTCAAAAATTCACCAAATACAACTCTCAATAATCCTTTTGTCTACAAGTGCATCTTCATTTTAGTTTTTTATGTGGTGTTAGAAGAACTAAGGGGTTAAAATATACATGAGTCTATAATCGTAGACAATAAAAACCAATAATGGTGAAAAATATCTAAATGAGAATAAGAATGAGCCCCATAATGGATGTTAGTTACCATTTAAAATTCATTTGTGAGTACAAAAAGTGGCATAAAAGAGGACAAAGCACATTAAAATGGGAAATTGAACCCCATCAAAAATGCATCCTATGTACAAATCACACAAAAATAAATGAAGTGTTTTTACAAGGGTATCTTACCTTCTACTAGACCAAACCTCACCCTTCATCTTCGACAAGCAAAATAACAAGTGTATGTTTCAAAATAATAAGCATGACCCTCAATTAAATTACCCATTAAAAAATGTTCATAATTTTTACAAAATTTTAAAATCCCCCCACCTTAAAAAATGTATGCCCACTCAAAATAAACACCATTCAAAAAATAATGTCCCCACTAAATGATGCCTACCACCAAATAAAATTAAAGGTAACTCTTATATTTAAATACCCCACTAGAAAACACGCTCTTCCCCCCACACCCCCCACTCTGATAAAACTTGTATATCCTACTTGGGATTAAATCCTCAACTTGGGGAATCAAATTTTTTACAAGATTCATAGATACTAAGTGCACTATACACAATTTCATTTATATATATCTAAAAATTTGATTTAAATAATATAAACTAACCTTTTATGTGGATTCTGGAGGTATTTAAGGTTATATATTGGTGGTGTGGGGAGATGTGATTTGGTGGTGAGGGTCATGTGGCCCATGGGAGAAGATAGGTTAGTTCAATGGACATTTATTTTCTCAACCATAACTCAAAAAAAACCCTAGAAGATCGAATCTCAACCAAAACCACTATGATCCAAATGAAAAATTGAGTATGGGGTCTATAAATTATGTATATATTGTATGGTGAGAGAAAATATTGAAATATGATGGTGAATATAGTTGAGTACCTTACAAGATGTAGAAATGTAGAGGGAGGACTACAAGGAGTGTCGAGTGTGAAGGGATGAAGCATAGAGATAGTTGAACTTGAGATCTTTGGATGTATGAATTTATCCAATGAAAATTATACACATTTGTAATTAGATTTTGATGTGAATAAATATAACCACTACCAAATAAACAACTATATCCAAGGGTGATAATTATGATGCATTTGAAAGGCAGGATAAAGTTCATTCTAGTTGAATTTAGTCTTTATTTTATGTGTGTCAATGGCTATCCAGTTACCTAGGATAAAAATGCAAGTGGTGAAAGTGTTTATAGATATGGGAGTTATCCACTCAAGAAAATTTATTGGTCTATATTCAATTTGTAGATTACCCATTTCTCATGTTTTGATTTTTTCTGAAAATACATTATATTATCATCATCCAGTTCCTTGCTCTATAACTATCCACCTATCAGACCCATCCTCGACCTTGAAATTGTAGAGATTAATTTTTAGGTCCTTAATATGGTTTTTTATTGCATTATCTACCACTATAGTAATATACCATAACCCACTTTCATAAAGGAGATAAGGTCAAACTATTAAAAAAACCACTCCATGAGGAGTTAGGTAGATCGTATGGCCATTTTTGAGACACATATCATAAGAATCAAACTAGATCTTAATTGGTTAATCTATGAGATCTTGAATTGACATGAAATTTACCCTATCATTTTAGAACTTCAATGAGGTAATATTTATTTAAAAATTACCAAAATAAGTACATGATAAAGTGTTGGGAGGTTAAGTAATGGCTACATGATCCGCTCTGATACCATGATGGATTTTTATAAGCACTCATGCAACTACATGATCACTCGTGCACACCATTACCATAGAGAAACCATCATTATTTCATAATAATAAAACAAATAATTATGCACAATAAAAGTATCTTCATTATTTCCTCATGAACAAAATACAATTCATAAGTTTTCTCTCTTCCACCAGTCTAGGAGAAGCATAAGGAGAGCCTACTAAATAAGGTTATGAGTTGGTTTCATAATAACTTCTTGGTTATTGTGATCCACTCAAAATACTTTGGATTGTCTAAGTTGGATGCAAACCAAATATTTGTTATAGATACAACAAGTCAAAAAACAAAATTCAAATAAATCTAACTCCATGAGTGGATGTAAACACATCTAAAGATAACTTTGGTTTGGAAATAACTCAAACCATTAGCCAGTGTGAACATAACCACTCAACATTCTTTATTTTTTATTGTGGACATTTGAAAATGTTATTGTGTGTGGATCTAAGCCTATTTTAGGTTTTTATGTTTGTGTGAGTGACAATTGAATATGTTTCATGTCTTTTATTACACGTTTTGTGTGATTTATGTGTACTTGTTATAACTGTGTCATGGCCATGACACTTGTTTTCCCTTGTTTGCTCAATTTTTGATGACATGATGGACATCATGAATCTTCCTCATTTTTTGATACCATGGTAAATATCATGCATCCCTCCTAAGTAATTATATTCAGATCTTAGTACTTGGTTTTGATCATTTATATGTGTGTTTCATTACTAATATCTATCTTGACAATGTCACTATGTATTATTATTTCCACATGCATATTATATTATAAATTTTAGCTCAATTTATCTATGATGATATCATGCTTAATTTTATCATTACTACTCAAATTTACATATTTTTCATAACATCTCTTACATTAATTTTTTCTTTTGAGTTAAGTTATTATGCAAGTTTCATAACTTGCCTCAAAATGAGGCATACATAGTGGCTTATCTCAGATATGAAGCTCTAAAAATGAATTATTTAAACATAATTATGTAGTTTTGACATAGTTGGCCATAATTCATACCCAGAAATATTTTTTATAAAATAGTGATTCATTTAGACAAGCATGTAGGCTATCCATGTCCAAAACAACATGTTGTTGTCCCAACAAGTAGAAAATTGTCATATTCAAAAATTCTCAAAATCACATGTAGTACAAAGTAGTTTCCTACAGGTACCTAGTCATAATTTTTAGAAAAATACTCATGTTTGTCTCTGATTTACTTAGTTTGGAGGCATCATGTGTGACATGTGTTCCAAGTTTCACATAGATTTTTTCCTCAAAAAATCACATGATAATACTTAATTCCAGAATCCAGATACACCTAGATATTAGATTGGGTGAATGTGTGCACCACATAATGACTTCCTTATTTAGTTTGAACCATTTCTTATAGATGGAGTGGAAATAGTTTTCATTCTCTAAACTTTATACACTAGACTTAGATCATACTATATTTTTCACTAGTTTTGCACCATTTTTTGCACCAAAAATGAAACTTATTCCATCTGTAGCAATAGGTTCATCCTTTTGCACCATTTTTACAAGAAAATAATCTATTAGAATTCATACATGAATTATAAACTACTTCACCATGTTGGGTATGGAATTATGGAGTAAAACACACCTTGATTTCTTAATCACACTCACCTATCAATGAGGATTGGGGCATGCACAGTCCAATCCAAGCTATTCAATAAAGAAGAAATCTCTAAGAATCCTACCCTTTCCATTCACCATTTTTTGAACTAAAAAACACAATGGTTCATGTACCTAATCAAGTGTATTTTTTCCTTGTTATTGTATCTACAGTTTTTCTTGTCTTTACTTCTTGATTTATATCTTAATTAAGGACTAATTTTATACAAATTTAATTACAAGTTTTACATGAAGCACATTTCAGAGTTATAGCCTACATTCAAGATTGTTATTCATAGGTAATTTCATGTACGCATTTTATTTTTACTCTATTACTTTTTATTTGTTTCATTACTATAATAAAATAAGAAAAATTTAGAACATAAATTAACATTTAAGTTGAAACAATGTACTTGTGACCACTCCTTATATGCACTTAGTTCATGCCTCATTCTACCATCTTTTGACACGCTTCTTTCACTTTTATATGTGGATAAAACCATTCCTTCAAGAAACTAATGATCTCAAAATGTCCCTAATCCTCATTTAAAATAGCTCAATTTTATCCCCTAACTAATTCATACTCATAGTTCATTTATCTTTGTTCCTTATGCAATAACATGTAATTTAGACTATCTTGCTCCCCTAGCTTGCCCAATTATGTCAGTCACATCCTCCTAACAAATAATAGCTAGTTTATCAATTTCAAACTCAAGTAATGGGTCATCCCACACATTTATCAATACCTCTTTGAATTAAATCCTAATTTATCACTATAAATCCACAATTTTAAGTCATTTTTCACCCAAAAGGATCACACATTGAAAATCACTAGAATTCTAATTGTACATTGAGATAAAATTAATATTTATTCTAATCTTAAATACATAAAACCATAGTATCCATAATTAAAATTTTGAAAACACCTCCAAGATCATAAGTCACAGTTGAAGCACTTAACCACACCATAATTTCACAATCACTTAGCATTACACTATTATTTCACACACACTATCATAACATGGGATAACTACATGGAGTTTGATCCCTCTTTGGAGTATTAGTATGTAGAAAACATAGGGAGTATTGAGGCCTAACACAAATTCAACTGTTAACCCCTTTTTTATTTTATTATGTTTATCATTTATGGTTTATTGAGCTGGGGTTATAAGTGAAGAAGATGACATGCAATGATTTTCACAACAGATCAAGTGTTGGGATTAGTATTTACATTGGGTAAAATAATATTTACTATTTATTATTCATTATATGGTTAATATGGTTATTATTTGGTTAGTCTAATATATTATAGCTATAGCTTGTAATATATTATTGTTTATATAAATCTAACAACCACACAATTGTAGGATATAATCATGGGTTGTTCACTCCCTATTCATAGGCAATGGTTTGCCTATATATTTGTTTATACCTACAGTTGTGTGTAATAGTAAACATTCATAGTGTGAGAACTAATATATTGTGTGATTCAATTACTTTTCAATGTGTTCATCTCCATTTCATGAGTTAAATATTTGTTAAAACTCATACAATACATAACAGTGGTATCAGATCAAGTTTTTTAAGATCAATATGATTTAAGTGCTAAGGGGAAATTCAATGTACTTGAATACCATGTGTATATAGTCTATAATAAAAAAATCTTATCATTGATATTTTTTATTTTATGAGGTTGTTATATTCTAGTTTTAGATTCTTTTAGTTGGGAGGAGGAATTGATGAGAAACAAGGCACAAGAAATATTAAAAAGTGAAGTAGACCATATTTCATCTCATTGGACTTTTAAATAATTTCACTTCTATGAGTTTGATTAGTCACCTATTACCATAATCAAGTTATTGAGATCATCATTCTACTCTTATTTTATTTCTATTGGTAGATCTCTACCTCTGTTAAATTATCTAGATCATGTATCTTTAAATGTGTCAATTGGAGCTTGAAATTGATCCTATCTAAATTATCTCACTTGTATTCCTATCATTTTCCCCAAGATTTCAATGCACTTATCATATTAAGTATTTGTGCATACACTTTGCTTATAAATTATAGTTTCCAAAGATAAAAATTTTAAGCACCAAATGCCATGATCGTGCATAATTTATCAATCACCTATCTTTGTTCACCACTTTGAACTAATGACCAGTGTCAAGCATATCAATCTTCATTTGACCTTACATGCCATATTAGATGGAGTATTTTCAAAGTTTCATAAAATTCTACATACTTATTTGCAGTTTAAGCACGGACAATTTTATAATAGATCTAAATTATTGTATAAACCCATGTACTCATCATCTCTATTATAATTATATTCCTTCACATATTCATGTTCTTCTAGCCATACATCAAAGTTACAAGCTGTGCACTCTTAAAAAAAGGTCAGTTATAAAGTTAAGTTGAGTCATTTTAGTTTATTTTTAATTGTGGTATATGATTTGCTTTTCTTAAGTTTATTGTCAAAACATTATTTTTGTTAAGGTCCTTGTTATTATTTTTAAAAATAGGTTTAGTCAATAGGATTAAAATTATTATAATTTGAATTTATAGTAAACCATTCTTAGTCAGGGTCAATATAAATATTTGGTGTTCAAATTAGATGTTTTGTATTTTGTCTAAAATTCAAAAGTGTCATTGTGTTAAAAGAGTCAAAACTAAAAATGAGTCAAAATGTAAAAGTCTTCTTTATGTCAGTAGTCTTTATGTAATTTTGTAAAAATTGTAAAAATAAAAAATACTTCTTGTATGGATGCATTTTCAATGGAAACCAACATCCATGTTATTTCACATTGAGGGAAAATGTTATGATAATAAACCTAATGTGAAAACTATTGAGCCTCAAAGCCAAATTGACTGAGTAAATAACTTCACATGAAGGTGGTCAGAGGTAATAGATGAACGAGGTTTTATATCCTTTCATCAGTCACCAATGATGGGGCCCATATGCTTTGGTGGTGTATTTTTTAAGTTTTGTGGTGTGGATTTATGTTTTTATATTTTTTAATGAAGTGTGTTTTATGCCAAATCAAATAAATCTAAGGATAATTTTTAGTGGAAATGAAGATTATCTATGTTGGTATTTTTTGGGTGGAAACAAACATAGCCAAAGGTTACAAAAGAAGACAATGAGGATTTAGTCCTCAAAATATTTTATTTTATAGTATTACATTGTGTGAAAAAATAAAGTATTATAAGTTGTTCTTCTATAATCCCTTGATGTAAAAACATATTAGAGTACTGGTCAAGAATTATTGTAGCACTCATGGATCTTGAAAAGGTTAGTGGTGACCGAGAAAACTACATGAGGTGAATAGGTTGAAGGGTCCCTATTCATGTGTAGGTTTGTGGTAAACCTATTAAAAACCTTGGAAGGTTGATGAGGAGTGATTTCATTTTAGATTAAGTTCATGAGGTCAGATCTATTGATGACATGTTGTAGTTTGAGAATGATATGTGTTATACCATGTAAAAACTAAGGGAGGGGATATTGGGATTAGTATTTACATTGGGTAAAAGCTTTTTATTATTCACCATATAATTAATATGGTTATCAATTAGTTAGTCTAGTATATTAAAAATATAATTTTTAATATATTATTATTTGTATGGGTCTAAAAACCACACTATTATAGGAGAGAATCATGGGTTTTTGACTCCCTATTCATAGTCTATAATTTGCCTATACATTTATCTATACTTATGAGTTATGTAGTAATAAATATTCACAGTGTGATAAATAATATATTATGTGATTAGATTAATTTTCTATGTTTAAATCCATTAAATGAGTTAAATATCTATTAAATCTCATACAATATGTAACATCAAGAACTCTCACATAGTCAAATAGAACACACTAATGAAGTGAATCTGTCATATCTGTCATAGAGAATTAAACCCTATAAGATGTTGGCACACCCAAAGGAAAACAACACACCGTACCCCTAGCTGATTCCATTTTCCTTATTTATAGAGAAATTAAAACATTTTTTCCTAATTCATAGTCATCCAACACATTGACATAGTCATTTTTCTAATTTTTATCTCAGTCTTGCATTGTCAAATTTTTAACTAAGTACTTTGTCTTTGTTATTTCCCCTTTTAGCATCTTTCTAAATTTATCAAATTTTAAATTAGTGAATGATTAATCTATGCATATATTTTACATTCTTATTTTATATTAACTAATTATTATTTAGTATCTCATATTTCCTAATTTTTTATAACCATGTAGGCACAAAAAAATTAGAAAACATAAAATAGTGTAGGGCATGATGATCAAACAAGGAGACCAATGATCCTACCCAAGGTACAATCAACATATGTGTATATCCCATCCCTACATATACAAATTCCCAAATATGACACATAGGCATATATATACCTACATAGTCTATATCAATAATTAGAAATCCATAAATTATTATTTTGTAATCATTCCATCATCTTTTTCTATTTTCAAGTTCAACTATGAATTTGTTAATTTATATTTTTAATTTTAATATTTTTAGCCACTAAGTAAAATATTAAAGTAATTTTTTACATTATTGAATGGTATATATCCCTTGTGCACTAATATTAATGTATTTTCGTATGGTATTGCACAAATAACAAAAATAGGACAATCACGAGATAAGATTTGTGTCTATTTTATTATAATGTATTGGGCCTAAAATGGGACTTCTATAATATAATAACACTTTATATAGGTAAAAGACATAAAACCTTTCTTAATTCAATACATACAAGACACCAATCTACAAAATGATATTGGGTTATAGATAAGGGTCATGTGCAAAAGAGGTTATAATGAATCTATAATGGAAACTTATACACTGAATTGATACAAAGATAGAGGGTGAAATACCTTATTGTATTTTGGGTGTAATTAGACATGGAATCAAGAGCTATGTAAACTAAAGGTGCCACCATGTGGTAAACAAGAGCTATAAGGAGGTGAAATTACATTATGGATAAATCAAGATATATGAATAATGATAATGTAAAATAATTCATTGAAGAAACAAGAATGTGTTAAAATATCAAATACATGAGACATAAAACACTCACAATATTAACCAAATTTTAAAATTAAGAGATATTAGGGTTAGAAATAGTTACCTTTGATTGACTTTTCAGTGCATTAATCCCCTTTGGCTTGTAACATATTATGAAAAATGGTTATAGGTGAATTCAATATGGATAGTTGAAAACCTAATTAGACCTAAGTTGGGGACTCCAAAGACTTAAAAAACCTTGCAATTGTAACTCATATTATTGAAATCTTCAATGTCTTTATGATAAATTGTACTCCTTATTATAAACTCATCTTAGCCCTAAAATGTCTTATTTTTCCTAAGCTAGAATTATGTGCACAAGTAGTATAAAATTGTTCATTTATATCTTGATAAATGAAAAAATGGAACCTTATCAATATAGATCAAATCCATAAAAATCAAAACTTATTTTTTACTGACGTAATTAGCTCAGATAATAAAATATAAATAAATCCAATTAAAATAGTATATCGACTCATTCAATGGTGTTGGAAAATAATAATGTTATAAGATGTCATCGATGGGGACATTGATGTCAACCATGTGTAGATAATGGTGAAACTAGGTTAAAGTATGTGTTTAAAAACTAAGGAAATGTATGTTGGTATGATGGTGATTTTCAGGTGTTAGTATGAATGATAATCCATGACACATCTCTCACAAATTACTATAAAGAAACCCATCCCAATCCCAGTGTATGCATGAATGTACATTAAATAAAATTAATGCAAAAAAAATGATATAAAAATGGCAAAACCATGACATGCAAAATGGTGTATTCCTTAGAATTTTATTAATATGAAATTGGGTAACATCACTGTGTTAGAATAATTTATAAAAGTATATATATAATAAATCTAACCTATTATTTATATATGACTTAAATACCTACCTATAAAACTATCCACATAACTTATTAACACAAGTTAATGAATAACATAATAATAAATTATTAATCTATTTTAACACTAAAAGGATGTCTCACTAGGAGATACATACCCCATACATAACACTAACAAATAAAAAATGTACAACTAACCCTTGGATCACTAGGCCCAATAAAGCATGACTCACTAAAAAAATATTAAGAGGTGACATGTTTAAAGAGATAAATGATATATGAAATAGTAAAAAAATTAAAAACATGTATATAACCTAACCAATGATGGGGTGTAAAAACTCACTTTTGGTATAAGTATTTTTATTTTAATTTTTTTGTATTATTTTGTGTATATGGTCATCACCTTGAATTATGAACTTATTTTTGATCTATTTTATTTCTTCTTCTTCTTTGTGTGATATTATTATCTTATATTATTTTTTGTTTTTCATTTTTTTATATTTAAGTTATGTTCATGATCCTTTTCCTATATTATATTTTTATCTATGTTTATTTCTTCCTCATTTAAAAAATAGTGGTCAATTGACCCTATCCTAGATGATATCAATGGGTTGATTTATCTTGTCCATTTTTTGGGGGCATCCTTCTTCCTATGTTCACATTTTGTCATTGTTTGGATATGTTTGTCACATGTTACCCTTTTCTTTTATTATATTTTTCATACTAATATTTATTTAATTTAACCCATGAGAATCTTGTAGATATAAACAATATATGATAATTTTAGATGGGTTTAAATAATTAAAGCATCCCAAAAAAAATTCAAATAATTATCATTGAGGTTCAAGAAAAACAATCTAATTCTTCATTTTCAAGTCTAGGCACATTCTACATTGATTTATCTCTACTCAATGATTTTCATCAAATCTTGTGCCAAAATTATCCTAGGTTAATGTGTATGTAGTTGCATCTCACACTCAAGGAGATAAATTAGATATTATTATATTAGTTTTCCATTCACACTATTTATGAACTATGAGGGGTTTGATTCTTGCATGCAATATATGCAGTGCAACCCCACCTTGATGGTTAGCCAACCTAATTATTTCCTTCCTTATCTTACATCTTGTGTAAAACTAAGTGAAAGACATTGAAATATAAAATAAATCAATTATGCCTATTAATTTCATACAACACAAGTATAAAATAATTTAGATTCCAAAAAGTAATGTAGGACATGATTAGTGCACTAAGATAAGAATGATGATCAAACTAGGAGATTGACATTCTCGCCCCAAGATGCAATAGACCTATGCATGAGTCCCATCCTTACACATTCATAGGCCCAAATTTAATAGAGTGGTAGATACAAACATGCATCATCATGATCTATGTGTAGGATGAATCTAGGGCCACTTATAAACTCTAAACTAAAAAATGGCTCAAGGGTCACTCGGGCACTTGGGAATGTAGCTCAAGAAATAATAGGTAATGCTAAATATTATAGATGTAATAAGGCATCAATCTAGTGTAAACCTAGTGAAAATGGTTTTTGGAGTAATAACATGGAGTTACCATTCCATATGAGAATACTGGTGTCAAACTAAACATATGGGAATAATGTGCCACACACATGCCCCCAACTTTGATATGTGTGCATATGAATTATGGTTTAAGTCATAATAATATATGTATAAGTATCTAAAATTGAGGTGGGAGTGATCATGCCATGCATGATTCCCTAAATTTGAGACAAACATATGTAATATGTGTGAAAATTAAGTATATATTGAGCCTGTTTGATAATCTATGATTAAAATTGTACAAATATGGATTGCACCTAATGTACTTTTTTGGAAATTCTATAATTTTTTATTTCTAGGGCTACTAGATAATAGTGTTATCTCTTTTTCAATAACACACTACACTAATGGTCTCTATGTTGTGTTATTGACCAAATATGTTGTTTCTATGTAAAATTAAAATTGATCTGTATACAACTATTTTTCACTATGTTTACCTAAATCTGAATTTTATATTCTATGTCTATGTATTGAAAATTATGTTTTGAGTAAAATAGGATGGCCTGATTCTTATGACCAACCTCTGTAAATGCACCCTAATTTTAGGGGGGTTATTAAATCTCTAAAATAACTATCTTTAAAATAAAAAATATGCATCCTATGTGTTAGATTAAAAACATATGATATCTATGTGATAAACCAATATAATATGTATACATTACATAAAAATGTAAAATAATATGAGCATAAGTTGGTAATGTATGAGGTATGTTATATATAACATTCACATGGTTGTCAAGATAAATATACCAATGTAAGACTGTATATGAACAATAAATCTAAGTAACTACCTAGGGGATGGGGTATGATGTCCATCAAGGCACCCAAAGAGGAAGGGATATGCATGAGGTCCATCATGGCATCATAAACTGAGTGTGCACAAAACAAGCAAGAGACAAGTGTCATGGCCATGTTGCATACATGAGATCATAACTAAAAACACATAAATCATGCAAAGTAGGCCAAGGGGCCATAATACAAGGGACATAGGCACATGTCACTAAGTTTGAGAAAGAGAAAACACACAAGGACATGTTTAAATGACCACATACACATAGAGCAATCAAGGCTAGATTAGAGCCACATGGAAGGACATGTTTAAATTTTTGCATACATAATCAAGAATACACACACAAGGATATGGGCACATTTCCAAAGCATACATTTAATGAAAGGAATTATCTTAGATCCATTAAATAATGGCATATTCAAATGCCCTCAAATCGATGTAGAATTAGAGAGATATAATCAAATCTAAACTAGTAAATCTAGAAATGAAAGCATGCATAAACATGTGGTACAAATCTATATAAAATCAAAGATATACATAAGCTGAGTCTATAGTAGTGGTAGTCAACACAAATATTAGTAGTATAGGATGATCAATATCAAGATATAATAAATGTTAAATATGTGATATAAAGTATAGAAAGAGGTAATTTGTTAAACCAAAATTTGTGTATTATTATTCCCCCAATGGGTGAATAATTGAAAGGAATAAGTGAAACATGTATGATAAAAACTGACTATACTATCATAGATAACATATGTCACACTTAAAAATAGAAAGAATGTAAACATGGAAATGCATACAATCTAAAATTTTGTATTTTCTAAGAAATTTTTGAATGTTTTTATATTTTTTTGAGAATATTATATTGTTTTATTATTTTCTAAGTATAAGAAATATGTACAAGTAATATGCAAAAGAGATTATGTAAAATTAATCTGAGAAAATTAAAGTTATGCATAAGTAAGGAGAGATACTACTAACCAATGAGTCTCACGAGAGACCCAACCTCAATAGATCCTGCATCAAAAAGAGGAATGGTGAAATCTTTTGAACTGTGATGGATGTGTTGTGACTAAATTGAATTGCACTATGAATCTGAATATTGTTCATTGTCAGTATCTTGGAAATTTTAGTAACCTATATTATTCTAATCATTATTATCATCATGATTTTGAACCAATGGAATGTTACTATTTACTTCTATTATATTTTGATAAGCATAGGGAATTACCTCATACTGTGGAATTGACCTTTTTGAATTATTCTTTGTAATATTTTCTATCACTGTCCCCTTTGAAAATATGCATATTGTAGGCATATGGTGTTTGGGAGGCTATTTTTTTATAAAACCTCTTTTGAGAATGTTTATTGGCTTAGCATGATTTTGAATGTGCAACATAAGTTCTTGATATTTTTGTAATATTACCTATGTATCTACATCTTGTGCCTTGATAAACTATGTATATGAATGATTTTAATTATTATGTTCCATAAATGCAAAACCTTGTTGACCCACATTATCAACTACTAGACTAGGAGTAGTGATGCCTTAGACATGCTTTCCCAACCCTTGACATTGATAATCAAGATATTGTATATATTTTTTACCAAATCCATACTATTTTAAAAGTGGGACCTCATTTTGGAAAGGTATAGATGAATATTTTGGTTACTTTACCAATGTTTATTGTACTATTTTTTGCTCTAATTTTACTTTGTGAACCTTTTATTATTTTGAGTTATGTTTTGGTAACCAATTTTTAACTATTTCTAGATTTGACAATTTTTGAATATGTTCCTGTATCACTGTGGAATAGGCTTAACTAATTTATCTTGTATATGTTCCTAATTAGCAATGATGTTTTGTATATGATTTTCAATTCCAAACATGAATATGTGTGATGACCATGCATTTTATTATATTCACAATTTTATATATATATATATATATATATATATATATATATATATATATATCTTCATTAGATGTAGAGGAGGTAGGTTGATCAACTTAGATTTAATCATTTGCCTTAAAATATCGCTTGTGATTATATTTTATCTTTGAGTAGTTTTTGAATTACTAGTTATAAATGCACTTTTTTGTGATTTCTTGTTTTGATATGTAACATTGCATGCCACAAATTGACTAGGTGAAGATGGATATACATGATTGACACTAGTGTGTCATGGAAGATTTTATTTTGTAATATAATTTTCCAATATTGTAATATTTTAATTTAATATTTGATTTTGATTTTTATATTCTAAAATTATCTTTCTCATACTAATAATTTGATCCATTAGAGTCTCACAAGTGCAAACCCTAGTTACTTCTGATTAAACATGTAGGCACACACCTTGTAGAGAAGAGGTGGAGTCATAAATAGGCTATGGGAATTAGTAAAATTATTATAGGTTTTTTCATCTCTTGGAGGAGTGATAACATAGACCTAGTTAGAGGGAAATTATCTATCACCCTCATAGAGATGAGGAGGATAAGTAGATTCTTTCATGTTCATAAGATATAGCATTGAAACTTGAAAGATGGTTGTTAGGGTAGAACATATGAAGTATAAAAAACCTAACATAACCATTAAAAGTAGGAAATAAAAAGATAAAAACCTTAATAAAATATATGGCTAGGGTTTTTTAACTATTTAAAGTAAGTCAGGTTCACCAAATGATATAAATCTTAGGGGGATTATGGAATGTAAAACCCTATGTTGCTAGTGTTAGAATAATAAATTAGGGAATAAATATGCAGTAATTATAGCTAATGATTTATACAATAATTAATTTTTTTGATTATTCTATAAATAAAAAATGAAATAAAAGAGATGTACTTAGCTATAAATTAACTGAGACAGATGAATTATAGGTTGGAAACTAGTATAAAGATTATGCAAGATGTCACAGAGACCATGAGTCAAAAATTCTCCTAGATAATAACATAGTCTTTTAGATAGTAGTGTACTATGTTAGTATCCTATGGGGTGTGGTAGTGTCTTTATATAAGTAGGGATAATGAACTTCTAGGTGTACCTTTGCCTAGTTTTGAGACACTTGTGCCTGAGTGGATGATTGTTGGTTTGTTGTCTGTTTCATGTTTTGAATGTGAAACTATATGTATCTATATTTTTTAGGGTATTTTAGGATCACAATTAGAAGAGAGTGTAATTATTAAGGTAGGTTAGACATGACCTCAACACCCCATGTGTTGAGTGTTACCTACATGCTAATACCTTGAGAGGGGATCAAGCCTGATGTAATTCTCCCAATCTAAGTTTTGGTGTAACTACAAGTGAATGCTACTATGAGTGTTGGTTTGAGTGATTTGAGTGTGAATTGAGACTATAAATCTAATTAATTTGAGATTTTTAATGTTGTATATGGGTTTATGTAGAAGTAGGGTAGAACAAGGATCAATGACCTTGATTTGCACAACTATTTTTGAGTTTATTTATGAGTATTTGCATCTAATTTACATATAATGGATAAGTGATTGAAAGTGGTCTATATATAATGTCTTGGTGCTTTTCAAGATATTAAATAGGTCTAGGCCAACCCTAAGAGTGATTTATGGAACATAAAGATATCCATTGGGGGAGTAAGGAGATAAAAGACACTAACACAGTCCCTAGGTCAATATTGTAGTGCACTAGTGTCCAAAGGGCCGCAGTGTCTATGTGGAAAACATTGGTGAACAAGGGGATTGCATGCCTAAGGGATGGCTTAGTGCTACATTTGGTATATCTGGGAGTGGGTTGGACCTGCACAAAAGTTGGAAAATGATCAAAAGAGGCCCTAAGATAGGACAAAGTGGTCTCAAGTGACACTCATTGCAATGAAATGACATTTAGATGACTTTAATAATATATAATCAGTACATATAATTTAGGATTGAAATTAAAAGAATAAGGTTTAGGGGTACATTTGTGTGTCAATATAACTAACTACCTTGCTTATTGACAACTTGATTCAAAAAAGATATAACATTGTAAGGATATGAAATTGAGATTAAGCCAAATATAGATAAATCTTGAAAGTACATATATCCAAGGAGATATATAGATAGTGAGAGATTGGAGGGCAATGCCCCAAATTTGGAACAAAATTGAGTTGCCACTTGCCAATTGAGATTAGATCATTTGTGTGACCCATTGATACTTTTAATCTAGTGAGGATAGATGATATAATCAATTCCAACCTAAAAACTTGGTAAGATTGAGTAATTTGATCATCTCAACCATATCAAAAATTCAACCAACTACAATAGTAGATTAGCTCAATAAAGTCTATAAAAGTCTAACTAAGGTATCAATACATAATTTTTTTAGAATCTAAAACTAATTTGGATTTTATAATATTATGCACAAATTTCATAGCATATGCACCTTATATATGTCTCATGCTAAAATTCTGTATAAAAATAGTACCAATGTATATAGTTCTACCACAACTATGAATCTGAATCATATAACTATGTGCTTTGACCAATTTATAAAATATGTAAGTGTGAAGAACATGCTTCCAAAGCATGCCCTCTATATATCCATGGATAAATATGAAATTTGATGTAATTACCAATATGGATAAAATATTTATAAAACATGCCCCCACTATAATATAGATATGTTAAATATTGAATAGGTGTAGAGAACATGCTTCCAAATCATGCCCCTACTGAATCTAAAAACTATGAATGTGTGGAAGCCATGCTCACATGACTTGCCCCCATTGAATTTTAGAACTATGAATGTGTGGAGAACATGCCTCTATGAAATTCCCCCACTAATATGCCTACCCCTTTGAGTTCAGGGAAAGATAGGAACTTGTAGTTACCTCACCTCAAAAGGATAAGATAATTATATAATCTATGAATGGAACCATGTAGCATATAGAAGGAACATGTCTAGGTAGATATAGAATTGAATCAAATAGAACCAATGTGATAACATGAAGGCCTATGATGCATGATAATAATCATGAAAAAATCTAGATAGTAATGGTATAATCTCAACAATCAAATCAAGCATACATACAAGATCACTCAAAATCAAGTCAAAAGGAAATGATCCAAGGAGACCAAAAACAAGGGGAATATTCAAATACTACACAATCTAAGGAAAATTATTTAGTCAAATGCCCAAAAAATTAAGGATGACATATTCAAATATCCATATAACAAAAAATGACATATGCAAATGTTAAAAAAATCATACATAGGCATAGGTGCCACAAGTAAAGGAGCATATTCAAATGATCAAATAAGGCATAAAATAACAAGGAAAGACACTCAAGTAAGTGCATAAAGTAAATCATAAGAAAAAATATAAACATGTCATAGTAGCCCATGGATCAAATGTGAGCTCAAACATGATAATGAAATATGATCATAGAACCATATAAATTGTGTGTATCTAGATCAAATAAAAATATTCCCCCAATGTCTTCATGACATAAGCAGAGTGAAAACCCAACATCCAAAATATGAATAAATCATGTATTTATGTATGCTTGTATCAAATTCAAGTTGAAGTGTAACACACATGTATGTATAAGTAACTGAGTATGCCATCCATCTACATAGAACTAACACATAGATGATAAGGAGCTAATATAACATAGTGTAATAATCTTATGATGCTTTTGAGGAACACATATAGGTTCAATATCTATCTCAATAGTATCAGTGATGCTCTATGTATGTGAATTATGACTATACAATCATGAATCAATAGTAGGATTAATAGGAATAGGAGTTCATGAAACCCATCATTGAATTCTCTATAGTTCCTTTGGATTGACAATATTAAAAACATTTTTAGGTACTCTAGATATTTGAACCTGGTACATAGTACATAAGGATTTTGTGGAATCCACTGCATCTCTCTAATTTGATGGTCTCTCAAATAATGACCACCTAGTAAACAGGATTGCTTGTTACTTACCCTTTTCTAGTGAATGAACCCTAGTAGTCTTGGTAATTAACTATTTGGGTATATATTTTTATTATTCAAGAGGATACTCATATGGAATTCTGGAAACTATAACTACCCAATTGGCATGAATGTATTTCACACACCCATACATTATAGAAGGTACTACTCGAAGTGTATGGATATAAGGTATTCCCAATAACATATCAAAGATCCCATGGAAGGTATAAATTAAAATTTGTAATCACATGTGTAGGATCGACCTATAAATGTAGGTCATACTCACCAAGAACCTTCTGGGAGGTCCCATCAAATGATCTAACTGAACTAGTAGAAGGATGTAAATTATGATGAGTATAACCCAAGGGCATAAGTAATGTCATGGTGTAAACATTACTTCTTATACCATTATTAATCATAACATTACATATAGGGTGTTTATCAAGGTATGCTCAAATGAATAAAGAATGAATATTAGAGTCATCATCCTTAATCTCAATGTCATCAAAAGAAATAGAGGGTCTTTGAACCATATGAGGTATATGTCATGTGTAAGTACTAATAATCCAATCTAGTGGGTGACCAAAATGTGATGGAGGAGGGTGTGCATTATATATGAATTTCACTTATGATTCCTTATTATAATATTTTTACAAAGGATTATTAATATTTTTTGTTTGAGGTGATCACCAAGTTGTGAGCCTGATTCCTTTAAAGGATTATCAAATGCAATCTTTTGGTCATTGATAAGATCTTGGATCTTGTGATTCAATGTAAAGCATCTTCTTTTAGAATGCCCTAGTCTTTGTTGATAACCACAATAAGAATTCACATCATATCCTTTAGGTAGAGGTCAACTCATATCAAACTCAATAGAATGAGGGAGAGATATAAGATGGCACACTAGTAACCATGAGAGTAATGAAGTTGGGAACTTAGGTATTTAAGAAAACTATCTCTTTACTGCATTAGATAAAATAATTTGATTAAGCTATTTTGAGAATATGTTAACTATGGTGGTTGTTTCCTTTTTAGGCTTAGGTATTTTTACTTTATAAACTGGTTTGATTGTAAATTTAGTACGAGATGTAGATGCAACTAGTGTGTTAGCTACATACTTGAGTTTATTCAATGAATTAAGTTTCATTTTATGATCCTGTAAAATATGGTATAAGTAATCAAAATATTTGAAATTCTTAAAATAATGGAAGCATGAAAAGGAGCAAGGAAATTTTACTTTAAGACATATTCATTGATCATTTCATTGGTTCCTTATTTAATTTTGTCAATTTGAGCATAATAAAATTTTAAAAAAATATTAATGTAAAAGTGTGCTAAAAATTGATCTACAACAGGTTTGAATGCTTTCATAGATTGGAGATGAAAATCATAGAACTACCTCAAAGCATAGTCATTGAGGTTTTTTGGAAAAAAATTGGTCAAAAGTTTATCATTGGAGGCATAATTAAGGCATGTCTCATAAAATCATCAAAGATGCTATTCAGGATCACCTTTGTCATCATAAAATGGAAACTTAGGTAGAACAAAACTAGTTAATGAAGGGTGCAAAGATATCTGAAGTGTAAGAGGGTTATGCAAGACATCTTGTGAATCAATAACATGAAGAGATTTTAAAGATTTTTGTTCAATGTTTGTAACCTTATCCTCCAAGGTATTTATAACTTGAAGGAGTGTTTGAACTGTAGACCTAGTGGGATTTAGACTAATAAGTCAAGTAGTCACCTAAGGGGCTGTAAACATGGTTTGAGTAGTAGTAGGCATTGAAACCAGTATTTGTGTTGAAACAATTGATAATTCCATGGTAGATGTAAAAATATTAGTCTCAAGAAATAAAGGTTTAAACACATAACCCATGCCCCCACTAGATGTATTATGTTGTAATGTGTTTAAGGGGAGGGATGTTTCAACTATAGTTTTTGAATTTTTTGTTTCTAGTATAGTTTTTATGATCCCATCAAGATATTTAGGGTTTTGTATAATATTCTCATGAAAAAATCTAATTGCTTGCACTTGATCATGGTCTATTTACTCATTTTTATTTGTTTCATGGCATTTATTATCAAAATTTTCTTCTATGGCAACTCTATCGGTGTTTTTAATTATCAATGTGTATATCATCATGGTCCATAATATGATATATTTCATTGGTTTGAGACATATTAGATGGTGGGAGGGGAAATTCAATGTTTTCAATAGGCACACCTCCCAATCTAGGGATATACAAAGGTTGCATGAAAAATAGTAGAAATATGAAATGAAATAATACAACAATTTGAAACCCTAAATAGGTTAAAACCATAAGAATAAAAGAAAATTATATTTTTATGAATTGGTTTCACCAAATTTTTAACCCTAAAATAGATGAGGATCCTTACTTTAGAGTATATAGGGTTAATAATATATAAATGATATTGTACAAAGGTGATAATCATATCTACAACATGTCAATTGGGTGTTAAACTTAGATACAAACATACATTAAATTTATTATAATGATAATAGGTTAAATATATAAATCAAAACTAAGCTATGTATGGAAATGACAAAGAAGTAATATACTTAGCTAGTTTTCATGCTAACACAATGTTGGATATAGAACAAGAAAACATTAGGTTGGAAGATGGTTCTAGAATAGTCATTAGATTATGGATTTGATGCTTCTAAATCTCTAGACACTAACATAATCCTAGAATGGTTGCATCAACATTACTATCTAGGTTAGACATAAATATCTTGTACAAAATACCTGCTAAAAAAAGATGCGACCAACTGGATGCTTCTAGGTTTGACTTTACCTTTGTTCTGGTTGATTTAGATCCAAGTCATGGACTATCATTGCTCATGAATTTAGAAAACCCTTTTAATTCATTATGGGTAAAAATAGGTAAGTTGTAAAATGGTATCAATCTAACCCCAAATACCTTTTGATTAGTAAGTGCTACCTACATAGCCAATACTCTGAAGAGGGCTTCAGACTAATGTAGTTCTCCCCTATGTATTAGCTTGTGTGTAAATCATAAAATATGTGCAATGAAATTAAATTAGTAACCTATATTATAACTTATAAAATATAGCTCTTGAAATAATCTTTTATTACTTTAGACCTAAAGATGTGATGTTCTTATGACTAATATGGAAATAGGGAAGCTTTGTTCAATTGAATGTTTGATAGAGTGATTTTGATGAGTTACCTTGGTCTCTCTTGCTATTTTATAGGTGAGGAATGAATGGGGGTTGATATTATATTTATACCAATCCCTTTGGATAATTATCTCACATTAAATCACTTAGGCTGACCATTAGGAGACATTTCTTTTAAAAAATAGATTACTTTAAGGCACATGACACTAGTATTGATACTAGTGTTTATCTTGAATATTAGTGTCTAAGAAGAAGGAAAGTAGATATAGGTTTAGAACTTATAGATATGAAATTTAAGTAAATTATAATTATTTTGGACAAGATAGAAGGCCTAGATCATCAATAAATACTAGTCAGATTAAGAAATAGGTCAAAGAGCACAAGATAGAGCAAATGCGAGACTTGTAAAGGTAGGAAAAGGTCTAGAATTAAGAGTAACAACTAAGGTTTAAGTTTTCCAAGTGTACAAGACTAATTTGTTATATAATCCATAAATATCATCTACACATGTAATAAAATTGAATCTTGAAAATTTGAAAAAGTTTTCTAATTTAAAATAATACATGACACTACCTTTGTGTGTAATTATTATTAATAAAGAAAACTAAAATAAACTTATTAAAACATAACTTGCATTATAAGTTAAGTCTAAATGTAAAAATTAAATAAATATTTTTACTTAATTTCTAAATAAACTAAAAATAAATTAAATGTGACAAGTTAAAATCACTAATAAGATATAGAAATCATGCAAGAAGTTTCTTCATCAGCTAAGTAAATATGCACACTCACATGCACACGAGAAAAGATAAAGTTTAAAATTAAAATTATAAAAATATAAAATCTAGAAATAGAGATATAAAAATATAACTTTCAAAATATAAGTTTTACTGAAATAAATTTAGATTTCAATAACTAAACATTTAGTGAATACAGTGAACTAAACTCTAACGACACTTCTAGCTATTTTTTAAGAAATTCTTAGAAAATGTTCAAAATTTACCAAATAATTAGTTTAAGACACAAATTAATTAAATAAACTTTGTAAACACATAAAAAACTAAATAAAATAATTTTAACACTAATAATTAGGTGCCCAAATTGGCATCATACTCAACATTCCCCCCTTTGACACAAAGAGGAGAGTTGCCTATCATCTACTTGAGTCTTCCATGAATGTGATTGTACAATAACTTGGTGAGAATATCAAAAAATTAATCTTAAATTATTACATAATCAATTAAAAAGTGTTTATCATTGACTATGTCTCTGACAAAATGATGTTTGGGTTCAATGTGCTTGGTTCTAACATAGAAAACTAGATTCTTAGATAATTGTATTGCCCCATTGTTATCATAAAATATATTTGTTGGATCAAGTTGAGCCTATTTGATATAAAATAAGAGAATTATCATCTATAATACTTTAATTAAATTTTATGTAAGGGTTGAATATTAAGCTTTAGTAGAAGATAATAAAATTGTAGCTTGTTTATTTTAAGATCAAGAAACCAACCCACTTTTTAATAAAATAATAACCTGAAGTTGACTTCATGTCATCAGTAGATCCTCTCCAATATGAATATGTGTATCTAATGAGACAAAGGTATTTATGGTCTAAAATTAATACCATGATTATAATTACTTCTTACATATCTATAAATTTTATTCACTATTTTCAAATGCTTGAGTGATGGTTTGCCATAAATCTATAAACTAGTGAAACCTCATAAATGATATCAAGTCTTGTCATATTGAGATAAATAAAATGTACCACGATGATTATGAAAGTATTTTAATTATATTAAATAATTCCATTCTCTCATCATATTTTCTTCACTTGTAATTGAAATGTTTGTGGGTTTCAAATCTTGAAGATGGTACTTATTTAACATGTCTTAGGCATACTTGACTTGACAAATGAATACTTTATATTTATTTTGATGCAATTATAAATTAATAAAATAATTAATAAGTAACATATTAGTTATAATAACTTATTATTTGATATATTTTTTAAAACTATTCAACATCTCCATAGAGATACTTGCAAATATCAAGTCATCTACATAGACAAACTTATAAAATATTAGAACTAGATGCTTAAATGTAAAGAGTTGGATAATTTTAAATTATTAAAAATCTTTGATCTAATAAAAAAATATAAATTATTGAGTACCAATCTCTTAGAGCTTACTTCAGCCCATAAATATCTTTCTTCAAATTATATACTCAAAATTATCTACCTTTTACCTCAAAACATTGTGGCTAGCCCACATATACTTCTTATTCAATCACTTCATTTAAGAATGCACTTTTGACATATATTTTATGTATTTTTAATCCTTTATAATAATCTATAATAATAATTATTATTATATTATCTTGATTTTCCAAGGTACATATATTTTCTCATAGTTAACCCCATATGTTTGTGCAGATTATTTTGTAACCAATCTAGCTTTTAGCTTGTCCATTGTACCATTGATCTTAACTTTAGTATTGTATACCCTATTTATACCAATTACATATTTATTAAAATGAGTATAAATTAAATTCTATGTATCTTTCCTCTCAATTTAATCAATCTCTAATTTCATAACATCAACCCATTCTTTATTTTGATTAGCTTCTGCATAACTTTTAGGTTTACTAGCAACAAATGAGAATGCAAACATAATATTTTATCAAAATTATCATAAAAAATTTACATTTATGATTTTTAAGCCTTTTAATCTTCCTCTCATAATTATTATCTAAAATTTTATTCACTGGATGTGGATTCAATAATGTTTATTCTTGTTTGGAGTTGATGTAGATGGATGACTAGTCACTTGTGAAGAGCTAGTATTATATTTTGTTAAACTAGAAACATGTGTCGGACTTTGTAATCCCTAAAAATAAAATTCAATAATATTTCCACCTTAAATTATCATCTGTATAGATACATGATCGTAATCAACATACACTTGATTTTCAAAAAAAAATTAATCCATAGAAACAATTGTGGATTTACTAGTAAGATTATAAAACTTGTATGATTTACTTTCATCACTATATTTTGTGAAATTATGAGAAATAAACTTAGGATAATTTATATTATCCTTACCTTTATGTGTATTGATTTTTTATAATTATCTTTAATTCAAATTGGATGGATTTTATATTTATAAATTGTACTTAGATTTTGAAGAAACCATCTAACTTGCTAAAACCATCTTTGTGACTTGTCATGTGATTTGAGCAACTTGAATCAAGAGAAATGTTTTTTTCTTTCTTATATTTCCACATTTTAGGTGAGACAATAATTTGATACCTATTGAACATCACTTTTCTTATATTTAAAAACTTTATTTCCATTCTTTTTATTAACTTGATTCTTACCTACTAGTATCCTGTAATATTTACTAATGTCTTAGTTTTTTACAGTAATGACAAGTAAAAATATTTTTTGTTCTTACCTATGAAGTTAGCTTCAGATTTTCTCTCTAAATTTAATTTTTTTAAACTCAATTGATTCTAGTTTTTATTTTTCTCTTTGGTTTTTGAAACCTTTACCTTTATTTCAAGTGCTTGTTCTAGACCATGTTATAGATTTCCTTCATATATTCTAACCTTTTCTTCATGAGATAAAAGAGATCCCATTAACTCATAGACACTTATAGTGTTTATGCCTTTAAACTCTTAAAGAGTGATAAAAATATGCAACCATATTTAGCTTAAATATCTCAAATTTTTTCTTGATATAACACTATCTTAAATAATTTCTCCATAAACCTTAATTATATGCACTAAATCATTTATCCTTATGCAATAATATTTAACTCCTTAAGAATCTAACATTATCAAGTTCTCAAAATTCAAAGGGTTTGGATTTTTTATTCTCTTACTTTAATTAATCCTTGATATGAATTATCTAAGGTATTCCATGCCTCATGGAAATTATTGCATCATGCAATTCTTGGATAAATACTTGGGTCTATGGCACTTTGAAGATAGAATAAAACTTATGCATCTATTTTTTATTCATCTTTTTTTATTATTTTATGATTTTTATCCAAAGTATTCTAATTTTTAGGTGGTGTATCCATGGATAAAATTCTCCCAAACTCCTTTTCATACAATAATTCTCTTCAGTTGATCATTCTAATACTCAAAATTATCACCTTTGAAAACATGAATATTAATAGAAGTAAATTTCAACAAAACCATTATTTATTATAATAATAGTCTTAAACCCTTATGAACCTTTATTGAACATGAATTTGATACCAAATTAAGGTTTTAAATATATTAGGAGAGGGAAAATCAGCTTTGATTCACTTTAAAATTGAAGTTATTTATTAACCAATCTATTTCATAATTACTAACTGTCAAACTAATTGTGTTGTAAGTGAGATTGTCGACCAAAAATTGTATTAAATAACTTTAAACGTTAAAAAATATGTTTGTTGGTCTAAATTATTGTATGCATACAATAAATTCAAAGTTAAAACGTATAAAAATATTTTCTAATTTGAATTAATGCATCACACTACCTTTGTGTATAATTCTTATTAATAAAGAAAGCTAAATAAGCTTATTATAAGGTAATTTACATTCCAAATTAAATTTAAAATTAAAAACTAAATAAATAACTTTACTTAACCACTAAGTAAAATAAAAATAGATTAAAGGTAAAAATTTTAATACATTGATAATATATGCATATCATGTATGAAGCCTCTTCATCAGTTAAGTAAACATGCACACTGGACAAGTAAAATCCTAAAAATAAAAAATATAAGAATAAAAATATAACTCTAAAAATAAAAATTTTACTAAAATAATTTAAATTTTAGTTAACTAAACATTCAGTAAACTACAATGAACTAGAATCTAATTGACACTTCAAACTATTTTTTTAAAATTCCTATAAAATGTCCAAGAAAATAGAACAAATAGGACAAGTTGGGGGAGGAACTTGGTCTTGAAAATACATTTATCAATTTACTCTTTAGGGAATAATCTTTCCTTAAGGAAGAGGTTAAGATATCACATCAGGGGATTATAATTCTCAATAACAAGGAGGATCTTACAGAAGTAAACTCTAAGATAAAAAAAGCTTTGGGATAAGGTGGGTTCACTAAAATGAGAGAATGCTAAGCTAAAAGATAATATTAAGATATTAGTATTGGTTAGTATAGCTTATATGAAAAATAACCTAGTTGATATGGAATCTCTTAGAAGTTTGTTGTGAGGTTTGATAAAATAGGTTGAGGCATCCTTAGTAAGAAGATCAAGTGAAACGGTTATGCAAAGGGTGTTGGTTAAGTTCTCAATAGTTTTAAGATCTAAGCATCGACTTGAAGAGGATGATTAGAATTTGGGACGAAGTCTTCAGAGCCCAAAACTATTAGCTATATTTTTGCTATTTTTATCATTTTTGGGATGTTTATTTTCTTATTATCTTTGGGTGTGATTTGATGTAATATTTTCTATCTATTTGGGTAGTTAGGCCCTTTATTTTTGGTCTCTTGTATAGTGTTGGGTCCCTGATTCAAAAAACCCCTTAGTTTACTAGTGTAATCATATAAAAATGACACTTGAGTGCTAAGAGTGTTACTTGAGACCACCCATACATAAATTAGCCTTAGACCTAGCTTAGGGACTATTTAAACATTTATCCCTCATTCTTGTGGGCCAAATGCATCCCCAAACATCACTAAAGTAGTCTTAGACCCTTACTTTAGCATCATGTCCCCTCCTCAAGTTCTGCCACTTAGACACTAGTGCTATAATTTAGACAGTAGCGCCAATGGCACTAGCATCCTAGTTTGAGTGTTATTATCCTTTTCCTACCTATAGCCACCAATGGATATATTTTCAAATCAACAACTAACTAGCGTTAGCCTAGACCTATTTTAAGACCTACACAAGCACTAGAACAATATATACATGACTTTTATCACTTTATTTACTAGATGGAAATAAGAGGTAAATAAGATAAATTAACTCATAACAAGTGCATAATCAAGGTAAATAATCTCTATTTTTTCCTAATTCTACATATAGTCATCCACACCTATCCCAAGCTCAAAATACTTAAATTTCTAGTCTTAAGACTCACTCAAAGCACTCAAACTAACATTTATACTAGATTCAATTACATTTTCATCAGCACTTAGGTGGGGAGAACTACATCAAGCTTTATACCTCTTCAAAGTATTGATATGTAGGAAACTCTCATCATAATAGGGTGTTGAGGATATCCAACCTACCACACTAACATCACACTTTACTTGTTGTGCCAATCAAATGCCCTAATAACATAGAAGTCTATTGTTTATATATAAAATTAATCAAAATAGGTCACTGATATGGATCTATAACTTGTGTACATAGGAATAGGCTTGGTAAACTCAGACACATGTGTACCTAAAAGATTAGAATAGTTTTTCATAGAATACACTAACACCACAAGGAGGACACTAGTACCATTAATGCTACTATCCAGTTAGGGTGCTACTATCTAAGAAGGGTTTTGGCACTTAGATCTTGTCTATGACAATTATATCAACTCTTGTCCTAATTTTTAGCCACCATATCTTCTATCTCAGTTAGTTTCAAGCTAAATACTTGTTTACATCATTTATTGCTATTTTTAGATAGGTCAAGATAGGTCAATTATATTACAAATCAATTGTTATTTTATTACATATATTATACCTTGGTTTAATGTACTCATCTCCTTGAATAACTTAGGGATTAAAATCCATAAACCCTTAAATTTTATATCATTTGGTGAATCCACATTTCTTTAAATATTGATTTAAAACCCTAATTTCATCCTAGGGTTTGCCTTCTTTATTTTCATGTAATAAATTAGATTGTATTAGATTCCAATTTTTCTTGAATTTTTCACAACATAACCGATCCATATCATTCCTCTATTAGGTTTTAATTGATTAAATATTTAAAATTTTGTCTAAAACCATCCAAACCTTAGATCCACATACTATATCCTCAAACACTTAAAAATTATCCCCTAGGGTTTCAAATAAAATTCTATTTTTTTATCATTGGGATGAATATTTTTCATATTTGCACATATACTTATGTTAAATTACATTCTACCTACTATGTGTTTGTTATTCATTTTTTACATTATCTTATTTGGCAAGTTTAAAATGACATCCAAGAAGCCTCTTTCCCCTCATTTATTTGATCAATTTTTAAACTTTCCACATAATTATATAAATGAATGGACAATTTTTAAAGATTGCATACTAACACATGATAATAAGCATAATTTTATTTATAATGATGATGTTTATTGTAATGATGGATATGATGATTAAAATGAACATGAAAATCAAAGTATTGATGAGGATAGATTAAATTCCTATTCTTCTCTTTCTCCTCTCTCTTCTCCTACTTCTCATAATCAAACAAACAATATAAGGTCAAAATAACCCATTGTAGATTGTTTTTCTTTTCAATGTGATCTTATATTTTCAATCACTTTTACCACATGCTTATTCAAATTATAGCAATACAAACACAATAAAATTAATTTTCCTTTGCATAATTCAATTAACATTATACATGATGTTCCTAGCATAGAAAAATAAAATTCATAATATTTACCCTTCTTAATTCAATTTGAAAAAGCAATGATATTTCACCTTTTACCGATGCACAAACTAAAGTGGATGATATTATTTTATCACCTTTTACATTTCAAGACCAACACAATGATTCTATGCAAAATTTAGGTAATTCAAATATCTCTAAATCTTCTCTTATAGGTGATAATGTTCCAAATGAGAACGTGATTGCTACTTATTCTACCCTTGACTCCAAGATTGAAAATAATTACATGGATTCCACTCATAAATAGTGAAGACATGCATTGTATTACACCTACACATGATGATATATTTCATAGTAGTAAAAATTTAAAATATTCTTTTACTCTCTCTCTAGTGATCATGCGAATGATAATTCTTCTACTCTTACTTCTACAAATGAAATAAACTCTGATTATGATGAACCTTGGAATAACAATGATTAATATGATTTTGGTGAAGAAAACATTAAGTCTAAACCTTAAGTTCTCTCCCTAATTCACCCATCTCTCATGTTTAAATTGATTACTTATTAAATACTATTTCAATTGAAATCATGCATTTAGATAAACACAAATGAACTTATACTTATGTTCATAGTTCACACAATTTACATTCGCATGATAATAATGTATCTTCTAGTCTATTAGCATGTGATCCTTCTTTTTAAATTAATAAAATAAGAGATACCAATGAATCTCCCTCAACCCCCCTTACTATAGTAAAACCTATTTCTCATCCTAACCTCCGTGAGGGTGATAACCCATTTTCCTCTCACTAGGTCCAAGCTATCACCCATACAAAGGCTACAATGAGCAAAACCAAAGGTCCACGATGCAGTATACCAATGGCTAAAATTAATAACAATATTCAAGAATTAAATTAACCTCTTGATGATGTAAAAATACCTTCACAATAGGCAATATCCTTGATGTGCATGATTTGGATGCCTTACAACAACAAGTACAACATCTCACATTAGAAAGTAAAGCACATCACTAGTCGGATGATTATAATATCATCCATAAAAATCCCATCCCACATAGAATTTATAATGAAAAGTTTCTATCAAATTTATAGATACCAATATTACCAAAGTTTAATAGACATGGAGATCCATACTTTCATATAAAAGATTATAGGAAATCTATGGCACATGTCACTATAAATTTGATTCTCTTCAATTATTTCCCAGGACTCTAGAGGGTTAGGCATTAGATTTCATCATTCACTTTATAGTGGTTCACTATAAATATATGATGATTTATAAGAGGTCTTTCTCATGAATCATATTTTGAATAAGTGACCTCAATTAAGCTATTAGAGGTTGACTTCATTACATTAGGACCAATAATAAATAATAAATAAATACATTCTAAGATTAAAAACATGTATACAACAATTGATCTACCAATCAATAGATTTATAAGTATAATACATATTTTATAGAGGCATCATTTTTCCTCTTAAGAAAAAAATTATTATATGAGACATCTAAATCATTTTTTCATCTATGTTACACATCTATGGCATTAGAGAAGAAGTTTGGACTAGTTGAGACACATTCAAAGATAGATTTGGATTTAGATCTGTTAGAGTCACAATTATCTAATATGGTACATAAACCTAATCCACCTATGATTAAGGAAAAAGTGGAATAGAAAAAACTAGAGGCAAAGATCCACTTTACATAACATCTCCTACAATGGATAGATCATAGGACACCAAAAATAGGGCCATACAGTTTTTAGATAGAGATTGACCTCATGACATATTATTCATATTACTAAATAGGGGGATGATCACCCTTCCTCCTACTCAACATCTTCTAGCGCATCATTTGTAAAGAATAAGAAACAAACCATATTAAAATTATCACATAATCAGTAGACATTAGGATAATAATTTTTGTGCACTTAAAAATCATATTTATCAATGTGTTGATAGAGGAATTATAGCATTCACATAAGGGGAATCAAGATATATTTCTCCACATTCTTCCACATCACACTCTGATATGAGTGAGTTATCTTAGGATGATCCTTTTAAGGAACCATTGGTTAATAATTGAATGAGCCATGTAGTGTTGGAACATAAATATATAGTGAGAGGGGGGTGAATTAGTATATTAATTGACTTAGTAATTTTCAAAAATATATATAGGTTAAAACAAATATGTAGAGATCACACACATAAAAATTCACATGACATCAAATTTATATATAGAAAACCCATTGAGAAAAACCATGGTGATAATAGCTACTAAAATCTATTGTTCTAATCCATCCTCATAGTTCAAAGCCTCATTGGCAAACCTCAATGGTTATACATTTAAGGTAACAAACCCTAAGGAAACACCAATCCCCTAACTAAGTACCAACTTAGATAAACCTCACTAGTTACAATGTTTAAAGTAACCAACCCTAAGGAGACACCAATCCCTTAACTGAGTACCAACTTAGCTTATCTAATGGCACTAACCAATCAAATGTCTATGGAGCTACAACTCCAATTTACAAATAGATTCATAAATGAATCTAACTTTAACTATCTATTATAAGTTTAATCTATAACTACTCACTCTATGCACATTATCTCTATGTGCCTTTCTTCCTTTCTATTGCTCTCTCTCTCTCTCTGTCTATATATTTATATATTTGACACACTTCATCTCTCTCTCTCTGAAGCCTCATCTTTTCCTCTCTACTCCTCTATTTCTGTGTCTGTATATTTTCTATTTGACACAATTAGTAGCTTTATCTTTGACAATAATAACCTTTAATAGTATCCTAGATGTCATATATATAAGAATTTGATCTAGGGTTTCATATCATATTTGTATTCACACTAGTTCGCTAACACATCATGTTTTATTTTGGAATCAATTCATTATTACTTGAGATACAAGTTTCTCACATCTTGAACTCATGTACCACTACCATGATTCTTGGTCTCATTACTATCTTTAGCATATACTAGGATCTAGTTTTGATGTACATGCCTTGTTACATAATTTAGATTGATCACAATGATTTAACTCATTATCTGTGTCATGATTTATGGTTTAACTGTAAGTTCTTGCATGTTCCAATACTTAACCATTGGGATTAACAAACATTTAAATATCAATCATTGATCTTAAGTTTGGGACCACAATCTAATGATCTTCATTTAAACTTCTCAACTTTAAAATGTATCTATTTGATCGATCTCTGATATGCTCACATTCTCCATTAGATCCTTGTACACTTTTAAACTTTAATTGTTCAACTTTAAAATGCATCCATTGGTCTTCCTGATCCAAGCTCCTGCATGTGCTTAGATCTTCAAACTAGCATGATCTTTAATTTTATCTTGACATTAAACATCAAGCTCTATCCCATCTCATTATTTATTAGGTATTTATAATGCTTATGCTTTATTGATCTTATCAAACTTTCTCAATCTTTAACTTGCCATTGTGTCGATAAACATCAAGCACTTTATCCCATTAATTCCAATTGCTTTATTAGATCTCCTTTTCATGATTAACTGCTCACTATCAAATCTTATGATAATCTTGATCTTTATCTCTACTTATCTCTCAATAATGTGACACCTGGAATACTTGCATTGATCATTGAATAATTAACTTTAAACCATACATAGATTTACTATTCAATGTTCTGTGATTGTGACACTTATCACTAACACATTTAATTAGAGGTGCATTTGGTGTATTGACTTTACTACACATTGTTGGATCTTCAACATAAGATTAAGTGCTATATGTTGATCAAGGTAGGATAAATATTAATTTTAATACGTAGGAAATATAAATTCTTGATCACATCTTTGCGCTGATAATTGATAGGTTGAAGGTGCCAATTTTATAATGATGACAAGGGCTTAAGATATAACTTAAGAGACCAGGTCCCAGACATATCCATTCAACATCAAAATAGAAAAGCCTATGAATTTTATGACTTAAACCCTTAAGGTTTAACTTAAAAACCCTATATTGTTTGAGAACAAAGATAATTCAATTTTAGGCTCATCACTCTTCATTTGAACCTATAGACCATATATCTAAGATGCTCATGAAAAACCCATAATAGATCTTATATATGTTTCCTTTACAACTGTCCATAAATAGTCTTTGTAAAAGCATGACAACTTTACAAAACCTTGTGCAGATTTGACTAAGTATTGGGGACCATTTGAATATGCCTGGAAGGCTAACTTTACACCCGCATAACTCTTATTATACGTAGTCTCATAACCTATAATTTATTGCATAACTTCCTCGTACATAGGGGATTCCATTCATATTCTCTAGAAACCTTCACACATGCAAGATAGGACATCATAAAAATGCCTACTCAAATTTTTTTTGTAATCTACAAATTTGACTAATTGTGAAAAAACACTATCAAAATGCTTGGGAGCCCAAATTTTCTCATTCATATCTTTTTTTTTGCACTACATTATGTGACCTAAGACTCAACACATAGAAACTAAACAAAAAGATGAAAAAACCCATATGATCATTTTATCCTAACACCTCCATGTGTGAAAATGCTAACCTCATCAATATGCTTACTTAGCTCTGCTTGAATCCTTTTGCAAATTTGGCTAAGTATAGAAACTTAGTGAATTTTATCTAAATAGCCAAATTTACATCCCCATATCTTCAATTTCATTTCATCACATGATTTTAAATCTAGTGCATAATAAGTAAGGACTAATTTCATCACATCCATATAACCAACTCCCCCAAACTCATCCACATGTGTTAATGGTGATGTCAGTAAACTACCTTCTCAGATATTTGTGTCATAGACTCAAAATGTCTAGATGATTAATAGGAAGAACTAAATGAATTCTACTCATGCACACAAGCATTTCAATCATCCTTGGCCTTTGATAGGATCCCTTACACATACCCAAATCATAATACTTGGTTCTAAACATAAATGGCATGCTCATAATGTCCCTTTTGACATCAATGATAATCATATTTATGATAATCTCCCCTTTATCATTGATGGAAAACTAAATTCTCTAATTTTCTAATATTTTGATCCTTTTCTAGCATTGCTTGTATTATTTTATGATGAGTATGAACTAAATATATTCATACCAAACTTGTTCCCAATTAGGCAATGACACATTTCCTAATACTCAACTTGGACACTTGCTCTACTTCTTCTTTAACATTTTCACTTTATATTCAAACCTTTGCAAAGAGCATTTGCTCTTCTTCTCCCCTTTTGACATTAAAGGTAAATGGATTCTTTTTAACAATTTCTCCAAATGTTTTTCCCCCTTTATTAGTTAAAGTATTTTGTCTAAGAATCTACAAATATCAACTTATTAGAAATTTACAAAAGTATTCATGCATAGTTTGCCTTTTCTCTCTTCTTCTAGGGATTAAAAAAGTTTCTATGAGACTCCCCATGGACTCATGCCCTATCACTAGGATATATTAATGTGATATAGGAGCCACCACTCCCAAATTCTATCTCAGATACTCAAATTGTTCTTTGGGAAGATGTTTGGTGAATATGTCTATAATTTGATCTTGAGTTGGCACATACTCCATTGTGACCTCTTGATCTGTAACCTTTTCTCTTAAGAAGTGATACTTGATTAATATGTGCTTGGTTATAGAATGCATCACTGGATTATTAGATATATTAATAACACTTGAATTGTCACAAAGAATAGAGATAGATTACTTGTACTCTAATTTGATGTCTTTGAGTGTTTTCTTAATCCATAAGAATTGAGTGCAACATGCCACTACTACCACATACTTTTATTCTATTGTAGAAAGAGTAATTATCTCTTATTTTTTACTTAACCATGAAACAAGTCTATTTCCAAGGAAAAATGCACCACCACTAGTTCTTCTTCTATCATCCACACTTCCTTCCCAATCAACATCTGTATATGCTATCAAAGTGAAATATTCACTTGTAGGATACCCTAGACCATAGTCAATTATGATCTTGATATATATAAAGATCCTTTTCACTACATTGACATGTGAATCTTTAAGAGCATCTTAAAATCTTGTAACCATGCATATTTCTTACATGATATCAGGTCTTGATGTAATTAGGTATAACAAGCTACCTATCATTGATCTGTACATATTCTAATTTGCATCAAGGGACTCATCCTCTTTACTCAACTTGCATCTACTTATCATCAGAGTAATAACTAGTTTGTTATCTTCCATTCTAAACTTCTTGAGCATTTCCTTTACATACTTGGTTTGGGATATAAATATCCCTTCATTAGTTCATTTTTTTTGTAGACCAAGGAATAAATAAATTTATCCAAGCATAGAAATATCAAAATCACTTTGCATTTGTGTAGTAAATTCTTTGCACACCAATATTGATTTATTTTTTATAACATCTCCATCCTCATTGAGCTTGTTTCTAAAGACCCACTTTGTACATATCACATTCTTGTTTGAAGGTCTTGGAACTAATTGCCAAGTTTTGTTTTTTTCAATTTGGCTCAGTTCTTCTTCCATGTATTTTAGCTAATTCTCATCCTTCCTGGCTTCAACATAGATCTTAGGCTCAATTTTAGACATAAGATCAAAAATTACTTGCTCCTTGTTCATTACATGTCTTCTCCTTATTTTAACTCATTCATTCTTATTTCTAATTATTTGCTCTATAGGATTATCCTTTTGAATAAATATTGGATGTGCCTTTTCATTTGCTTCCTCATGCTCTTCATTAGCTACTTCTTCTTTAGAGTCTAATTCCTCATTATATATTTCTTTGTCAGGTTCAACATGTTTCATGCCTTCTTCAACCTTCACATTGATGCTCTCCACAATCTTGTGTAGCCTTTTGTTATAACATATATAGGAATTGATTTGGGTGGAATAACCAAGAAATATTCCTTCATCACATCTTGAATCAAATATTCCCAATTTGTCCTCTTTTCTCTTGATATAGAATTTGCTATCAAATAATCTAAATTACTTAATAGAGGTAGGATTTCCATACAATAGCTCATAATGAGTTTTGTCACTATTTAATCTCAGTTGAATTCTATATAATATGTATACTATTGTTTGGACTATTTCTCTCTAGTATCCATCAAGTAACTTGGCCTATTTTAGCATTGTTCTAGCCATCTCGTTGACTATCCTATTCTTTCTCTCAACAACTCTATTTTGTTATGGATTCCTTACTACAGAGTAATGCCTTTTGATCCCATGCTTCTCACATTACTCTATGAACTCATTTTAGGTGAATTCTACACCTTTATCAGATCTTAAGCATTTGATTTTTCATCCAATTGCATTCTCCACCATGGCCCTAAAGATATTAAATCTCTCAAATTATTGAGACTTATCCTTCAAAAAAGTTACCCATGTCATTCTTGAGTAATCATATACAAACAACATGAAGTATCTCTCTTATTTAGATCTTCTTATCTTAGTAGGACCACAAAGATCAGTATGAACTAATTCTAGAGGCTTTGTATTTGCATACTCCTTTGTGTAAAATTTAACCCTTGTCTACTTGCCTAGTTGACATTCCATGAAAGTAGTGTCTGTATGTTTGGTTATCTTGGGAATGTATCTAAAAAACTTATTTATGCTTACTTTGACTAGGTTATCAAAGTTAACATGACCCATTCTTCTATGCCATAACCAACTCTCCTCAATCTTTTCTATCAGGTAGCTATTACCATTCACTTCAACAAGATTATAGATGTTACTTTCAATCCTTTTCCCTTCTTCAATTAGTCTTCCAAATCTATTTAACTTACAAAATTATAAATTAAATGTGACTTTATATCTATTATAACATATTTGGATAACACTTAGTAGATTATGCTTCAATCTTTCAACATAAATGACATCATGTGTAGGTAGTTTTTCATCTATGTTCAAGGTTTCTTTACCTCTGATCTTTACTATAGTGTTGTCTCCCAAGCTAACAAATCCTTCCTTAAATTTTCTCAATTTAATGAAATTGTTGTTGTCACCAATAATATGCTATGAACAACTACTATATATTACCCATAAATTTTGCTCCTTGGCATGGAGTGCAGTTTGAGTAATCATAGATTGATATTTCACTTTCCACACTTCTTTGGGTTTCTTATATGGCTTATTTTTCTCCTTTTCAGAGACTTATGAACCCTTTTTCACTTTGGGAGGCATGTATTTCTTTTTAATTTATGTTTTTGGTCTTACAAAGTTTGTTCTACATTGTTTAGCTATGTGACCAAAATTATTGCAATTATATCATGTTACATTTGTATCTAACAAGGGAGAAAATGAATTTCTACTTACCAATTTTTTTCTCCTTTTAGGTAAAACTCTATAATAAATATCCCTATGTACAAAATAATTATAGGTATAACTATAACCATAGAAAGATGAGAAATACTTGGTCATAACATTTCTTTATGCAATATGAGGAGCTCTTATAAACTCTAGCTTCTTCAACTCTCTCACTTTTATGTATCTATCTGCTTCAGCTACCTTTGTATTATTCTTTTCTTCAAGCTTATTTTCTCCTTCATATTTCTTCACTTCAACTATGTTTGAGTCTATCTTTGTAACCTTGTAAGCTTTCACATTCTTTACTCCTAGTTCTCCTTCTACTTTGAAGTTGTCCTATAGGTTAGAAGATGTACTAGTTATGGATATTTTTCCCTTTTCATAACCAAGACCTAATCTCTCTTTTGAAGGATTTTGAGAGTTGATAAATTCATCAATAATGTTTGATCCTTCTATCAACTTTAGACTTTTGTCTAGTTTTCCTTTAGCTTTCTCAAGCTCTTTTATCAAATCCAATATCTCTGCTTCTAAATTCATGCACTCATTATATTTAGATTGTAGTTCAAGTTTGACTACATCTTATATTATTTTAGCCTCTTCAATTTGTGTATTTAGGCTAACCACCATTTGATCTAATTTTTCAAGACTTTTGAACATTTTCTCAATCTCCTTTTGTCCAAGCTTCTTCTATTTTGAGTTCTCTTTTCTCAGCTTGTTTATTTATTCTAGAACACAAATAAGTTCACATTCTAAATCCACTTCTCTTTTTTGTTCTTCATCTAAGTCTTAAACTTCTTGATCCATAGAATTTGATCCTATTATCATGAATATGACTTCCTTTTCCTCAGCCATAAAAGCACAATCATGATTATCATCAAAACTATCACTAAAATCCATTGAATCACTATCTTCTTTTATGTATAAGCCTTTCTTATTTTTGAATAAGTTATAATTCTTGGAATAGTGAGTTTTCACCTTTTTAATATTCTCTTTCTTAGATTTATCCTTCTTTTTATAGGTTCATGTAGCATAAAAATGTCCTACTTTACTATAGTTAAATCATTTGAAGGGTAACTTATCTTTGTACTTTCTAGACCCTCCCTTTAATATTTTAACAATGTTGGCTTTTTATTCATTAATCTCCTCAAATTTGGATGTAGGTGCTTCTACCTTTACTGGTTTAGGTGCTTTTAATTCAAATTATCTCTAGAAGGTGTCTACTTCTCCCATTCTCATCTCATAGGCAGTGAGGGTTCCATGCAACTCATCAACAATGAGTTTATCTAGATCTCTTGCTTCCTCTATTACAATTTTTTTAGAGTCATACCTAGATGGTAGAGATATTAGGACATTTTTAACAATGAATTATTATTTCATCTCTTCTCCAAGGCCTCTAATTGCATTTACTATTTCATCTACTCTAAGGAGGTAGTCTATAATTTTTTCTTCTTCATTCATTTTAAGACTCTCAAACTTTCCTTTGAATGTTTATACCTTGTCCTACTTTACCTTGTCATCACTTTCATAGATGTTATTTAATTTTTTATATATATCTTGTGCATTTTGACAATGCATCACTTTTACAAACTCTAAATTTGAGAATCTACAAAGGATAACATTATTTACCTTAGCATTTCTCTCATATGCCTTCTTAGTAACCTGATCAATAGGAGTTGTAGTAGGGGTTGTATATCCATTTACAATAGACATCCATAAATCAAACCCTAATGAAGAAAAATATGCTTCCATTCTTATGCTCTAAAATGCATAGTTTGATCCATCAAAGAGAGGTTCCTTATTTGAGAAAGAGCCTTCTTGACTAGCATTTATGTTCACCATCCAACATCTACCTGAGATAATTAAGCTTCTTCTAAGGAACCAGTGCTCTGATACCAATTATTATAACACAAATATATGTTAAGAGGGGGTGAATCAATATATTGATTAACATAGTCCTTTTCAAAACATTTTAAAATAGATTAAATATCATATGCAAACTAAAATAAATATGTAGAGGTCACACACATACAAATACACATGACACCAGATTTATATGTGAAAAACCCATTGGGAAAAACCATAATGAGAATAGCTGATAAAATATACTATTATAATCTAGCCTCATAGTTTAAAGCCTCACTAAAAAACCTTAGTAGTTACACATTTAAGGGCATTGACCCTACACAAACACAAATCCCCTAACTTAGCATCACCTTAGTTAAACCTCACTAGTTATAATGTTTAAGGCACCAACCCTAAGGAGACACCAATCCCCTAATTAAGAACCAACTTAGCTTTCTGATGGCACCAAATAATTAGATGTCTATGGAGGTACAAATCCAATTTATAAAATAAATTCATAAATGAATCCATCTTTAACTCTCTATTACAAGTCTAATCTATAAATGCTCATTATATGTACATTATCTCTATGTGCCTTTCTTACTCTTTGCACGTCTCTCTCTGTGTCTGTATATGTATATATTTGACACACTTCATCTCTCTCTATATATCCTCTTCTTTTCCTCTCTACCCATCTGGTGTTGTGTTCTATATTTTCTATTTGACATGATCAGTAGCTTTAGATTTCACAATAAAAACCTCTGATAGTATCCTAGATGTTATATATATAAGCATTTGATCTATGGTTTTGTATCATCTCTATGTTCACACTAGTTTTATAACACATCACACTTTGTTTTGGACTCAATTTATTATTACTTGAACTACAATTTTCTCATGTCTTGAACTCATGCACCACCGTTATGATTCTTGGTCTCATTACTATATTTAACATATACTCTGCTTTACTTTTGATGCATATGCCTTATTACATAATTTGTATTGATTATAGTGATCTAACTCATTATTTTTGTTATGATTTATGGCTTAACTATAAGTTCTTGCATATTCTAATGCTTGAATATTAAGATGAATAGACTTTTAAATATAGATCATTAATCTTAGGTTTGAAACCATGATTTGATGGTCTTTATTTAAATTACTCAACTTTAAAATGCATCCATTTAATCAATCTCTAACAAGATCATGCATCCTCACATTGATCATTTACTAATTAAATTTAAACTACATCATAGATTTACTATTTGATACTCCATGATTATGACACTTATCACTAGTGCATTTACTCAGAGGTGCCTCTGACATATTAAATTTGTTGTGCATCATTAGATCTTCAACATATGATTAAATGATAAATCAAGCTTAAAAAAATATTAATTTTAATACTTAGGAAATATAAAGTCTTGATCACTGCTTTGAGCCAGTAATTTCTAGGTCGAAGGGGCTAGTTTTATTATGAGGACAAGGGCTTAAGATATAATTTAAGCTATTGGGTCCCAACTATATCTAGTCAACATAAAAATACAAAATCCTATGAACACCATTAATTAAACCCTTAGGGTTTAACTAAGAAACCTATAATATCTAAGAACAAAGATAATTCAATTCTAAACTCGTCACTCTTTATATGAACCTTTAGACCATATATCTAAGATGCTCTTGAAAAACCCATAATAGATCTTCTATTTATTTCCTTTGTAAATATCCATAAATAGTCTTTGTGAAATCATGAAAAAAATTTAGGACCTTGTGTATATTTGACTAAGTATGGGGACCATTTCAATATGCCTGGAAGGTTAACTTTGTACTTGCATATCTCTTGTTGCACTTAGTCGCATATCTTGAAATGTAATGTATAAGCTATTTTTACATAGGGTATTCCATCCATATATTCATCTACTATATAAACCTTCACATTTTCAAGATATGACATCATAAAAATCCCTATTTAGAATTTTCTTAAAATCTACAAATTTGACTGTGGGAAAACACTATCAAAATACCAAGGAGCCCAACTTTGCTCGTGCATATATTTTGTCATGCTATATTGCATGACCTAAGATTTAGCACATAGAAATTAGACACAAAGATGAACAAAACCATATGATCATTTTATCTTAAAACCTCTATGTGTGAAAATTATAACCTCATCAATATGCTTACTTGGTTTGGATTAAACCCTTCTGTAAATTTAGCTAAGTATAGAAACTTAGTGCATTTTGTCTGAGTATCCAGCTTTGCATCCCCATATTTTCAATTACATTTCATCACATGACTTCAAATCTAGTGCATAAAAATTAGGGACTAATGTGATCACAACCATATGATCAGATCCCTGAAACTCATATACACATATCAATGGTGATGTTAGTAAACTACCTTCTCATATTTTCTTGTCATAGACCCAAAATGTCTAGATGATCTATATGAAGGACCAGATGAATTTCACTCATGCACATAAGCATTCCAATCATCCTTAAACTTTGATAGGATCCCTTACACATCCTCAAATCAAAATACTTAGTCTTGAACATTGATTACATGATCATAATGTCCCTTTTGACATCAATGACAATAATATTTACAACATGTGGTTTCTAGGACAACTATTTATGTGATATCTCATGCACTATGGATTCAAAAAATATGGTACCTAGTTTATAAAGATCAAAACATAGTCTCATTTTACCCATCGATTAAGATATTTGGAATCAATCACAAAGATCAGAGCATAGTCTTAGTTCACCCACCAATTAATATATTTGGTAACAATCATAGAGATCAAAGTATAATTTCAATTCGACCACTGATTAATATAATTAGAAATAATCACAGAGATCAAAGCACAATCTCACTTTACCCACTGATTAAGATATTTGGAAATAATCATAGAGATCAGAGCATATTTTAATTTCAAACATCAATTAATATATTTAGAAACAATCATAGAGATCATAGCATAGTATAAGTATGATAACTAATTTATATATTTGGCAAAGATCATAGAGATCAAAGCATAATTTTAGTTCCATAACCAATTAAGATATTTGCAAGACATGATGTAGAATAAAACATAATTTCAACATAATAACCAATTAAAATATTTTCTATAGAGTCTACAAATATATTTACTAGTAGTACACCATGAGCAATATGAGTTCCATAGGATATTCCTACACCTAGATAACATGATCAGTATGGTCACTTGTTTACTCTTCCATTAGGATTTAGATAGTGTCTACCATAGTCCACATGCTAGTTTATCCAACTTCACATATTTAGATCATAATTTTACTCCAAAATTAGTGTCAAATATGCTAGTTGAATATTTTGTCGATCAACATACTGATAAAGAAAATAGGTCTAATCAACCAAAGTAGGAAGATTGGTCATCCAAATGTGTAGGTTTACCACATCAAAAGGAGACTAATCTCTCATCTGATTAAGGGGAGGTTCCCTATATATATATATATATATATATAGAAAATAATACTCAAGGGTAGGATAAACATCCATCTCTCTTTTTTCAGATTTGATGGGTGCAGATCAAAAGAGAATTCACAAGGGAAATGACAGAAAGCACTCCTCTTCTTTCAGAAGTACTATTTAGCAAACCACAAGAATACTCTAGGTAGTAATTGCAAAATGTAACAAAGGACATAGTAACTAGCAAATTGAGATGTAGCACAAAGTCTCTACCTGAATTACCCAAGAGTGAGATATGAAGGACAATGAGGGCACAAAGTCGTCCCAAGGTCCTTTACACAAAAATGAAAAGAAAACACACCAAATTCTCTCCACAGTTGACTTCAGGATACCTTCTTGACTAATTTCACTAATCCTGCTTGTTGAATTAAAGGAACAAAAAATATATTAAGGAAAAAGACATAAGAATAGTTTCCCCAACAACAAAGATATCATAGCACAAAGTCTGAAAAGTCACTTGCTTTCTTATTCCAATAACAAAATATGATCAACAAACTGAGCTCAAAGTCTCAGTAATGCCTTTCAATTTGAGTAGAGTTTCATTTCTAATTGTCAAAAAGAGCCTTATTTACAATAAAAGAGAGCCCCTTATATAGCCTCTTTAAGAAGAACTCAAGAACAGTAATACATCATGTTACATTGAAATTTGTTAAGAAGATAGGCTAGAATTTAGGGGCATCTACCCATTTGCTTTTCTCAATGCAGAGAAACAAGTCAAACTATTGAAAGTTTACATCTTTCAATGTCCACCTGGTGATTTGATCCTTCTTCATCATTCTTCCTTTTTTGGTTAATTAAATCAGGTCCTGTAGATTTAATTTGATGTTCTGTTCCTTAGTCACTTTCTGCTGGTCTTGGCCTTAAAGCCTTTGAATGCATTCAGGTCCATAGATTTAAATTTACAAGTATCAATAGCTATTTTATGAGCCTTGAAATTGATGTTCACACACCTGTCAATACGCTTTCAATGGCTAGTTTGTTGTTCTAGAATTTGATGTCTTTGGGCAAGTCACCCCTTAGTCTTTCTTTGGCTTTCCTATTTTACATCCTCCTAAAGGGAAGGTGACCCTTCGACTTTGGGAAGTGTCCTTTAATTTAGCAACTGAGAGTCCCCTGCAAGCACACCTACCCTTTGGAGTCCTTCAGAAGCCTTTTCTTTGGAATTTCTCACGAACATTCCTGCGGGCATTTTCCTCAAGATTTTTCTACAAAAATTTTCCCATGGACAAAAAGTCAGCAAAAATTACACATAGACAAAAAGTCTATGGAATTGTTCCAATTTCTTTGCCTTTCATCTTTGGAAAATTCCTTTGAGTTTTCCTCCCATATTTGATTTCCTAAATTCCTTTGGACTTTTTGTCTAAAGGAATTCCTTCGGACAAAAGTCTGAAAGAATTATTTCTTGCCTTAGTCTTTTTTAATTGCCTTAAATAAAAATCTGAAAGAATTTACCTTTGTGGCCTTCTTTGAAAATGACCCTTCTGAAGGGTACTTTTGTCAACCAAGCACCCTCCGTAAGGGCACTTGTCCTTCGGGAGGCTTCTTTTAACTTTTGTGTTGAACCACTCCTTTGAACCAAGCTTTGAACCATGCTTTGAAACAAAGCAAATGAACCATTTGATGAACCAACTGAGTGAACCATTTGATTGAACCACTTGGTTGAACCAAACATTGAACCAAGTTGATGAACTAAGCTTTGAACCAAAATGGTTCAAGCTGATGAACCTTTTGATTGAACCAAGCCTTTGAACCAAAGCGTTGAATTAAACAGATGAACCAAATGAATGAATTAAAGCATTTAACTACTTGGTTGAACCAAACATTGAACCGTTTGATTGAACCCACCTTTGAACCAAAGTGGTTTAATGGTTCATTCTCTTTAATTTGGCTAAGTCCTTTTGATCCTTATTGAACCAAATGTGTTGAACCTATTGAACCTTGAACCCATTAAACCTTTGAACCAAAGTGGTTCAATGGTTCAACAATTAAATGGTTTAAGCCTTCTTTGCTTAGATGCTTGCTAATGGACATTTTTTATTAAACCAAAGTGCTAAACCAATCCTAAAAATGACTAAGTGTTGGAAACTGATTCTTTTGATTAAACCCACCTGTAGAAGCCTTTGAACATGTAGAAATGAACCTGCCTGTAGAGTCTATATAAACCAAGTCCATAGTTTTCTCTAACCTTGAAAGTGTTCATAGAAATAAACTTGTGAAGCCTGTTGAACTTGGCCTGCAAAGTCTGTAGATTCTCCTTTCCTATAGAGTACGTAGATTCTAGCCTGCTGAGTCCATAGATTCTAGCCTGCAGAGTCTGTAGATTTTTGAGAAGCTTGAAAAATGAGGAATTTGAATGCCCAGGACAAATTTTGAAAAAGGAAGAGACAATTTTGGTCTGTAGGACCAAAATAGTTCAATTATTGTCCCAAAAATGAGTGATATTTTTAGGAGACAACAACTAGCTCCAGTTGGGGAACTTATTGTAAAAATAATTGAAGGGAGTAGAATCTAGAATATCTAGTGTCTTCATGTGTACCATTGGGCTATGGAGTCATGCTACCCAGAAATGGAAGGCATCAAAAATGGAAACAAATAAAACAAAATAGAATTAAAAACTATACAAATATACATATGTACAGATACAATGATATGATACTTCAAGAGTTGAAGTGTTTCAAATGTTTCTTCTTGAGAGGTAGTTAAAATAGCATGCCATCTTGGTAAACTAGCAAGAAGACATTTTGTCCCCAAAAATAGTGATGGGCGAATGGAACTCTCCACCAAGAAACCAATTTTTTGCATCTTCCTCTTGGTTTTTTCTTCTTTTTGCCCCATGACAAGATGTGGTCTTCAATTTGAAAGCCATAACTCATTGCTTTCTTGGTGAAGGGTTCCTTTGCCTAATTTTGATTTGCAGTAGCATGGTCTATTACCATAATTGGTTGTTTTTCTAGTTTATTCTTGCACATGATAGGATTGTCCACATCAAACTCCTAAAACACTATCAGCTTAACATCTCCTTTGATATAAAGGAGTTTGATCTCTTCATCTTAATCAATCTTCAATCCAAGCAATAGAGATTCACATCTAGCTGTGTTGTTAGTGTTGTTAAATTGTAAATTACATGAAGGAAGAATATCTCTTTGAGGAGATATCAACACAGTCCTGACTCCATCATTGGTGGAAGAATTGCTACCATCAAATTCTAGGATCTAAGCATCATCAGAAGTTGATCTCCTATTAGATTTCTCTTCATTAGAGATGGAAGATCTTTCCTTATTTGTACTACACTCTACCAATTCTCCTAAAGTCTTGTTTGGATCAATTCCTGGATTGTTAGCTACAAGACTTTCATCTATAGAAACATGAATATTCTTTATGGTCAAGAAATAATTACCCCTCCCTAAAGACTCAAATAGAATTTGTGTTGCAGGGGCTGATGTTTGGGTGACCACATATTTTTCCTCCTTTTTAGGGAGCAATCTCTTCATTATGCCTTTGACAGGGATTCTTGCCTCAGTCAGGTCCATGCTTAATTATCCTCCCATGTCCTTGTAGAAATTTTATCCAAGAAAAATGCCATAGGATGCTGGGATATCAGCCACCAAGACAGTCATCTTGATTCTCTTGTCTAAAAAGGCTACAAATGCAAATTGGGCATCTTTGATTTTCCCTAGTAGTGGTACTTGCTTGTTTTCCATGGAGAAACATCTCCCAAATGTATTGGTCAATGTGAGGCCCAGAGACTCAGCTACTTTAGCAAGAATGACATTGTCAGATGCCCTGGAATCAATGATGCAATTATTGAGCTGGTAACCATTTATCAATAAGGAAACATAGAAAGGTTATATTTTCCTAGGGGCAATTAGAGGGGTAATGACAAGATTATTTAGAATGGGTATGTTCTTTGGGGAATCAATAATTATTTTCTTAACCTCTTGTCTTACAAGAACGGTTTGGTTCTTAACACATTGGACTAACTTATCCAATTGATCAGGATTGGACTACAAATATTCAAATTCAGCAATTTGTATTTTGGTCTTCTTGACATGATCAATTATGTCAAATGGCTGAATTAGACTAGGAACAAAGGAAATCATTTCAACCTTTTGGGTTTTAGGAGGGATGGGAGGAGGGCTATTTTTCAAAATTGAAGTAGAAGGTGAAGGTGAAATTGATGTACTTATATTTTGGGTGATCACCAGATCCTTTGACTAGAAAGGTAGAGTGGTTCCATGCTTAGCAATTATAATTATTGGTTGAGGTTGCTCTTCTATCTTCCCTATTTTAGCTTGCTAGACTAATTGGTTCTTAGACCTGGTAAACACTACATAGGATCCATCAAAATCTTCTCCTTTGCTTTTGGGTTCATCCTAGTAGTTCAAGAAACCAATGTAGGAGTCACCAACTGATTCTTCTTGATCCTCCGTGAAGAGATCAACATCATTTTATTGTTCAAACTCAAGTTGGAAAGAGAAAGCATGTTCTATTTCCAAATATCCAATTGCTGATTTGGTTGGAGGAGCTTCAAGGGCAAGTTTCCCTTATGGGGGAAGAAGATGATCTCGCTGTCCTTGATTCCTGGCAGCATTGCCTTGGTATGACTGATTTGAAAATGTCCTTGGAATATCTTTGTATAAAAGAGCAGAAGACATTCCTTGTGCCATTTGCTTTTTGAGAGCGAGCAACTCATTTTCCAACTTCTACACCATTAGATCTGTGGTGCCTGTAAATGAATATTTAGAAGATGATGAAGGTCTATTTTTTTTTGGATCTCTTCTTATCTTCCCTACTAAGATGAGATCATCTCTTACCTCAGTGGCTAAAAGTTGAGCTATAGCAAGATCTATTTGACCAGCACGTCTCAACAAAAAACTTACTTTAGGTAATTGAGAATTAATGAAGAAACATTTGAGGTTCTCAATTATAGGTCGAGCAATTACAAGAATTCTATTTCTTAGTTTGTCAAATTTGTCTATGAAGTCTCTCATTGGTTCATGAGGCTCTTTCTTCATCTATGTAAGTTGAGCCATAAGTGCATGTGCATCTTCTGCAGGTTTGAATCTATCTTCAAACTTATCTTTGAGAGTATTCCAATCATCACTGACTGAGCCTGTAGATGATAAAACCAATCTGTAGTAACACCTTGTAATGTTTCTACAAATAGTCTGACTACTACATCTTCAAATTCTACTCCAATTACTCCACAAGCTATGTTGAAGGCTACAATGTGTTCATCAGGATGAACTTTCCCATCACCATAGAATTTGGGGAAATTCTTCCTTGAACTATGTGGAATCTCATGTAGAGGTGGAGTACGATTGAGAGGACCAAAAGCATTACCCCAGGGGCCTTAAACTACCATTATAAGATTATGAAAAGGAGGAATAACAAATCTCAGAGGGGTAATTATTGGCAAATCTTTATCAACAGTAGAAGTAGATACTTCGTCTGGCAATGGAGATCTGAGTTTAGTAGGAGGAAAGCTCTTGGTTCATTGGAGACGAGATGGTGAAGGAAATAGATCAAAATCATTTTGTTGTACCATCTCGAATATAGGGTCAACAATACCTTTAGCCTTTTGGATTTGTGTATACCTTGAATCTAGTAGATTGTGAAATAGAAATGGAAAAGAATTAACCTTGCTTCAATTTGAAACTTGAGGCTTTAAACTGCACATTCTTTCTTGGTTAGTGTGGAGGTGAATGGATAGGCTATAAATGGATAATGGGTAAGACATGAAATGGAGTCGCCAGAGTCTATAATGGATAAGGGTTATAATGATAATCGGTAAGACACATGTGATGTTTCAATCTGAAACTTGAGGTTCCAAATTGCACAAAATTATGTATATCCCTAGCAAAGTCACCAAAAAATGTTGGTTGAATATTTTGTCGATCAGCATACTGATAAACAAAATAGGTCTAATCGGCCAAAGTAGGAATATTGGTCATCCAAATGTGTAGGTTTACCACATAAAAAGGAGACTAATCTATCCTCTCATCAAGGGGAGGTTCCCTATAGATATGTTATATATATATATAGAGAGAGAGAGAGAGAGAGAAAATAATACTCAAGGGTAAGATAAACCATCCATCTCTCTTTTTTCAGATATGATGCATGCAGATCAAAGGAGAAATCACAAGGGAAATGACAAAAAGAACTCCTCTTCTTTTATAAGTACTATTCATCAAACCACAAGAATACTCCAGGTAGTAATTGCAAAATGTAACAAAGGATGTAGTAACCAGCAAATTGAGATGTAGCACAAAGTCTCCACCTGAATTGCCTAAGAGTGAGATACGAAGGACAATGAGGGCACAAAGTTGTCCCAAGGTCCTTTACACAAAAATGAAAAGAAAACACACTGAAAGGCAATTATGGGGACACAAAGTCTCTCCATAGTTGACTTTAGGACACCTTCGTAACTAATTTCACTAATCTTGCTTGTTGAATTAAAGGAATAGAAAATATATTAAGGAAAAAGACATAAGAACAATTTCCCCAAAAAAAAAGATATTACAGCACAAAGTCTTAAAAGTCACTTGCTTTCTTGTTCCAATAACAAAATATGATCAACAAACTGAGCTCAAAGTCTCAGTAATGCCTTTCAATTTGGGTAGAGTTTCATTTTTGATTGTCAAAAAGAGCCTTATTTACAATAAAAGAGAGTCCCTTAAATAGCCTCTTCAAGAAGGACTCAAGAACAGTAATACATCATGTTGCATTGAAATTTGTTAAGAAGACAGGTTGGAATTTAGGGGCATCTACCAATTTGCTTTTCTCAATGCAGAGAAACAAGTCACACTATTGAAAGTTTGCATCTTTCAATGTCCACCTAGTGATCTGATCCTTCTTCATCATTCCTCCTTTTTTGGTTAATTGCATCGGGTCCTGTAGATTTAATTTGATGTTCTATTCCTTAGTCACTTTCTACTAGTCTTGGCCTTAAAGCCTTTGAATGCATTTAGGTCTGTAGATATAAATCTGCAAGGATCAATGGCTATTTTATGAGCCTTGAAATTGATGTTCATGCACCCATCAATATGCTTTCAACGGCTAGTTCATTGTTCTAGAATTTGATGTCTTCAGGCATGTGACCCCTTGGTCTTTCTTTAGCTTTCCTATTTTGCATCCTCTTGAAGGGAAGGTGACCCTTCAGCTTTGGGAATTTTCATTTAATTTGGCAGTCAAGAGTCCCCTACAAGGGCACCTGCCCTTTGGGGTCCTTCGATGGCCTTTTCTTTGGAGTCTCTTGCGGACATTCCCATGGGAATTTTCCCTAGGATTTTTCTGTGGGCATTTTCCAACAGAAAAAAAGTCCACAAAAATTTATCATGGACAAAAAGTCTACATAATTGTTTAAATTGCTTTGCCTTTTGTCTTTGTAAAATTCCTTCAAGTTTTCCTCTCGCAACTGCTTTCCAGAATTCCTTCAAACTTTTTGTCTGAAGGAATTCCTTCAGACAAAAGTCTGAAAGAATTGTTTCTTGCCTTAGTCTTTTTCAACTGCCTTAAACAAAAATCTGAAAGAATTTACCTTTTCAGCCTTCTTTGAAAATGACCCTTTTAAAGGGTACTTTTGTCAACCAAGTGCCCTTCGCAAGGGCACTTATCCTTCAGGAGGCTTCTTTGAACTTTTACATTGAATCGCTCCTTTGAACCACTACTTTGAACCAAGCTTTGAACCATGCTTTGAAATAAAGCAGATGAACCATTTAATGAACCGACTGAGTGAACCATTTGATTGAACCAAAGTATTGAACTGCTTAGTTGAACCAAATGTTGAACCAAGTCGATGAACCAAAATGGTTCAAGCTGATGAACCTTTTGATTAAACCAAGCCTTTGAACCAAGTGGATGAACCAAAGTGTTGAACCGAATAGATGAACCAAATGAGTGAACTGAAGCATTGAACCACTTGACTGAACCAAACATTGAACCATTTGATTGAACCTGCCTTTGAACCAAAGTGGTTTAATGGTTCATTCTCTTTAATTTGGCTAAGTCCTTTTGATCCTTGTTGAACCAAATGTGTTGAACTTGTTAAACCTTGAACCCGTTGAACTTTTGAACCAAAGTGGTTCAATGGTTCAATGGTTTAATAGTTCAAGCCTTCCTTGCTTATATGCTTGCCAATGGACATTTTTATTGAACCAAGGTGCTGAACCAATCCCAAAAATGACTAAGTTGGAAACTAATTCTTTTGATTGAACCCACTTGCAGAAGCCTTTGAACCTGTAGAAATGAACTTGCCTGCAAAGTCTGTAGAAACCAAGTCCGTAGTTTTCTCTAAGATTGAAAGAGTTCATAGAAATCAACCTGTAAAATTCGTAGATTCTCCTTTCTTGCAGAGTCTGTAGATTCTAGCCCGCTGAGTCCATAGATTCTAGCCTACAGAGTTCATAGATTTTTGAGAAGCTTGAAAAATGAGGAATTTGAATGCCTAGAACAAATTTTAAAAAAGGAAGAGACAATTTTGGCCTGTAGGACCAAAATAGTTCAATTATTGTCTCAAAAATGAGTGATATTTTTAGGGGACAACAAGATATAAATCACTTAGAATAGTTGGTCTCTAAACCATAAATACCTTTTCATACAACATATATGGTCACTCTTAATTTATTTGATATAATACATCTTAATAGTGAGTCTCTTACAAGACTCATTGATTAATATGTTCCTCTCTACTTGTACATAGTTTCTTTCTTTCTTTTCCTTATATATAGGTTACTCTTCCATTAGGATTTAGATAGTGCCTTCCATAGTCCACATGCTAGTTTATCCAACTTCACAGATTTAGATCATAATTTTACTCCAAAATTAGTGTCAAATATAAATCACTTAGAATAGTTGGTCTCTAGACCATAAATAACTTTTCATACAACATATATGGTCACTCTTAATTTATTTTATATAATACATCTTAATACTGAGTCTCTTGCAAGACTCATCGATTAATATGTTCCTCTCTACTTGTACATAGTTTCTTTCTTTCTTTCTCCTTGTATATAGTTTCATTTTCATGTTGCTTATACATAGCTCATATCCATAAAATTAAAAAATAATATAATATGTCAAAACACAAAAAAAATTCAAATATTTGCTCAAAAAATACAAATTATAGATTATATACATTGCCATGTTTACATTTCTCATATTTTCCAAACACTACATATGCTAGCCATCTTATTATAGTTAGTTTTTATCATACATACATGACTTACTTGTTTTTATTGAGTTTTTTTAGATTGATGTAGGTATTAGGTCCATTAAATCAGTCCAAAGTTGATACGATCTACCCATTGGGGGCATATACATAGGTTCCTCATTTGACACATTCACCCATTTGGGGGAATCTTATACACAGTTTCAATTTCTAGGTTATATCATTCTACACTAAACTATTTTTTTTATAAATACAATTATTCTAAACTCATCTTATGTACAAATTTACCATTATATATATTTGTACTACATGTTCATACATACTTTCATTTCTAGCTTTCTTAGTTTAGACTTGATCGTGTCTCTATGCTTTTACATTTATTTGATAGAATTTGCATATGAAATTTTTATATGACTCTATGCCTACTATTTTTATTATATATATGCTTTGGATATGTGCCCACGTCCTTGTGTGTGCCTTCTTGATTGTGTATGTGAACATTTGAACATGTCCTTCCATGTGGATCTAAGCTATTTTGTTTTTTGTTTGCGTATGTGGACATTTGAACATGTCCTTGTATGTTTTACTTTCTCAGATTTAGTGACATGTGCACATGTCCCTTGTATTATGGACCCTTAGCCTAATTTACATGCCTCATGTGTGTTTTATGTATGATTTCATGTATGCATCATGGACATGACACTTGTCTCTTGCTTTTTACACACTCCAGTTTTATATGCCATGAGGGCCCTCATGCATATCCTCTACCCACCATGGTGTAATAGACATCATGACCCATCCCCCTAGGTAGTTACTCAATTATTATTCAAATATATTATTCACATACATTGTTATATCTATCTTGATAGACTTTTGAATGCTAGATATAAAATACATTGTACATTACAAACTTATCCTCATATTATTTAACATTCTAATGTTATGTATGAACATTATATTAGTTTATTACACATATATCATAAATGTTCCATCTAACACACATTTTTTAGAGTTTTTTTCTTTTAAGGATAGTTTTTACATAGGTTAAACAAATTCACTCAAAAGAGGTGGTATTCATAGAGGATTGTCATAGAGATCAGGTTATTTAAATGTACTCAAAATATAACTTTTAGCATACAGACACAAAATACAAATATTAGTCTCAGGAAAACACATTGGAAAATATTCACACCAAGACCAATTTTAGTTACATAGAAATCAATATAGTTGAACATTAACATCCAAAGTGGGACACTAGCACCACCAGTACTACTATCTAGATATGGTGCTACTATCCAGTAGCCTCAATTTAAGGAAATTCCATATTCCTCAAAAAAACACAATAAGTACAATCCATTTTTCCATAGATTCAATTATAGATTACCAATTTTTGCTCAGTTTAGCACAAATTCATACCAATTATTTAGATTAGGGGCATCATGCACAACATGATCATCCCCATTTCAATTTCAAATACTTAGATATAGATTATTACAACTTAATCTAGAACTCATATGGTTAGGTATCAAATTTGGGGGCATGTGCATGACACATTATTATTGTATGCTCACTTATGTACTAGTTGATCATATAAAATGATAAAATCCATGCCATTATCTATGTTTTACATAATATACACCATGTTCCAAGTTATACACCAGATTGATGCCTTACTCTGTCTGTAGTAGATGGCATTCCTAAGTAGCCTAGAGTTACCTAACATTCTTGAGTGGCCCAGAGTCATTTTAAATTTTAGAATTTTTGAGTGGCCAAAATCCATCTTAAATAATTTTAGTTACATCACATAATTTTAGTTTTAAATTAATATACTAAAAATGGGTAGGAAATGATGTAATCATAGTCTACTTGAGTTACTAAGCCATCTACATGAGAGGGTTGGACACACCATCAGTCTAATCCAAGCTATTCATAGGTTATGATCCACCAACAAGGGGTGGGAAATGATGGATTAAAAATTGGATTGACTTATTGAGCCACCCACACATGGGGATTGAGCAAGACATCAACTTAGTCCAAGTTATTCATCGATTGATCACTTTTGACACATACACAAAGGATATCACTAGGTTTATGCAGTAGTTCACATACCCAATGAGGTTTGTTCATTTCTTTCCTCTCTTTTATCTCTTTCCTTAGTTTTGTATTTTCTTTTGATATCTCTTAAGTAAGGATTTATCTATGCACATTTCATTTTTAGGACATGTAATGGAGCATGCTTCACATACTCAAATCTAGATTCATGGGATTCACCTCTTAGATAAGTCTAGGTATGCTTATTTTTCTTTTCATCTAGTGATTTCACTTTACTACATTTTTAGAATAAATGGTGGGGGGGAATGTAATCATCTTAAAATGAAACTTGAGTGCTAAGAGTGTTACTTGAGACCAACCATCCTTAGCTTATACCTAAACCTATCTTAGGGCCTATTTAGACACTTATCTACCCTTTGTGTGGGCTAAATGCATCCCTAAACATCCCTAAAGTATTCACAGGCCCTCACTTTAGCATCTTGGCCCCTAGTACCTTAGGTTCTTCCACCTAAACACTAGTGCCATAATTTGGATAATAACACCAATGGTGCTAGTGTCCCAATTTGGGTGTTATTGTTATTTTTCTACCTTTGGCCACTAATAGATATATTTTTAAATCAAAAACCACCTAGGTTTGGCCTAGACCTATTTTAAGACTTGCACAAGTATTATAAAAATATATATACATGAATTTTATCCCTTTATTCACTAGATTCATGGGATTCACAATCAAGGTTATTAATCCTCATTATGCCCTACTTCTACATACAATCATCTAAAACCATCCAAAGCTTGAAATATTTAGATTTTTAGTCTTAAGCCAAATTCAAAGCACTCAAACTAACATTCATACTAATTTCACTTGTAATTGCATCAACACTTATGTGGGGAGAACTACATCAAACTTGATCCCTCCTTAGAGTATTAGTATGTAAGAAACTCTCATCATAATAAGGTGTTGAGGATGTTCATCCTACCCCACTAACATCTCACTTTGCTACTTGTGCCAATAAGATTCCATAATAACATAGAGTTCTAAGGTTTACATATAAAATCAATCAAAATAGGTCACTAATAGGGAGCTATAAATCATGTGCATAGGAATAGGCTTGACAAACTTAGATACATGTGTACCCAAAATCTTAGAATAATTATGCATAGAGGACACTATCACCAAAATAAGGACACTAACACCATTGGTACTACTATCTATTTAGGGTGTTACTATCCAAGAAGAGTTTTGACACCTAGACCCTATATATGTCACTCAAATTAACTCTTATATTGGATTGAAGTCCCTAGATCTTCCATCTCAGTCAATTTCTAGTTAAGTACTTATTTACATCATTTATTGTTATTTTTAGAGGTCAAACTAGGTCAATTCTATCAAAAATTAGTGGTTGTATTTATTACATATTTTATACCCTAATTTACTGTACTCATCCCCTTTAATAACCTAGGGCTTAAAATCCATAGAACCTTAAAAGTTAAATCCATCAGTAATAACATTACTAATTTAGGACATAAATGAATTTAATAACCTTCATAAACACCTAAAACACTAAATAAAATAATCCTAACACTAATATTTAAGTGTCCAAATTGACATCATACTCAACATTGCATATAAGATATCTTTTTAAGTTGGTGCTTCTCTAATATCTTTAAAATAGATATTTTGGCTAGAGTATTACATAATTGGTCAATGACATCATAACCCTTAGGTTGAGAAACTTAGATTGAAAGAGGTGGAGGAGGAGGAACATTATGATTAGTAGGATTGACTTGGGAAGGTAAAGTTTTTCATCCTATGATAGTTTAAACAACATGAACATTAGAATCTAATATGACCCTGGAATAAATAATAGGAATATATTGATGAATAAAAGTACATTGAGGGAGAGGAGGAGGAAGCAGAAAAGGTTGTGCACATTTTTTTTGACATCTAGTTATGATAAAAATTAATTCAGATTGGATATTATAACAAGTATTAACAACATATATGATCTTAGAATATGACATAGATTGGATTTATCCACAAGAGGTAGACTCTTATTTATAGCCAAGGCCTCTTCTTTTGATATTGTGTGAAATATTGATGCACACTTTCCCATAAATGGTTAAAAAAACTCTCTTTTGATGATGATAATATTTTAGGAGAATTATTATAGTATATATTATTACAACAATAAGAATTTAAAAGTGTTTGAGGGTTATATTATACATTTTATCTTCTTGATTTGATTTATATTTATCCATACTCTAACATATTCAATAAAATGTTGAAAGGGAATATGAGATGCATCAATGAATTTGATAATCCTATACAACATATAAAAGAGAATTTCATTCATTAAACCCATAATAAGTCAAAATATATAATGACTATGAATACGATACAAGAAAAAATCAAGGTATAAAGGGTGATCTAGGCAAAGGTTTGAATGATTATGTGGGATCTAAAATATAATTTTCATTCGTAGAGTAGTGTTAGCCAAATATTTTAGAGAATTAACTATAGAGGAAAATCCATACATGTATCCCAATGTATTTTCCTTGAGGGTATGGTGAGATTAACTTCTTTGGGTGATATGCTCCTCTTAGGTGCACCACAAATCAAATGGATAAAATAAGATTCCTATGGTATAAACAAGGGACCCAAGGCTTTTACGATATATTATGAGGTACATAAAAACTAAAATATATGTTTAGTGTTGTATAATGGCTTGATTATTGGGGTAATTACCCTCATACCACATTGTCCATAAAATAAATAATCGGTTAGCCCATAACAATAGTCACTATGTTATTTTCAAACTGCTTAAACAAAATTTCTAAAAAAATAAACAAGCAAATAGAAAATAATATCAAAAGATTTTTTTGTATAGAGATCAACAAATTTCAACCCGAGGTTGAAAGAAAGAGCTTCCATGTTAAATGTTATCCAAGGTAACAAGATAATTTGTTTAGTGTTAGATTAAATCCAAGGTTGAAGGTTTTCATATTTATATTCAAGGTTGAAGGCTATTTTATTTCAGTGTTAGGAATTTACAAAAAATTGTTTGAAATCTTAAGATTAAAAAAAAATCAAAAAAAATCATGGTTATAAATAGAATACAGATTCACCAGAATATTTAATAGATTTTTTGATTTAACAATGAAATGTTAAGAATAAATGAACTATTAAAAATTGATTTAGATATATAGAATATAGAGATCTAAATATTAAATAAAGTAATTTATATAATTGGAAATGATTTATAAATAGTAAATTGACAAACATATATGAAAACCTAGTTTAAACTAATTTAATGATGACTATGTAGGCTGACTATTGATGGAAATTGTTTGCAGAAAGTCTTGAAATGTGTCACAATGAAATCAAAATCATACTATGCTAGGATAAGGCCATACTAAGAGGGTAAGGCCTCACTGTGGATTTTTCTATTAACTGTGGTTACATCTTAATTGACTATGTGACTAATTTTTTAATATGGGTGCATGTCCATGTATATGATGAATTTATGATTGACTATGTGCCTTGATTTTACATGTAGGACTAAAAAATTAAAACCCTAGCTATTAAAAAATAAACAAAATAAAAAAATAAAAAATGGGGGAATTGGACAAGGGGAATAACCAAGCTATCCTAAAAACATTTGCATAATATGAGTGATTCTTATATAGGGCATTGTGCTAATGTAGTTCTCCCTCCTAGGGCGAGTGTGTGAATATTGATATTTGCTATATAAATGAAACTAGATACATTGAATTGAATGCTTGAAAATGAGTTCCCTTGACCTAAAATAAAATGAATTTAGACTTGGCCTATGACTATTATAATAAAACAAAATTAGAATTGGAAATAATATTTCTCTTTTTCTCAGTGTGAATTAGAATTGTTAAGTAATTGCTAGATGTGTTTAGAGAGGAAATTATTTTTATAATTATATAAAGGAACATTTGAAACATTTAATTTATCTAGCCTTGATACAATCTTGGGAGGGGTAATATATAATGTAATAAATTTAAAAATTTATAGTTACAGTACAGGGAATAAGGTTACAATGTGACCCTATCTGCCTAATGCGGTCCTATCCTAGAAGGACAAAGTATTTTGTAATCTGGGTGGAAGGAGTTTGTAAGTAGAATAAGGATGTTTGAATGATGTTTATATTAATTTTAATGAAATAAATGGAATAATGAATGATTCTATATATATTTTAAGTTAATGACATGATGAATAGACCAAGGTAAGGATATCAAGATTAAATATTGTCAAGAACTTAATTATTAAATTTGAGTCTCTACAATAGATAAGTATTATTTGTCAGAGGTTATTAATTTTTTTAATATATTTAATTTATTCATGATAGAGGAAAATGATGTAAGTTATGTATCACTAGGGAGTCTTGTTTCTCATAATTCCTTATATAAGATGTTTTTGTAGATTGTTGATCTCTTGAGTAACTCCAAGATAGAAACTTTAGCATGGGTGTTCTTTAGTTATTCTATGATGTCATACCATTTAGGTTGATTGTATTGATTCATGAGATGTGGAGGGAGTTGAGGAGGAACATGTTGACTACCTTCATTATTTCATGCAAGATGGGGCACCCTACCTCATCTAGTGTTGAAAACATGGACCATATAATCTCAAATAAGTTATGGAAAAATAATAGGAGCATGATGGTAACCAATAAAAACTTTAGGTTTAAGGTAAGGAAGAACAAAATGAGTCATGATTTCCCTTTGACTTCTAGTGGTAACAAAATGAAACTTGGTTTGGATGTTGAAACAATATGATTTCAGGAAGGCTTGGGATTGTTCATTATTAATTTTAGCCTTATTAGTGCTCTTAGATTTGATCCTTTTAATTATATGATTGATACAAATTTAACATAGCTAAGTGTAAAAATATGAAAATATCACCTTCATGACTTGCATTAACAAATAATGACAATGTTTTTCATTATATCCATGGTTAATGTGTATATTAGTGACAATAGAAAATTAGGTCTGAAAATAAAACCTTAAGGTTGAAATATGAAACCTTAAAAAGATGAAACCTTGAGGGAGACTTAGGTTTTGAAATGATTCAATAAATGCATGGGTTAACTATTATGTTTTACCCTTATATAGATTATAATGAATTACTTAATATAATTAGGATAAAAACTAGCATGTGAATCTAGATGCTAATATATGGTATTCAAACATACATCTGAATATAAATATTAAAATGATTGTAATGATTTGACAAGTGGAATATGCTACATATACTAAGTACACAAAATGATAAGTACTTTTTTTTTTAACTGACTATTTAAATGTGACTAACTTTTAATAGTGAAAAAAAATACTAAAGTAGGTTTGTGATTTCTTAGGTTCTAAAAATATATTTATATGTGAATAAGGTTGATTTCATTAGTAATGGGTTAATATTGAGTATTGAATACTAGAGTATATCTTCCCTCCATGAGTGAAACCCTTTTGAATTATTATTTCAAACTCAAGTCAATTCTCTCAAACATAAACTCAAAGTGGTGGATGGTTATGATACCAAAGGGGTGCAACTTCATGCTTACCTTCATTGGCTCAAAATTGGTGACAAGGCTTCTTAAAAAGTGTTTTAAGTCTCTTAGATCAAGGCCATAAAGTTATCCTAGTTGATACTCATTATTCTTCTTGACATCTCCTCTACTTTTTTAGACCACTATAAATTAGTGTTTCAAGCTCAAGAGGAAACAATTGAGATGACTTAGGATTTATATGAATGTCTTGATGTGGTTCCTCAAAAACTCAAGTCTATCAACCAAAATTAATGTGATTCATATTTATATATTCATAAACTCTCTTAATCCCTTCCTTGCATGAGTAATGACAAATCCTTGGGCAATGATGGATTCCTTGTGAATATTATAAAGTCACTTGGTAATTAGTCAATCTTGACCTAATTCAAATTTAAAAAGAAGCTCTAAAAAATTTCATTTTGTTCCCTCATTAATCAAGACAATATTAAACTCATACATAAAGTAGGTGACCCAAAACTTATCACCAACTAGCATATGATCACGTTGCTAAATGTCTCTTATAATATCCTTGATAAAACTATTGATAACTACTTATGGCTAATCTTACTTGCCATTATTAAACCTAATAAAAATGAATTTATCAAAAGAAGGTATATTATTAAAATTATTTATATGTGGGAAGGTATGGAATGAGTGAGTGCCTCTTGTTAGAGAATCATATTTATAAGGCTTGATTTTTATAAATCTTATGATAGGATTGAATGGCCTTTCATTCTAGCCATACTCTAGGCTCCTAGCTTTGACCAATTATTCATTTGAGCTATTCAAATCCTTTTTATGGATGCATAAATCTATCTCACTATTAATATTTTAAAATATGACTGTATTAATCTCTATTTCTCCATACGTCAAGGTTATCCCATGCCCCAACATTATATATCTTGTCTACTAAATCTCTAGAATATCTATTGGCTCATAGAGCTGAGTGGTGTCTGATTCAGGGTAATTTTCTTCTTTATTGATCCTCTTATATCATTAATGGAAACTTTGTATATGTTTATTTCCTCACTCTTAAATATCAATAAAAATATTTCAAGGAGGTTATGCAATGTATCAACATCTTTTACTTAGCTTTTGGATCTATCTTACAATGAAGTAAGACCCGATTCTTCAAATAGAGTATGAGACCCATGCTATATTTTTTACACTAATACAAGTGAAAATGGATTCATAGAGGGGAAAATTCATTTTTTTTTACATTCCCTTTTCCTTTGATAGTTCCCTTATGGATCTATGTAAATATGTCTAAACAAAGTGAAGAAAAAGGTAGAATACTAGGTCACCAAACCCCTCTCTTTGGTGGGGAAATTCCAAGTTTGTATTAAAATTTTAGACACTAATCATGCTTATTATTCCTCATATTTGGCCTCTTATGATAATATAGCTAATATTGTAAGAGAATTTCCTTGGTGTAATGCTAAACAAACATGAGGATTCCACATAGTTGCTTGGGATATTTGTTATCTTTCTCATGATAAAGGAACCTTATGGGAATCATTGATGTCAATAGACAAAGCATTATGTTGTGTGACAAATGGGTAGTCAAATCCATTTAAGATAATGATTCCTTGAAAATTAATCCACATCATTATAATTCATATAGATATATTTATAGTAAATCTAATTGGAAAAATATAGGTTTCCTTACTCTGTTGATCACTTTTGCTCTTGTCAAAATTGAAGGATCTTTTGTGGAAAAAAGAATATATAAAGCCTTTGATAATGTTGAGCCTCATTTAAAATTGAATGGTGATGTATTTCATAGTGGTGTCTCCTTTAATGACCATAATATCTGTCAATCTCTTATCATGACTAATAGTAGCCTTTTGTTGGTAGAAATGCCCTCTGTTGGCAAAAATGCCTAGTATAAAAAAAATAGATATAAAGGATTTGGATCCTACTTACGACTGGGATCCTTGTCCTTTAATTTTTTTTAAAAAAAATTTAAGTAATTATGACTTACCATTTATTATCCATATTCAAGAGTTAATGGTAGATGTCATGCTTCATAATTTGGGTCTACAACTTCCACATTCGTGGTGGAAATATTGGAGGTGGATTTGTGATACTCACTTCAAAAATTATTCTCTAGGCCTATTTTATCATTAAATATACCCATTTTCATCATCTATTGTAAATATCAATCTATTTTGGAACCTCAATTCCTCACCAAGGATGTGGATTACTTAACTAAACCAAATTTAGAAGGCCAAGCTTAAACCCCAGAAAACTCATTTACTTTGGTGTCTAGTCTATCAAGGCCTTCCACTTGTAGAGTATCTTTATAATCTTGGAATTTTTAAACCCAAATTTCCATCTTGAATAAAAACTAATTCTTTCAATCATACCTTTTAGACATGTCCCAAGGCCTAGTCTGCTTGGTAGTGGATACATAGAGTCTTTCAAAACTATCATTTTGATTCTTTCTCTTGGCCCTTAGTCATCCTTGGTAATTATGATAATTGGCCAGCTTATATAGATTTTATATATAATTTATTTAGATATATTATTATGTTTTAATTATATAAAACTAAAAATTCTATGTTATTTAAAAATGAGGAATATTCTTGTCAATCCTTTAGTAATGACCAGGTATATATATTATCTTCAAACTACATGCAAATTTAATTCCAATTAGAGAAAATTTCCATAGAAGTCAATAATTAATAAGAGAAACTTGATTATTGGGGGAGTGATCAATGTATTATGATCCATGTCTCCTTTGATCATCCACCATAGGGACCACTACCTATAACACCCCAAAAGTGATAGAGTTGATCTTTCAAATACAACCAGTTCTCCCCTTCCCTTTAATTAGGAGATGAAGCCCATTCCTACCACATGGAAAATATTATACTAGTCATATATAAGGGTCACTAGTTGGCCTTTCTATTACTATGTTGTAGGATCTTACTTAATGGGATATTATTATTTCTTTGGCTCTTCTAGACCCTATGAATGGTTGGGTGGATATAGATCCCTTGCACCTAAGGATGATCCCTTGCCTCCTCCTTATGGTGTGGTGATATGTTTCTAGTTTTTTTTATATGCATGTTTTAAGTTTGGATTTTTTTTGTTGATGTGAATTGACTGATGTTGATTATTTATCTTGTATTCTTTCTTGTCATGTTTTGAGCCAATGTTTTCCTTTAGTATGGAGTATGAACTGTGCATATCAATTGAATTCCTTACTATGTAATCATTTGTTTATTATTATTTCATTAATAAATTTTTCTAATAAGAAAGGTATCATCATTATTTTAAAATGTTTCTAATCTTCTCTTTTATATTATTTACACTAGACATACCACAACTTATAGCTTTGCATATAAGTATTATTTTATCTCAGTCATACTCTATTTATATTAGATTTTTTTTGCATGTATGCCACCATTTTAAATATTTGGAAATCAAAAATTTATTTTCTAAGGTTTTTAATCTATTACTAATGATGCAAAGGTACTTTGGTATTAGTGTCAACCCTATCTTGTTGAGCAATCTCCCTAGGTTTTTTACCCTTCCTACTAGCCTTTTTTCCTATTTTCTTGTTTGTATAGAATAAGTATAGGTGGTTATGAGAAAAAATATATGTTTTTAGATACCCTTTATTGAGACACTCTTATTTTTCAATTTTCAAGACTTAATTCCTCTTCTAGACCCACTTTCCTTCTTTAGGCCTTCTCAATTAGACTTCTTCAAGCCTATATACTCAACAGTTCATAAAAGTCCATACTAGAGAGTTTGTACCATAATTAAACCTTGATATTTAATTATATAACCTTAAATAATGTTATTCTACAAATTTTTGTTAATTTTGGATGGTTCAAACTACTCTAACAGCTTAAACCCTGGTTTAGGGCTTATACAACCCTATAAAGACCCAAGACTATAAATAAATTGTTTAAGATAGTTTCAAAGGACTGTAAAATCTTCCACAAATATTTTTCAACTACACTCAACTATTTCAATCAATATTCTCACCCTTTTAATCCACCATCATAGATTTTGAACTCAAAAAAATCTTGAATGTGTAAGGAAAATTGTATGTTACAGCTCTGTATCATAATTTGAAGACCAATACAACAACCAATGCAATGAAAAAGGTTCATATAAAATTCAACACATTAAATATATACTCACAAAATTATCTATCATTCATTTTAAGTAGTTTCAAATGACATTTCTCTTATATAGCTACACAATCCATGTAAGACACTGAGAACACACAAGAAACACAAGAGTTTGTGGAATCAGTCTTAAAATAAGAATTTCCTTGTTATTTATTGAAACATAAACACTAAAAAATTTCTAATAACCTCTCAATCACATTTATATTAAATTACCAATGTCACTTATCCTCCAAAAATAAAATATGTAGTCTGTAACAAGAAGTAATAAACATCAAAATATGGGTCTATGTTAATTTATTCAATGGGGTTCTCTTATTTCTATTCCTTAAAAGTATTATTCTCCAAAAAAACATAAAATCAACAATTTATCATCAAAAATATCAAATTTTTATATAAATAACTAATGTAACTACCTTGGTCACCTTACCAATGGTTATAAGGTGAGTTAGGAGGCATGGAGTTGGGTTAATATGAGATTTATGTATGATTGAACCTTTGGACCCTTGGCATGGTTTAAAGAGTCCCTAGGAATGTATATAACTCCAAACACTTGATCAACCCATTTAATTACCCATGAAAGTCCTATAACAATCCAAAAATTCAAATTTTTGAAATGCAAGTTTTAGCGAGAAAACTTCAAATTTGAAATTTAAACTACCTACATGCAATCCTAGGATAAAAATTTGAAATATAAAAATTATTTGGGCCTTTTAAATACATCCAAGGAATCATCAAACCTAAATTAATGCAATCAAACCAAAATTATGAAAAAAAAGAACCTAAGAGTGATACCCTACATCATACTCCCAGGGAAAGGAAAAAATAACTCATTGAATGTTGTACATGAGTGCTTCTAAATTACTCCCACACTTATGTATGTAATGTTTAGTCATCCACATGACATCTTATACTATGATATTATTCCATTTGACTAGGTATTTGAAGTACTATTTATCTCTAGTCATCTTGATCACCTACTTATCTAGTATGCACTCCTTCTCTTTTGCTTGCTTTGTGGCCTTTTGATCTTCTTTAATATCCATGCTTTCTTAGAGTACACTTTCAATATGATCTTCTTGGGCTATTTTCTTGATTTTTATCACCACTTTCTACCTTGTACCTTCTTGGGTTGACACTTATTCCTCATTTCATCTCTTCCATGCTTCATGCCTTTGCCTTGGTTGACCTCTTGTTTGAATTTCTCTTCCTTATTCTCATCACCTATTTGTTTCAGCCACTTAGTCCATACATATCCATAACCTTGTTATCTTCTTGAGGGATGTACTATGTCATTATTTCTCTCAACTTTCATATCATCCTTTTCTTCACATATGTAATCAAAATCAACATTTCGACATTCATTACCTCCAGTGGCAACTGCTACAAGCTCATGTCTTCATTCATATATTTATGGGTGACCATGTATTCTTTTCATGCTTCTTCACTTATTTTAGGTTATATACATGTAAAATCATCATAGTATTCCTCTTTCTCTTCAATTTCATCATGTGGAATGCTCTCAATCTTCAAAACTTGGTCTTATTCAAGAGGTTCTTTTTCTTTGTCATCCTTTTTCCACTTGATGGGTGATATTCTTTGCCCATATTTCATTATAATTGAGGCCTCATGCTTGGCCTTATCCAAAATTTTATTCATACCTGCATACACAAACTTGAAAGTAATGTTAGCATACAAAATGAGAGACCATATAGTCTCTTTGAATGTCTTTAGCATAAACACTCTCCATCTCTTCTTGTCTTCACTCTCATGTGCTCTTCTTGGCACTTTTATCTCCTTGTTCTCTTTAATGAGGACCCTCTTCTCAATAGTTATATCTTGTTGCTCACTTGAAAACATCTCTCTTCTCATGCCTCTTTAGGCTGCTCTCTCTTTCTTCTTCTCATTATTCAAGACACTCATCTTGTGCCTTCTCTTTCTCACAAGTGACTCTAATGGCCATTTCAATCTCCTTCTCACATTACATCTAGTCTATTGGATTTATTATTATCTTTGGAGCTTCATCATGAGATCTATCCTCTCTATAACATACCCCAATTATCTTCTTATGTCTTCTACTTCTCTTTCTTTGTTTTCTAGGCCTATCTAGACCTTCCTCTTAGCAAGTGTATTACATTTGCCTCTTAGACCTATATTGGGTCTTTATTCTTCCTTGAGTCCTTTATCTAGGACCTCTTCTTATCCTCCTTGACTCTCTTTTGGAGTCTTCTTTCTTCTCTCTTGTCTCCCTTAGAGCTCCAATGCTCTCTTAAAATTTTCCTTCACTAGTCCTTTCTTGACTAGCTTTTAGTCCTTTCTCATAATAATCTATGGATATTATCTCTTTTATTATCAATCTGATATACCTATGTACTAATGTCAATATATCATACCTGCAATCATACGACCTTCTCCCTCAATACCCTACAAGGTTATCTCTCATGCACATCTCATAGCATGCTATCTTTTTCTCAAATTAACTCTTAAAAAATTCAAAATAAATAACCAAAACTCACCTTGCTCTGATACCAAATGATGTAAAGGTACTTTGGTATTAGTGTCAACCTTATCTTCTTGATTAATCTCCCTAGGTTCTTGACCCTTCTTACTAGCCTTTTTTCCTATTTTCTTGCTTATACAGATAAATTGTAGGTGTTTACAAGAAACCAAATATATTTTTAGATACCCTTTATTGAGACACTCTTGTGTGTCAATATCCAAGACCTAATTCTTATTCTAGACCCACTTTCCTTCTTTAGGCCTTCTCAATTAGGCCTCCTCAAGCCTAAACACTCCACAATTCTTAAAAGTCCATAATGGAGAGTTTATACCAAAATTAAACCTTTCTATTTAGTTAGATAACCTTAAATAAGGTTATTCTACAAATTTTTGTTAATTTTGGATGGTTCAAACTGCTCCAACAGCTTAAACCCTAGCGTAGGGCTTATACAACCTTGCACAGACTCAATAATACAAATAAATTGTTTAAGAGAGTTTCAAATTGTTTCAAAGGATTTTAAAAGCTTCCACAAGATTTTTTCAACCCCACTCAACTCTTCCAAGCAATAGTTTCACCCATTCAATCCATTCTCATAGATTTTGAACTCAAAAATTTCTTAATTATGTAGGAAAAGTGCATGTTATTAGTCTGTATCACAATTTTAAGACCAATGAAAAAACCAATGCAATGAAAAATGTTTAAATCACATTAAAAAAATTCAATATATACTCACTAAATTATCTAGCATCTATTGGAAGTAGTTTCAAATGCCATTTCTCTTATACAACTACATAGTCCATGTAAGACAATGAGAACACATAGAAACATAGGAGTTTGTGGAATAAGTCTTCAAATAGGAATCTTCTTGTTATTTATTAAAACATAAATAATCAAAAACTTCCAATAAACTCTTAGTCATGTTTATATTTAATTAATAATGTCACTTGTTCTCCAAAAAGAAAATACATAGTCTGCAATAAGAAGTAATAAACACCAAAACAAGGGTCTTTGTTAATTTATTAAATAGGGTTCTCTTATTTATATCCATTAAAGGTATTATTATCCAAAAATACATGAACAAACTTTTCTCATTTAAAATCTTAAATTTTTTATAGAAACAACTGATGTAACTACCTTGGTCACCTTACCAACGGTCACAAGATGAGTTACAAGGCATGAAGTTAGGTTAATATGATATTTATGTACAATTAAACCTTTGGACCCTTGAAATGGTTTAAATATGTCCCTATTAATGTATATAAAGTTTTCACACACTTGATCAACCCATTAAATTACCCTTGCAAGTCCTACAACAAGCTAGAAATTCAAATTTTTGAAATGCAAATTTTGGTGGGAAAACTTCAAATTTGAAATTCAAACTACCTACATGCAATCCTAGGTTACCAATTTTAAATATAATAATTATTTAGGCCTTTTAAATCCATCCAAGGAATCATAATATCTAAATTAATTAATTAAATCAAACCAAAATTATGACAAAAAAGACCCTAAGAGTGATGCCCCTGTATTAACTAATATGAGTAGTAAATTCTAGTCATCATTAGAAGGTAAATAAATGGTGATCATTTGATGATGTTATACAATAATATGAATTTTCTATTGATAAAATAATAATTAAAATTTCTCAAACAATCCTTTCAACTCAAACTATGGTTCAAAAATTGGTTGGATGAGTTTAAGGATTTAAATTGAAGTTAAACTCTCAATCTATCTATCATTTGTTTTAAACTTGATTTTTCTCCTGCATCTAGGGATTGTATTCATGTTTTTAGAGACAATTATTCCTTTGTCATCACATGGGGTAGGTGTATCCATTTTAAAAAACTCTAACCCTTACTTGTATTATTTGCATCTCTCTAGCATATTCATTATATTTATTTGATATTTTGTCATTAGCTCCCTATTTTATTATCATTAATGTGGCATTGAAAATTTATTTTACTGTCACAAATACGAAGTGCATCCATTTTATTTTGAGATAGGGTGTCCAATAATAGCATTATTATATTATATACTACATCTTTGTCATATATCTCCTTATGGACTTGTTACATCTCCTTACATACTTGATACATTATACAACCTTTTCATCCACGTCATGTTTTTTTCTGTCAATGAGGAAATGATAGAATGTTTATTAGTTTTCATATCCTTATGGTCTCTAAAATTATAGTTTTTTAAAATAATCCATAAGGTATTTCATAATTTATCCTTCTCAATCTTATTCTTAAGAGCTTATTTTTATTTTCTTTCTACCTTTAAATCACTCATAATTTTAAAAGTTGTGAATAATTTATATGAACATTTGTATCACAGAGGTAGGCCATTTGTTTGATTCCACATATATCCTATAAAACAATATATATATTTTTCACATCAATCTCAATCTTAGTATCTTTCATTATATTGCCTTTCCCCTTAATTTTTTTATTTTGAAAATCCTAAGAATACTTAATTTTCATTGCTTGTTTCTTTAAAATGTATACATATTTGACCTTCATAGTCGTGATGCACATTATAACTCATTTTATTACTCATCTTCATTATATCTTATGGATAAGCCCAAAATAAATCTAAGGATAAACTTATAGCATCATAGTCATCAAGTATCAATTGATCCTCTAGATTATACATCTTTGGTTGAAGCATTATAAAGTACATCTTATAATTATTGATGTTAACATTATACAACACTCTAGGTGTAGTAATTTATGAGGAAATTAGGGATGATGACATGTCATTTTCAATATTTTTACCTTGATCCTTTATAATATTTAGCACTATCACATATTTTAGGGATTGTCAGGTCTTTATTGGCCCAAAGTGAGCATAAAAATAGATGTGTAAGGGGAAGGCATAATGATGATAGTATATGAAAGATGAACCATGAATGGAATGCTAATTTATAATTTTTGTTGCAAGCTAAAATTTTATTCATAATTCAAATTAAAGAGAGGAATAAATGAAATATAAAAAGCTAATGTAATGGCCATTCATTTCACATTCGTAGCTAAATCTTCCTATTCCTATGGGAATGACAAATAATATTATTTTAATAATAAAAAACTATACTATGACACATTAATATGTAGGCGTCATTGTGAGACCAAGAATTCTTATAAAATTTTCATTTTTTTGCATCCAAGCACCTTTTATCAGGATGTCTACTAGTTTCTCTGCTATAAGTCAATGTTACAACTTGACATTGCCATATTTCACATAGTGCTAGATCAAATGAATTTTTTTAGTGATATGCTTGGTTTGGTCGTGAAAGGATGAATTCTTTTCCATTTGAATTGCATAAATGTTTTCAACCATGAGAGGTGTTGACAAAACTCATTATTCTTGTAAATATGAAAGAACCCTTATGAGCCACAAAATATCTCTAGTTTCCTCTAAAGTGGCCATATAATCTACTTATACTAAATAAATCATTAGCACTGATTGCTTCTTAGATTTAAAACTAACAACTACTATTTCCAAATTCATTAGAAAACCTGTAGTGGATTTTCCATCTTCATGATCACCAATATAGTTGGAAGCTAAATATACAACTAATTTGAAGTCTCCTACCCTAGAGTATTTGAGCCTAAAATTATGTGTTCTTTTGAGATATCTAAGGAAATTTTTGTTACTACCCAATTATTGTATCTAGGTTGTTGCATGAATATTGAAAGAACACCAAAAACAAAGGAATATTTAGTCTAGTTATGGTTGCATAAATCAAACTCTCAATGAGTTATATGAATTTAGTGGCATCAACCAACTTTGTTCTATATTATGATGTCAATTTTATATTATGTTCCATGGGCATACTAAGAAGCTTACAATATGCCATTCTAAACTTGATCATACTATAACCAATGTACTTGTGGTGAGTGATGAATAAATACTTTGGTTTTTTAATTAATTCAATGCATAAATAGTGATGAAGATAGCCTAAATAAGTCGTTTCAAATATTTTCATCAACTTTGATTTGAATTTTATAGTGTACCTTTCATTATTATATGTGATGAGTAGATCATTAACATACACTACCAAAAATACAACTATTTTGACAAAAAGAGTTTTATATGTAAACTCAATATGTTTGAAGTTCATGAGGGTATTAACTAGTTTGTCATACCATGTTGGAGGGGATTTTTTCAAATCATATAGCTATTTTTAAATTTTACCACCTTATGCTCTTGGCCATTAACTACAAAACCTCCAAGTCATGTCATGTACATTACTTCTTTGAGAACACCATTTATAAACGCACATTTTACATAGATTTGGTGAACTGTCAATCTATTATGAGTTGTTAGAGCCAACATGGTTTGAATGCTAGTCCATTTTGTTATAGGTGCAAAGGTTTTATTATAGTCAATTCCTTCCTTTTAAGCATATCCCTTTATGACAAGATTATATTTATGTTTTTCAAGTGAACTGTTAACCTTTTATTTGTTATGGTAGACCCACATACTTTTAAGCACGAGATATACTAAGGTGGGGTGGGGGGAGGGGGGTGAATCAGTATATCATAAAATTTCACTTAATAAAATTCCACTTAACCATGCATTCAAGATATGCAATAAAACTGAAATAATAAACACCACACAAGATAGAGAGAGACACCAAATTTAACGTGGAAATGCAATATAGGAAAAACCATGGATAAAAATCTCAAGTATATGAATGAGCACCAACTCAAACTAAAATATTCACAAGTACCAACTTGCAAGGGGCACCAACCCCTTTTCTGAGCACCAACACAATAACTATTTGTGAGCACAAACCCACAAAAGCACCAACCCATAAGGGCACCAACCCCTTTTGTGTATACCACACAACTATCTCTCAATGTTGCTTTATCAACAAATGATAGCACATTACAATATCTCTTTATTTTCTCTCCTTTTCTCTTCTAAGATAGATATAACAATTAAAAATCATGCTCACTTCTTTCTTTTCCAAATGGCTTCTCAAGCCTTTATTTAAAGCTTTTCAAATGACCTTTGGCATTCACCCTTTGTGACCCTTCAATCCTCATGGAAAATGGCACCAAACTTGCATGAACCTTCATATCCTTGCGTTTGAAAAGTCACATGGTGACTCTTCATAATAAAATGCATCATTTCCTCTTTTGTCTTTATCTTGGTGACTTTTAGTATTCCTCAAAGTGTCCCTTCATGAGAAATTGTGCCCTTCCTCTTTTATCTTCACTTGGTGACTCTTGGAATTCCTCAAGATGACTCTTCATGGGAAAATGCATCCCATTCTTCTTTTGTCTTTGCCTCATGAATCTTTGACTTCTCTATGGGCCCTTCTTTTGAATTTATGTAACCAAAAATATATTCATTAATATTAAATAAATATTAACACACATTAGCCAAGATATGAATATTAAAAACACCATTAAATGCAATGGGGCCTTTATCACCAATAATGTTAGACCTTTGACATCAATTACAATATTTACAACATGTATAACCAATTTTTTTGCAGTCGAATGGAGGATCAACTAATTTCCATGTTCCATTTTGACTAATACATTATACTCATCTTTCATTGCTTTTCTATAGGGTTCAAGATTCTCATATTATTTGAAATATGTTGGTTATGAATAAAACTCAAAATTGAGTTATTATTTTGGAGAATCATCCAAGGTGAGTTTTTCAATCTTACTTTGAATTTATTCAAATAACTAGTTTGATTTCATGTGGTTTCATGTGTACTTCTAGTGCCTATTTTCATAACTTCATCAAGTTTGAAATATTTCAATGTCTAGGTGGGCTAATTAGGAAAAAAAAAAATTCATTTAAGTGATTCAATTTCATCTTCTAAAGTTCCTCCACTTTTTGTCCCTTATATCTATTTCCTCTATTCATTGTATGATCAATTTACACTTTCTCCTTAAGGAGGATTTTCATTATCATGCATGGGAGATAATAAAGAATCAATTGATTTCAAATTATATGACCCACACCAACTATTTGGAATGTCCAAATTACTCTCTTTGTATGCATTAAAATTTTCATATTTACCAAGTTAACACAATTTCATAGAAGACACATCTCTTGTGACAAAAAACTTATTTTTTTCTCATCATATATCTTATATGCCTTAGAGGATTCATAATATCCTAAGAGAATGCATTATCAACTCCTATGGTCCAAATTATTCCTCTTCTCTTTTGAAATCAATGTGTAACAAGTGGATCTAAAAACATAAATATGTCTCACTAAAGTAAGATGACCATGCCACATCTCATATGGTGTTTTAAGTTGAATGGTTTTTTATGGTGATCCATGGTGGAGATATACTAGTGTTTTAATTACTTTAGCCAAAAAATTTATACTTACCCCTTTGCATTATAATGTAACAGGAAAAATATACATCATGATCATGTTAATCCTCTCTATAGCTCCATTTTATTATGGAGTGTGAGGGACTATGAGATGATGTTTGATCCCATTATGCTTAAGATAAGATTCAAAGTTTTTTTAAATGTATTCAAAATAATTATTAGTCCTAAGTGTTTTTATTCAAGTTTGAGCTTCATTCAGTCATCATTCAAAACTTTTTGAATGTCTTAAATGCTTCATATTCTTGTTTGAGAATGTAAATCCAAGTCTTTATACTATAGTGATCAATGTAAAACATGATGTAATTATACCCACCCACTAAGACAATTGGAAGATAAAATAAGTATAAATAAACCAACTATATCTTTTTGTTTGATTTACACTATGACTTTGGAAACAATTCCCTTTCATGTTTGGATAAAATGTTGGCTTCACACTTCTCATCAAAATTTACAGGAAAGGTAGGAAAACCAAAAACACCATTATTTTGTAAGACACAAATTCTATTATAGTGAGTATTCCCAAAAAATTCATGTTAAAACATGATTGTAGACATTCCACCTTCAATGAGATGAGCATAATTCTTGAAATGAATGGATCACCCCCATGTTTGAGAAATTTTACTTCCTCATATCCAACCAAGATGACTGCATTGTCACTTTTACTTTTGATAGTGACATTACCATTGTATAATAATATGGAATGGACTTTTTTGTAAATGGGAACTAGGGTAAACACATTTCTTTTTAATTGATGAAGGTATAGGACATTTTGAAGTTTGAAATCTAGAATCCCTAGACCCTTGAGTTGGATTGTACCTCTTCCTTGTGGTTTCAAACTTGGTCCATCTATGAGGAATATTAGACCATAACTTTATTCATAAAACTCCTCAAAGAAGTATTTTAATAAATTAATATGTAGGGTGGCACAATTATCAAGAACCCAAGCGTCAAACTATGATGAACTGGCTGAGACATTGTTTATGTCATCATTTAAACTAGAAATCACATATTCACTAGTGAGTTGAGCAGAGTTTGAATATTTTATTTATTTATTTGATTTTTCCTCTTTATTCTTATGTTATGCTTTAAAATTTTCCCATGGAGTCATACATTCATGATTTTCATGGATTCCTTTTTATATCACATTGTTCACAATATAGGTGTTACTTATCATTAAATTTTTTATTTTGACCACCTTAATTGTCATTTTTTTCACCTCTTCCATGATTTTTATTATTTCATTAAATTTTGGAATACATAGTGTTATTTTTGGAATACATAGTATTATTGGATTTTTTCAAACAATTTATGTTTACATATAACATACTTTCTCTTGTGGACTTGGTTTTCCTTCCAAAGACCTTTTCTCTTTCTACCATATTTTCAACCAATTGTTCAAATTGAGAGTATTCAACTGATTACTTGATTATAGAGACTCAAATTAAGTTGAATAGTTGAGAATAAGGGGTTTTATAAATGTGATCACATATATTTCAATTTTGATATCAGTGGTATCCACATCATAATTGATCACACAAATTTTTGAAGCCAATCTCATCACATCACTATCTTTCAACTCAAGGTTGAACAACTTCACTATAAATGAATGAATTATAATTATGATTGGGAATCATATAGGTATTTAAATTTATAAATTTATCCACATAGATTAATACACCCTTGAATATGCCAAAACACATCTCCATCAATTGACACTCAAGGCCAATGCTTTATGGCTTTTCAATTCCATGTATGAATATATTTTACATTCCCTATTGGCTTATGTGGTTGTGTATTTCCATCCCAAATATCAAACACTAGATCATTAAAATATGAGGGTGTTCTCCATTTATCGAGACCATTCTAACCATTTATCTTTGTCAGTCAATGTTATGCCAACAACTAATTTTATTAGATGTATTATTTTTGTTTTAAATTTTGAGTTTTTTAAACCCTTAAATTATGGTTCATTATCATTCCAAAAGGTATCATTTTATATATACTACTAGATTGATATACTAAACCTCTCTATATACTTACCCTTCCTATATATACCCATTAGTATGAAGAAGAAACTCGCCCTTTTCATATACTTGATAGTATGTGAAAGAAGAGTTAAAGCACATAAGAATAAAATGGTACATGATACCTAGGTAACATGTGAAAATTATTCGCTCTATCATTAACACCCTCTTAATAATAAAACCTCATACTTGATGATATACTCAATTTTTCTTTAATTTTTATATTTACGTCTTTCAATAGAAAAGAATAGGTAAAGAGTAGATCTCATTATTTCTCCTTTATTTGTAAAATTTTATTATATTTTTGATAAATTTTCATAGATTATATTGAAAAATATACTAATAAATGATTCAAATTTTGAAAAAATACTTTTAATTTTAAATGAAAAATCATAAATGTAATCTTCCTCTAGAATATATGTAATATAATAATAATTGGGAGAGTTTATTAGAGATATATACATATATACATATGTGTATGTATATGTATATGTATATATATATGTATATGTATATGTATATATATATATATATGTATATGTGTGTGTGTGTATATATATATATATATATATATATATATATATATATATATATATATATGTATACATATATATATAAATATATGTATACATATATATATGTATATATGTATATATATGTATATATGTATATATGTATATATATATATATATATGTATATATATGTATACATATATATATATATATACATATATATATACACACATATATACATATATATATATATACATATATACATATATACATATATATATATATATATATATATATATATTATCACAAAATAATAATATATTATTAACTACCAAGTTACCATAAGTAAATATTATTTACCCAATGTAAATACTAAATTCCAATATTCCTCCCCTTAGGTTTTACATGGTAAAACATATCTTATTTTCTAAATTACAACATGTCACCAACAACGCTGACCTCATGATCTTGATACAAAATGAAAGGTACTCCTTGTTAATTTTTCATGGTTTTCAATAAAATTACCACAAAATTAGACATGAATAGGTACCCATCAACCTATTCACCTAATACTACCTTTATTTTTATTCCCACACAACTAAAATCAAACACACAACTAAAAAAGATGTCACTAGATCACATGGGCCCTATCATTGGTCACTGACAAGAGGATCTAAAAAAATCCTTCCTCTATTACCTCTGACCTCCTTCACATAGCTCAAATCATTAGATCATTGAAGATAATTACACCCCACACTCTTGACATACCTTTTATAAAACAAACATTGGTTACATTGATAATGTGTCTAGTTATAAATATTTGTTTTTTTTTGTTTGTTTGTTAACACTTTGAATTTTAATATTGACATACAATAAAATAATAACCATTGACATGGACCAAGTGAATATATTTATTATAGACAAAAAAAATGATATAAAATTTTAGTCTAAACCTTAATAAACTTGAATAATCTCATAATAACAAACTCCACTTTACTAGACATTAGCCATATACTAAATATGATATAACAAACCCTAAAATATATACTTTATATAAATAAAAATAATGGAAGACAATTTACAAAATTAAATATTAAATTAAACCTATAACAAATAAAAGAATCTAATAAATAAACTTTATTGCACTATTGAAAGTAAAACTAATTTGGTAGTTCACCTGGCAAAGGATCTAAAAGTATGAAGTTTAGACATATTCTAAGTGGAAATGTGGTGGAATCATGAAAAGATCAAAATCCCTATGGTGTACAGCTCACAAATAAGTGAGTGTAGGTAACTCAAAGACAATGAAAGTCGTGTCTGTAAACTAGTATAATCTACACACATTAGGACTATCATAGAAGCATCTATGACTTATAATTACATTGTTCAATCCATAGTAATCTGTTGAATTGAAATTAATATAAAAAATGTCTTGAAATATATGATTAAATTCAAAAGAGGAGAATGGTTCAATAATAATATCTCACAATGGAAATAATGTGTGGCTATTACTAAGTTTTACGATGATTAGATCATGGGTCTACACATGCATGTAGATATTTCTGATATATCAAAGTAAAATTAGTATCCCATAGAAGCATGTTGAGGGTGGTTAGGTTATACTTTCATTCTATTTATTTTTATGCCATTCTATTGTTAAGCTACATGTTTATCATTGTTTGATCCTTCTATTGGTCCTTTATAATTTATAATGGTAGTATGTACCACTTACTCAGTGAAAGATGCATAAACATGTAGATGTTAATGAAAACTTTTATAAAATATGTTGCCCTTATATAAGTTTGCCTCTCCTCACTAAATCAAATAAAGAGAAGAATTATGGACATATTGCATCATTCGACCATGGGCACGTAAAATATTTAAAGGTAAATGTCATTATTTACGAAACTAATTTATCAAACAAAGATAGACATCAATCAAAGCAATAGATGGCTTCCCCTTCTCAAACTAAAAATAAATATTAAAGAATAACTTGTTATGATATCATTAATAATTATTGGGAGAGCTTATTAGATATTAAAATATTTCAAAACCAACAATAAATAACAATCACACAATGTATTATATTCTTGTCATCATATTTCATTCAAACCATTAAAAATATATAAGAATAATATTTGTTGTTCTCAAGGAGGTAGCTTCAACACTTCTCATCATAATTCATTCAAACCATTAAAAATATATAGGAATAATATTTCTTATTCTCAAGGAGGTAGCTTCAACAACTCTCCTATCTTCATGAGTTGGTGGAGAACTTCACTCATGTATAACAAACTCTAAAAATATATATTATTGTTACACAATAATAATATAATATTAACTAACAAGTTACCATAAGTAAATATTATTTACTCAATGCCAATACTAAATCCAAACACAATAAATATCTAATATTATAATATATTAGAAAGAGTCTTCAAACATTAAGGGAAATTTATAAAGGAAATAAATGCAACAAACCTCCATGCTCCAAAAAAAAGAACACATAGCTATTGAAGTGCCAAGTGTAAAAAAATATTTGACAAATTCAAATGCCTCTTACCATAACAATTGCATACATATCAGTTAGAGAATAAAAAACAAAAAAATGCACCTTTTAACCCCAAACTCATAGTCAAGTCAGAATAATAATGCCATGTAGTAGAGGAGCTTCAAAGCAATGTGCCAATGATGAGATAAGTTGAATACTAAAAAAATATGCCACATAAATTAGAAATGCATAGTCTAACATGTATACTAAGATCAAAACTACTATAAAATATAAATATGCAACCCAATGTTGATATAAACATCCATAAATGTGTAAAACTAACTATAAAAATTTCACACAACCTACAGCTTCAATAAGAAAAACATTTTCTATGCATCTAGAGAAACTAAATTATCCTTGTGGCATCCTTTCACAACTAAATAAAATTCCACATTTAGAGGTTAAACACAACCATAGTTAGAGATACACAACCTATGGAGATTAAAACCTAGCTGTGCATCTTTATTCAATCAATATGCCTCCTTAAATGGCTAATACATTGCAAATGAACAAATAAGAAGAAATTACTAAATGAAAATGATTCTATACAGACTGTGCATCTAGGAAAGAGGAGAGGATAAAAAATAAACTAATAAAAAACCTACTTTGATACCATAGTCAACTTAGACCATGGATGGAATGTCAATTTACAATGTTTGGTGTAAGCCAAAATTATCTTGACAATTAAAATTGAAGAGAGAAAGCACTACAATATAAAAATCCAATGAAATGGTTGTTCATTTCACATTCCCAAGTGACTCTTGTTATTCCTATGAGAATGACAAAAAAAGTATTTGAATAAGACAAAAATGTCCTATGATACCTAGGATTATGTACAATATTGCTATAGTATACACCTTCAAAGGAGAACTTCAATGGATGGATATTTGTGGAGATGCCTTCCCAAAAATAATATGTTGTTGAGCCAAAAAAGGTGAATTTATTTGAGTTAGGTAAGTAATAATATAAGGGAGTAACTTATAATGCTTAACATGTTTTAATTGGATGGTTAATATTGATGGATTATCCAACTTAGTCTCCATTAGATTATGTTTATCCTTATCTGAGTCTTCACATTCACATTTCCTTTGGTTCTTGTCATAACATGTGTATACACCCTAATTTAGTTAATCAACCACAAATACTATGTATTTTGTTGGTATTTCACATGAAGGTCTTAGTGATGAATGTAACCCTTGTTTTCATGGTCATGTTGGGTCTTTTTATCTTTCTTGTGTATTATCTTCTCTATTTGTTACACCCCCAGTGGTCCTGAGTCACCCCCTCCCCAGTCATAGGGGCCCCTAGCTTGTCCTGATTGGTCTTAGCTCTATTTTAGGCCTCATGATAGTAGTGCCATTTTTAGGATAGTATCACCATGTAGAATTGGTATCTAATTATGGATCAAGTGTCTAGTGGTCATTTTCTCCCATGGTTTGGGTCCTAACCCTACATTGAGCCTTCTCTTATGTTTTTATCCCTCTCCTACAACTTGTTGGCCAATGAAAAAGGTATTATAATCAAATCAAAATTCCTTATAAATAAAGATCCTTACAAGGAATTTTTCATCTATCACTTACTATTTGGCTCATAATTACATAAAATTAGTCAATAGTACAATTCAATACTCTGAATACTACTCAACTATTACATCTAGAGATTGCATGCTTCATCAAAGAAAGGCCTAAGCAAAATTCATTCTAGCATACTATGAAATTTGATCATTCATATTACCTAAGGTAAAATTACATGAGATCTGAGACCCCTAGAATTAGGAATAATGTAGGTAGTGACCAAGACAATAGGGATTCTACTCTGCATGATCGTAATATCTCACAACCTAGTTTTTCCCTTTCTTTTGCATTTGATCTGGTTATTATTTCATATTTGTAGGTACTAATTAGGGTTTTGGAATATATTTAGTAAAAAAATTAACATAGGAGAGATTTTTTAAGACATATAACCACCTATAGGTCCCTCAAAACCTCTTGTAGCTTCCATAATAGTTCCAAACAACTCCAAGAGAGACACTATCCCCATAATTGAACACTAGTGCCACATGACAATACTATCCACATAAGGGTGCCACTATCTGAGGATAAATTTTAGCTACAGTCATATAAAAAAATGTGTCTACATATTTCTCCAACTTGTTTCAGCTTCTTGAGCCATAAAAATACTTGTTTTATTCCATATAAGTGGTCTTTCTCTTTATTCTTGCTATTTTAGAAAAAGCTTGTCAAATGAATTATTTCTATTTTTCATTCCAATTTATTGTTATACTCATCCATTTAAAAACATAATATTTACATTCAACAAGTCCTAAAAAGGTTTAAACATTTGGTGAACCCGTCTTACTTTGAATATTGCTTGAAACACTAGTTTTACATAGGGTTTACCTTCCAATTTTTTTGCACTAAATTATGCTTACAAACTTTTATTTTTTCCTTATTTTGGCATAGCCTAACTCATTCAAATTAATCATATATTTGGGTTTCATTAATTTAATTTCATTTAAATTTTTTCAAAATAACCCTCATTCAAACCCTAGACCCACATACTAGTAATTAGGGTTTCAATTATAATCCCAATGTATTCTACACATTGGGTTAAATATTTCTCATAGTTGCACATATATCTATGTTATATTTCATTCTACCTATTATGTGCTTGATACTCATTATTTACATTATCTTTTTTGGAAATTTTAAAATTTCATCCAATAAGCCTCTTATCCCTCACCCAGTTGATGAATTTATAAATTTTTATCATAATTATAATAATTAATAGATAAATTTTCAAGATTGTACATTAGAACATGATAATGATTTCATTTATAATGATGATTAAGACTATTTTTATAATTATGGATATTAGGCTTACTATGAGCATGATAATTATAATGTTGATGAGGATATATTAGATACATATTCTTATTTTTCATCTCCCTCTTCTCTTACACCTTAAAATCAAACTACCAATATAATACAAAAAGAACCTTTTATTAGTAGTGCTTTGTTCCAATGTGACCCTATATTTTTAACTACTTTCACTGGCTCCTTAAAGTGAAATACATGAAATCAACTTTTGCATGATTCAAGTAAAGTAGACAAGAACAATGCATCTTCTTTACCCTTCTCAATTAAATTCAAAAAAACATGTACCAATGATATTACACCTTTTACCAATGCACAAACTAAGGTATATGAAATTATTTTATCACCTTATTTTACATTCCAAGCTCAATGTAATAAATTTTGAAACCTACATTTACTGGGTGTGGAGACTTATACTTGCACCCTCAGTCTTATGATAAACCCATGGCACATGTCACCAATAAATTGACTCTACTACAACTATTTATAAATTCCCTAGATGGGTAAACACTAAATTGGTTCCATCATGCAATCCTTAGTGGGTCACTACATAAATATGATGAGTTAGAAACAATATTTATCAATCACTACATATGGAATAAGGGACCTCAAGTCACATATGAGAGGTTACCTTCATTATACTAGGGTAGACAAAACCAACAATTAAATACATTATAAGATTCAAATCATGTTTGCATCTTTTGATTTACTAGCTAAAAGATTTATAGGTATAATACATCTTTTCCAGAGGCCTCATTTTTCCTCTTAAGGATAAACTATTATATCAGACATCCAAACCATTTTGGCATCTATGTAACACAATAATAACATTAAATATAGAATTGGGACTAGTCACTACACATTTAGAGGTAGATTTAAATGTAGGTCTATCAGATCCATAGTCATCTAACATGGTATAATAACCTAATAAAATCTTTATTAAGAAACCAATGGAATAAAAAAAACCTAATAAAGATACTCAATAAGGGCAAAGAGATACTTCACAGAGCACCTCCTACAATGAGTAGATCATAAGACACACACAAAGGGGTTATATAGTTTTTAGACATGGATAGACCTCATGACATATTTATTACATTATTAGATAAGGATATTATCACACTTCCTCCTAATAATCATCATACAACATACTATTTGCATAGGGTATAAAATAATCTATATTATAATTTTCATAAAATAAATAGAAATTTAGATAATCACTGTTATTCAATTTAAGATTGCATTAACCAATATTTTAACCAAGGAATTTTAGTATTCACAAAGGGGGAATGAAGATCTTAGTGTCCAAAATCTCCTAGACCATACTCCTCCTTGATAGAGTTATCCCATGATGTTCCCTTTGAGGAGGCATTGGTTACTCATTGTATGAGCCATGTGGTTTGTAGAAACCTATTTATGAGTGATATTATGCATCATATATTCAGTATAAATGGCATAAAATTCATATAAATTATATCATATCCTTATTTCACACATTAATAAATATATTTGGAAATAATAATAGAGATTATAGCAAAGCCTTAGTTCACACACCAATCAAGATATCTAAAAATAATCACAAAGATTAGAGTATAGTCTTAGTTCAACCACCGATCAAGATATTTTTAAGAGATAATAAACTATTTTATATTTTTAAATGATGTCATGGATGTGTCCAAGTGAGTGTATGAAGTTTCTTGATAGTATAAGTGTCAATGATAATGTGTGTAGTGTGTTTGTCCTAGTAAGCTAGAAGTAGGCTTGGTTGATCTTTAGTTTTGGTATGATTAGGGATGGGTTTGAAGTATTGAGAATGTGTGAGGGGTAATATTAGAGTTAAAATATGATTATAGAGCTTGTTTAAGTGTATGGTATTCATCTAGTTCTTCATTATGTTCATCTTGGCATAGTTGGTTCTATGATAGAAAAATCTGAGTAGGCATATTGATGACATTATATTTTAGATGTGTGAAGGTTACAAGAGAATATTTATATATGGATGGATTATCATGAAAGGATATCATATGGTTTAAATTATATATCATGAGGTTTAACATATCTAAATATATGAAGGTTCAAAGTTGGCCTCTCAGACAAAAGTTTACTAAGTTTTTATACTTATCTAGACCGTCGTTGCACGTCATGTAGACATGTATGAACTAGTAAGATTGTGTTTTTAATTAACGTATGAATAAAGTAAATAATATATAAATGTTTAAATGGATATGTTTTCTATAGTTCCAAAAATATACCCTAGAATTTTTGAGTCTTGAAGTGATTTCTAGCTCAAGTTGTAAAGCTTCAAAGTTGCTTTAGCAGACTATGATATGCCAAAGATCATCAAGATAACCTACATTGAAGTCTGAGGTAATATAGTAATTATATCTTAAAAATTTCATTAATTCATATATATTTATCTAATATTACATGTAAAATTTATTATTTTAAATAATAAATGTGCTAGTGACAAGTTTCACATTCACAGAGCTTGGATAGAAGATCAATAGTTCATGGGCATTCGTATTGTCAAAAAATTGATGGTACAAGTCAAATTAAAAGATTTAAATGTGTAGAAGGCATGAAAATATACCAAGTGGAACAATTATGGGAGATTTAATCTTAGATAAATGGTGATTACTACAAGATAAAGGCTTGGTTAATCCACAGAGAATGATGGAGCATGTTTGTTCCAAATTTTTAAAAAGCAACAAGATGATAACAAATGCTTGATGTTTTACCATGAGAAAATTTAAATACTAAGAAAATTTTTAGGAACATTGATGATGTAATTTTTTTAATATATTATATGGCATGATATTATGACAAAGTTTTTTAAGTTTAATAGTTTCTTAGTGATCGTTAGAATTCAAATACTTGAATTTGTGAGGGAAGACCAGTCTACAATTTTTGTGCTATAACTTTTGATATATGCAAAATTTGATCATGTTGTAAAATGAAAATTTGTATATGAATTAATTTAACATATATAGAACCTATTTATAATGTCTAAGTATTTTACAATCAAAGATATAGATCTCCAAAGTTGACTATGTTTATGTTCATGCTCTGCAAGTAACCCGAGAAGGGTAATTGAGTTGTTCTTGATGGTATTTCGATGTTTTAAGATGAAACAAGTGTTGAAATGTGTTATAGAATTCATGATAACCATATTTTTGGATTATTTAGGTTTTAAAAATACATATTTTATATGATCAAATTCTTATAAGTTGATTTTGTGTTTATTCTTGGTGATCATATGTACAAAATGATGTTTGGGCTAATTATGTTGTAGTAAAAGGGTGTTCTGATGGATGTTGTCACTTAAATAGTTCCTATAAGTTATGTGGAATTGTTATGTGTATGTGAAAGTGTTATTTTGTTCTTAATTTTCTCAAATATGTGTTACAGATATGGATGGGTCTCCATGAGACCTATAAGAGCTAATGAGACCTAATTAAAAGGCATAGTTGCTTAATTGTGACCCATGGATGCTATGGCCAACCTTTGAATATGTAACTAAGATATATAGATGTATTAAGGGTTAATTAAATTACTATGGCCAACCTAGAAGATAATAATCATCAAGGATCTATAAAAGGTGAAATCAATTATCATGGTTTCTATACTTGTGAGACTTGAGAGAAGAGGTATATGTGAGTGTTGTGGGGAAAAATAAATAAGAAAGGGTTTGTGCCTAGTGGATGGGTTATAGATTAGAGTAGGTTTATGAATGTGTGTATGAGTTTTAGGTAATATTTATGATTTTATAATACTCCTCTTGTAGGTTTAAATATTGAGGATGAGTGAAGAGGTTGAGTGATCCAAAAAGATGTTTTGCATGCCTTGAGTGTGAGAGAAAGATAGATGATGTCTATGTGAGATTGGTGGTTTATTTGAGAGGTAGATCAAAGTTTGGTCTATGTGTATGACCATTTGGTCATGTTTTTAATGTTATGATAGATTTTTTGTTGAGAAGTGTAGGGTGATCCAAAAGGTGATTTTGGATGTCTATGAGTGTGTGAAGAAGTGAAGGGGGCTATGTTTGAAAGGTGTCTCCATAAAATTTTTAGGAAATAAGTGATCAATATATGTTCATTTCATAAATTTTTGGAGGGTTATAAACATCTAGGTCATAAGGAATTGACCATCTTAGGGGTAGGTGATCCTTGTGGAATAGGTGTTTCACTAAATTTAGGTTGGGACTTGACCATCCTAGGGGTAGGTACTCCTTATGGAACATGTGTTTCACTAAATTATAGTCAAAATTACTTGACCATCTTAGAGGAAAGTGCTCCTTGTAGAATAAGTGTTTCACTAAATTATGGTCAGAAGGACTTAACCATCTTAGGGGTAGGTGCTCCTTGTGGAACATGTGTTTCACTAAAGTCTCATGTTTGCATACTTATTATAGGACAAGTAGTCCATTTGTTTATAGGCTTGAGATTGAGTTTTATTACCTAAGAGGGTTTCCCACATAGATCTTATGTTGTGTGTGTAATCTTGCATTATCTATTTGTTCATTTTTATAAACAGCTTGAATGCTTCATGAATGGTTGTATTCAATGCTTAAGTGTTTGTAAATTAAATTGGATTGTTTACCACCATTGATTCACCCCCTAGTGGTTTGCAAATTTAACACAAACATCATAACATCATCCAGCAACCAATAAATATATTTTATAGATATCATAGATCTTAGAGCAAAGTTTTAGCATGACAACCAATCAAGATATTTACTACAAAGTCTATACACCTAGCCACTAACAGTGTATCACACATAGTTTTAGTTCGTAAGTATACTTATACACTAACATGACATGAATATCATGGTCATTATTTCACCATGCCATCTAGTTTTAGATATTACATATCATATTTATATGATCTAAATGTAGATATCCTATGAAACACTTGTACAGCCTATACTAACAAATAACATTCCTAATACACTACACATGTCTAAATAAACATTTGTAAATAGATTAAAAAATAAAAAAACCATTATAATTACTCAAAAAAATAACATATACCAGTATCACCATTTAAAAAATCAAAATAATTAAACACATTTAAACATACACAATATAATTAGATCAAGATACCAATATAAACAGTGCTCATATAATAACATTTCATTCACACACACACACACACACACACACACACACACACACACACACACACACACACACACACACACACACATATATCCATATATATACATATATATATATATATATATATATATATATATATATATACATATATACATATATATATATATACATATATACACACATATATATACACATACATATATACACACACATATATATATACATATATATACACACATATATATGTACATATATACATACATATATATATCTATATGTATATATATGTATATATACATATATATACATATATACATATACATATATATATATATATACATACATATATATACATATATACATATATATATATACATATATACATATATATATATATATATATATATATACATATATACATATGTGTGTGTGTGTGTAACTCATGACATAGTTTCAATATAAATATAATGCATCACTCAATAATATGGACATGGCCACTAGGACCAACCCCATCACTCTCACTCTTAGACATATCCATACTAGAAGTAGAGTCCCCACTATCCATCCATGACCTTGATCAATGACTAGCTCTACTCTTTCTCATAATGCATATCTAGCTCAACCATACACTTTGCATGCTCTCATTGTAGACATATGTAATATTCTACTATCTAGATACTTATCCCACCTAGAGAATTGAGTATGGGCATGGCCCATCTTTGCAACTTTGTGTGTGCCTCATCCTTATCAAAAACCACTCACCTATATGCCATAGTGGTTATCACATCTCGATCAAAAAAATGAGAATGAACACCAATAATGTTCATGACCCTATCCACTAATCCATCATCTAAAACATCATCAAGAATATGACATGTTAGTATCTAGAGTGAAAACACAATGGTAGTATATCAATACTCATCATCACCTAAACCTACACATACTCACTTAATGCATCATATTCTTAACCAAATAAATGAGTAACCAAATACACATAATATACAAACATACAATAAAAAATTACCATCAACAACCCTAAGGGGTTCCACATCCAATACATCATCTACAATAATCCCACCTCTCAAAAATAGAGGTGCCCATATATGATCTCTTCACCAGGCTATATAGGCATGGGTATCCCCTACATCATCCACATATGATATGTCAATTAATAAATAACATTATATCAATGGAATTATGGATAACTCCACATCGATGGTTTAGTCTTACTACTTGTACTCATTAGAGCATGAGAACTCCTTAACCATGCCACTAACACTAGGGGTACATCCTAAGTAACACCAAACTATCATGTCATTGGTTCATACTAGAACCTCTCATATACATTGACCCAATGGTCATGAAACCAATCACTCAACCCATCTAAACTAAGAATAATCCTTAGGCCATCCCTCATATCCCCTATATGGCCTCCAAATAATTTATCTAGCCATCAATATATCTAACACATGCTAACATTACATTGTGCACTTCCTAAGAATGTAGGTTATCCCATTCCACCTCTTTGAAAATGACTATAAATGGGCCCAATCACCTTGTAGAGGCAATGATGATATAGTAACTTCTATATGATCATATGCCTAGTAGTGTAATAGTGTGAAAGATTCAATGCCTCTACCACACATCTCCTGCATAAAATAATATAAGTCCTAGTACAAGTGGGACAACATAGTATGACACCACAAGACACATTACCATGATTCTATATTTCCTAAACTATCTCATGCATCATGAAGTATATTGATACCCTAGTCCTATCTATTTCCAAAAAAGAATCCAATAAAATAGATAAGAACTTCTGCAACCATATAACATTTGTTGTGACAATTAGTGACAGTAATATATCATTGTGGCTCCTTGTATGATGAGTCCCTATAGGCATAAAAAAAATACCTAACATCCCACTTTATGGAATGATCACCAATATAATCCTATAATATATATCTCTTACTAGTAATAGGTAATCATAGGATCCTATACACATCCTCTAGGGTGATAGTCATCTCCTCAGTAGATAACTAGAATGTGTAGGTATCTGCATCCCATCTCTCACATAGTGAATTCATCATGTTTCTTATTTTAGGGCATCATATATAAGGATTCCATGTGAATCATCCTAACCCTCTCTATGATATCCATATTAGTGTTTTTCATGGGTAGACCCCATAAGGTCTCTGTCATCTGACCACTCTAGAACTCTCTCATGCATGCATTAACCTTAAAAAATATAACCAAATATGGAATTAACAATGTAAAATATAATATCAATAGATATAAAAAGTCATCAAACACCATTCAACAATAATAAGCATCACAAACTAGGCCTACTAGATACTAACACTACACATAAGATAATAACGCTAGACAATAGTACCATATATAGGACACTAGTGCCATGTCTTGGACACTAGATCCAATCTCAAGACAAAAGCACCATATTTCCAAAAAATGGCCCTATACCACCATATTTTTAATAAAAAAATATAAAAAATTTACTAAAATATAAATCACCCCCACTAATTAACATCATCACACCCAATCATTAATGTCATAACCCCTGATCATTGCCAATTTTAGTTAGACTTAGTTCCTTCACCAAAATGTAGGGAAAATACACATAGATTGCCTTAGATTTAGAGATTCATATGCACAAGTTCACTCAGATACAAATATACAAACACACAAGGCTACTTAGAGGTATAAATATTTAGGTACATAAGTTTGACATAGATATAAAGGTTTACACAAATATACAGTTTGACTCATAGATACAAATGTTCATATAAATATACAGGTGTTTCACTAAATTCTCATGTTTTCATAATTCTTATAGGATAAGTAGTCCATGTTTTTTTAGGTTTGAGAGTGGGTTTTATTACCCAAGAGGTTTTCCCAAATATTATCTTATGTTGTGTGTGGAATCTTTCATTATCTATTTTTTTATTACTATAAACATCTTGAATGCTTCATGAATGCTTTTATTGAAGGATTAAGTGTTTGAAGGGTTTGGAAATTAAATTGGATTATTTTACACCACTAATTCATCCCCCCCACTCAATGGTTTGTACCTCTGACAATTAGTATTAGAATAAGGTCCTTTGGTAAAGGCTTGATAGCTTGAAGGATATCCAAGGTACAATATGGGTAGCCATCAAATGTAAGGAGGTCTTCCACTAAGAAAGAACCAACATTTAATGGATCAAATTATGCCTTTTATTGTACAATTATGAGGACCTACATCATGTCCCTAAGATTTGATACTTGGCAATCTATTCTGGATGGCTATTCTACACCTACTATTCCTCTATCCAATATTGTAGATAAGAAGTTATTTGAGAAAAATTCTAAGACAATTAATGCTATCACTTGTGGTCTTTCAGAGACTAAATACACCAAGGTAATCCATTATATATATTCAAAGGAAATGTGGGAAAAAATTAAGACTATTTATGAAGGAGATTCAAAGGTTAATTTGGAAAAGTTGTAGACTCACTAAAGATAATTTGAGAATCTTAAGATGAAGGAAGAAGATTTTGTGGCATCCTTTTTGTAGAGAGTTGATGAGATTGTGAACATAATCATAGGTCTTGGAGAGAAGCTTTAAGAATCTATTATATTTCAAAAGGTATTAATTTATCTTTTTCTCAATTTTGATTCTAAAGTATCTATTGTAAAAGATGTGTGCCAAATTTTAATTCTAAGAAATATTATCAAAGAGACAATAAAAACCTAAAACTTGATGGCACCAATAGGAATGTCTAGAGGAGATCAATTAGATCAATTAAAACATTCTTACCATAATCTTTACCTTCTCATGCCTCCATTCTAAGATTTGAATTCAAATGATTTGATGCAAGAGATTGATTGTTAGATTTCTTGTGAGACTTTGATAATGGCTTCCAAAGGATGTGTGATGGTGATGATTGCTTTAAATGGACACTAGAAGGCTATTATGGATGCTAATTAGAATTCTTAATGGCTTTCTTGAAAATTTCTCATTAGTCCAAAGGGTGGAAGGAAAGCTTAGTTTTATAAGCAAAGGGAGTGAAGATCAAGGGTCCAAAATCAAACTTAGGCCTTTGACATCTAGAGCTAGGAAATTTCCATGGAATTTTTAATTCCATGAAAATCTCTAGAATTAGAGAATTCTAGAGAAGGGGCCAATTTTGGGAAGATTTCAAGAATCCTCCAATTCTAGAAATCTCCCGATAGGGTTTAGGGTTTTAGGAAAGTCTAGTATAATTCCATGGAAATTTCTAGAATTAGAGAATTCTAGAGAAGGGGCCAATTTTGGGAAGATTTCAAGAATCCTCCAATTCTATAAATCTCCCCATAGGGTTTAGGGTTTTAGGAAAGTCTAGTATAGGGTGGTAGGTGGGTGGTTAGATTATTTTTGAAATTAAAATTGGCTATTGGGATTAGGGAGTAGGTTAGTGGGTAATGTGGGTTTATTATAGGTTTAATGAGAGGATTAATTTATCTTAGGATGGGATAAAGGTTATGTGGGATATAGGAATGGGATATGAGTATTAGGATATTAGTTAATATGACTAAGAAATATGGGAATTAGGTCAAACTAGAAAGAATTAGTATAATTAGAGGGGTGAGCATATTTTAATGTATACATTTTTCCCCTCTTTGAAAAGGCATTACAACTAAATTGGATTGAAAGGAGTAATGGTCTTTCAAAGAAAAACCTTAATGTTAGATGATGTTAAAGCTAGTAAGATATGGTGCCCCCTCGAGGGAGAATGTGGGGAGGAAGATGACCTAAATGGTCACTCAAAAAAAAACTTGGGGTGGAATAAGAGTCATAACTAGATAGGGTTAAGATGCCTCAATTGATTGGATAGTTTCCCTAATAATGATGTTGAAGTGGCTCAAGTGATGGGTCTAGACAAGAAAATAATTGTCTAGAAAGTGAGTAAATGATAAGGTAGGGTTGACTTAAAATAAGATAGGTTCAAGCTGTTAATAAGTATGATGGCAATGATACATGCCATGGGAAACTTTGAAAAGGGATAAAAAGGATAAAGACTGGTGATCGGTGATGAAGAGCCACTTGGTGTAAAATTTGAGGATTAAAATAAGACATGATTGGTAAGTGATAAATATGTCTATGAGATAGGGATAAGGAATAAATAAGAGGCTGAGCTATCCCTAGTGCTAATAATGGGTCCAAGTAAGGCCTACATAGTCCAAAAAGACCTCAAGCCAATGTAGTTCTGGATGTGGGATAAGGGTATATTCATTAGTTTTTGTAGATTTTAAAGTGGATTTTTGTAGAAAAGAATGCCATCCATTATGGTTCATTAATCCCATGACACACATTTTTTCCCTAAGTCATGGGGTTATTGATGAAAATGATGGGGTTATTAGGGCTAATGGTAGGGTTATAACCCCACAAGTAGGGAATGGTAGGGTTTCAACCTCGTAGGTAGAGAATGGTGGGGTTACCACCCTATAATTAAGGAATAGTTGGATTTTAACCCTATGATTTTTGAGTAGTAGAATTGTGAGTTGGGAGAAAAATGGATGAGTGGTGGATAAGATAGGATTAGATAGGTGGAAAGGCAAAGTTAGATATATGGAATTAGTTAGCTAGATGGAGTGAATTAGTTAGATGAACTTAGGTAGTCAAGTGGGTTATGGGATGGGAGGGGATCCTTAGGTTGTTTAGGTTAGCTTTATAAGATGGGATGGGAAATTTAGACTTAGGATGAGAGGTGCAATGAAGGGTGAGATAAAGGTGTGCTGGATAGATTAAGTGTGTGGTTATGGGGAGTAAGAGTGAAGATAGAGTGTTTAATAGATAGGTTTTGTTTTTGGTGTAGGAAGATTTTGGAATATTGGCATCTCAGTCATGACATCCTAAGATATTACATGAGATGTGGTGTGTGACTCTTGAGGAGTATGGAGTTCTAAAGTTGGTAGGTATACTTGACATGGTGATGATGCCACTAATTCACATCGATCAAGCTTTGATTATGGCACTATTAGAGAGATGGAACTTAGAGATGAGTACATTCCACTTTGTTATTAGGGAGATGACTGTGACACTAGATGATGTCTACAAGTTTTTTCATCTACCTATACAAGGAGAGAAGATTTATTGCCGATCATGAACATTGATGCAAACATTGTTGAGACTAGGTGAGAGGTTATGGATGGGGATGCATGATGGCTACATTGATCTTGACTTATGTTAGTGTGAGGGGAGTTTAAATAGATTGACATTGGTGGTGATGGCTCTTGTGTCTGGCATCTTGTTGCTAAACAATAGTGGATGATGATTTCATTTGGGTTTGGGTGATGTAGTGGATGATATGGTTCATGATCATTGAGTATTCACTTAGGGCCCCATTATTTTGGCATATTTATATAGAGAGATACATTTGGGGCCTTATAGGAGTACACAGAGTTTTGTCCCAACTCTATTACTTTAGATATGGATCTGGGAGCATATTGTGATTTAGATGCCATTGGATACACTTGTAGGGATAGAACATAGATATTCAATGGTATTTCAATGGTGAGTGATTATGGGAGTGTAGATAGGCCATGCAGGGGAGATGAATTATTATAGGAAGGCCTTTGATAGTCTATGCCTAGAGCATATCACATGGATGTCATATAGGGGGATCATATTTGGCTAGGATGATGAGGGGTAGACCTAGTATATACTTACACTTTTCTATGTGACCAAATGACATGATTATATTATTGAGAGATATAGACCAAATCAGGTTCAATACCAATTTGGGTTTATCTAGGATGTCCCAGACCTTAAATACTTATTTTCATGTAGCAAGAGGGAGAGATCCTATTGGGTGAGGCTACTAATAGAGGGGATGCATGCTTAAAGTATGATAATATTACACCCATCAAGTGGGATTTTTATATGCCAATGCCAAATTCTAGGGTGATAATAACTTATGTAGCATGATGGTATCGACAAATCTCAACTCTCTTGACACAGTCCCATGTGGTGATTTAGAGGGGTGTAGTGAGGAGGGTGTTATAGGCTTGAACAAGGATTCATAGGAGAATGAGGTGGAGGATATAGATGCCTACATAGAGAGTAAAAGATAGATGAGGGGGTCAGGACATGATGAATGTGGATGATGATGGTGGGAGTATATTAGTAACATAGGTATGGGTATAGACTCAAGTACTGGTAGGGTTGTAGATACAAGGAGTGGCTTAGCCATAGATTCAACTAGGTAGTACTAGTGGTGTAGGTCCTTCTCAACCATTGAGATCAATAGAGGATGAGGTACTAATAATGTGTTTATAAATGGAGATCTAGGCCCAATTATCAAAGATTTATAGGATTACCCATGAGTAATATCAGTTATAGGCCCACCTTTAGAGTTTGACTACCTAGGGTGATAGTCAATTAGTATAGACATATGGGCAGATTACTTAATTATAAGCCCAAATTGCTCACAGGGATGGATAGATTATGTAGTTATAATCATAGGCCACTGATCTATAGTCATAGGTTATTTAGTGATACTCATAACTTAGGGAATTTATAAGATAGATTATCATAGTTTAGAGTTAGGTGATTAGGTTATAGGGACAGGTGGCACAACATTAGATCTTATCTAGACTCTAACTAGGTATCTAGTAGTGGTTGAGAGGGCCAAAGATGTAGCTGATGAGAATTTGAGAGGATAGGGTATGATGGGGGTGATTGACCAGATTGTATTACTCACTTGAGAGGCCCATTACTATAGTACATTATATGAGGCCATAATTTTAGATGGTTAGCATGTAGACTCCTTTTGTGCTAGTTAGTCATCTATGTGATAGCCTTCTAGAGGTGGTGGTGGACCACTGAGGACACTAGGGCCACAACCTTGACATCAAATGTATGCACATGTATAGGGGATTTTTGTATTATAGCTCATTCTTTCCCCATGGGCTCCTATTATTGTATCATATTTTTTTGACATGGATTCCATGTGGATATTGTATTTTAGACATTTGATATTTATATATGATGATGATTTATGGTGACATATAGATGTTATTTATTACTTTATGGATATGAGATGCATTTATGGGTTCATGTTATGATGAAATTGATGATGTAGACATGTGATGATTATATTTAGATGTTATGGATTTGGTTTATATGGATGTCATGATGTATGTTGTTGATGTATATCATAGATGGGCCTTACTGTGTTATTGAGAAATGATGGATATGATATATTTATATTTTATTCATGGATGATGCACATGGGATGATGATTATATGGATGTTATTAGGTGATGGATTTACATTATTAGATGTTTATGTTTGATTATGTTATTTTACTTATTTTCATAAGTAGAGATGGCATAATATTAATCCTCTATTTTATTCTTTTTATTTTCCAAGATAGGAATCCTCTTGCGCCATAGAGGTAGGGTGGGAATGGGATGGTTTATAGTCTAGCTTAGGATGAGGGTAGGTATGGTAGGGATTGGGTCTGAATGGGATTCAATTTTTGGAGGATTGTCAAAGTGTGGATATATGCAATGATTTTTAATGTTGCATCTTTATACGACATGTCAAGGACATAAAAATTCCTAAGCATGATGGCAAAGATGCATGGGGAAATCCATTTAAGAGATGAGCTTTTCTAAATGAACCTTCAGGGGTCACCCATGCCATCCTTGTTACCATATAAGTCTAACAAGATAAAAGAAAGATACATGTAAAACTATTTTAAATAAAACATTCAAATATATACATAACATGTAACATACACACATAAAACACACAATTACACAAAAATTGAACAAAATGAGCTATAAGACAATGATGTAGATGAATGATGATATGACTAAGGTGAGGTATGTACAAGGGATCAAATGATGATGTGAAAATTATATACATGATATACTAAAAATGTAGCTCATGTCCTCATGAAATTCCAACCAAATTTCAAAATAAGGGTCATGATGACCCCTCAGGAATCAGTGGCCATAGTGTATGCTTGGACACCTAAGAAGAGGAATTTTTTAAATTTTGTGATCCTCCATAATGATGATTTTATGTAGGAAGATGTGACCTTGAGGCTTAGCAATAGTAATATGTAAATGGGGATAGGATGTCACTTGTGAAGAAGATACATTCATGCCAAAGAAAATTTGGGAAGGTATTATGGGGATGATAAGGATATGATGGGACTTAGGGATAGATATACAGACCAAGTTTGGATTTAATGATTCTAAAGATCCCTCCAACAAATATTTTTTGACAAGCCATGTCCTTTCCTTTAACCAAAGAAATTATCAAACATTTCTATCCTAATCTTGATGATAAATTCCCAACATTGACACCAAGGTTATGGTTATTTACCATGATGCCAAAAACTAGTTTTCATCATGGTACTTGCCCAAGGAACCAACAAGCTATTATTTTTAAGGACTAATAAGGTGGGGCTATGGATGGGAAGAGTAGATAGGAGGTGCCCCATATATGGAGGATAATGATTCTTAGATTAAGTATAGAAGTGCTTGAGGTGAATAAAGTTTATGGGATCATCCAATTCTTTTCCATCAAGCATGGCCAACTTATACACTCCTAATCTAAACTTGGAAATGATGATTTAGGGACCCAACTAGTTGGCTTGAAACTCCCCCTTCTTATCATGTTTTATATTGGTGTTTTTATTATTTTATTTTAAGACCAAGTCACCAATTTTGAACTCCCTAGCTTGAATCTTCTTATAGTATTGGCTCTTCCATTTATTTTGATATGCTCAAAGGTGATTAAAGGCTTTCTATCATTTTTAATCAAGTTCTAATTCATGCAACCATTCTTATCTGATTATGATCAATAATGATGCCTTTAAGGGAGAGTCAAAGAGAGGGGAGTTCCACTTCTACTGGGAATATTGCTTCAGTCACATAGGCTAAGGCATATGGAGTTACCCTGGTAGGTGTATAGACACTTATCTGATAAGACCATTATGCTAGATATAATTGGGTGTTCTAGTTTCTTCCATCTTGATTCATAGTCTTCTTCAGAATCTTGATAAGGGTCTTATTAGTCGCCTCTACTTGTCCATTGCCTTGGGTATAATATGGGGAGGATAAATGTTGTGTGATATGATCTTTCTGACATATGGCCTATAATTATTTATTCTTGAATGATTTATCATTATCTAAAATTATGTTAGCAGTTATTCTAAAATGATAAATAATATGATTAAGGATAAACTTTGAAATTTGGAGGCCTCTTATGTAATTAAGTGGAACCCATTTATTAAAATACTCTATAACCATGATGATGAATTTATGACCATATGAAGAAGCTAGATTTATCTTGCCAATTAAATCTAGGCCCCATATGGAGAAATGCCATAGACACATAATAGGTTGTAACTCTTATACAGGAGTGTAAATGAGGTTTCTATGCTTTTGATAGGCTATACATTTATGCACATACTAGAAAGAATCATGGTCCATCATCAACCATTAGTAACCAATTTAGAGGATATTTTTAGCTAGGGCCATTCCATTTATGTTCCCTCCATAAATACCATCATGGACTTATTTGATTGCCTAGGCTGCCTCCTCCAATGTTAGACACCACAACAAGGTACCATCACATCTATGTAGATAGAGTGTGATGCCAATGATTGTGTATTAGGTGGTGTGATGGATGAAATATTTTTGTTAATAGTGGTTAAGGTTAGGAGGAATGATATTGTCATGAAGATACCTATAGATATTATGGTACCATAGTAGATTGGGATTGTTGATTACACAAATTTGAAGTAGAGCCAATTATTAATAGGTCAAGATGATCAACTATTTGATCAATAAATTACCTTCCAATACATCTTGAGGGAGATCATAATTGAGTCAATAGTGGCCATAGAATCAGCTACTTTATTACTTCCTCATAGAAGTTGTTTAAATTTGATGGAGTAAAAATTGGTCTTTAATTGATCCACTAATTATTTGTAAGGAAGAAACTTGTCATCCTTTATTTTGAATTCACCATTGACATGTTAAATAATTAATTATGATTTCCCAAATACTTGTAATTGCTAGATATTTCAATGGATAGCTAGCTGAAGTCTAGCTAACAAAGCTTCATATTCTAGAATATTATTAGTACATGGAAAGGCAAGGTGGAATGATTTTGGGATGAGATCACCCTAAGGGGTAACCAAGAGGATGCCTACCCTTGATCCATGGGTAGTAAATGATCCATAAAAGTATAACTTCTACTTATCTACTTATGAGGTATCAGGATGGACTCATTCATAAAATTGGTTACAATGGGCTTAGTCACTTCTAAAGGTGCCTCTACTAGTTGATCTACAATGACCTATCCTTTTATAGATTTTTTATTTATATACTCAATGTCAAATTCATTAATTAGCATTATCCATTTTGCTACTCGACCTATAGGTGTTATCTCAAATAGTAAGTATTTTAAAGGACCAATTTTGGTGATGAGTTATACATGATTATTAAGTATGTAATGCTGAAGTTTCTATGATGTAAAAACTACAGCTAAACATGATCTTTCAATAGGAGTATAGTTTATCTCATATGATATCAATGTGTGGCTAAAGTAATAGATATCTTGCTCTTTACCTTGATATTTATGTTGTGCAAAGAGAGCACCAATGGCATATGGTGTTGATGAAATATAAAGGAGCAAAGGCTTTCCCAGAGTTGGGGAGATAAAATAGGTGGATTTGCCAAGTATAATTTTAATCTTTCAAAATATTTGTGGAATTCTTCATTCCAATGAAAGGCAGTCCCCTTCTTTAATATATGAGTGAAGGGGTGACATTTATTAGCCAATTGAGAGGTAAAATTTTGTATGGCCTAAATTTTTTCCTAAAAACTACAAAGTTACTTGAGATTATGAGGCATGGGCATTCCTATAATTGCTTTAAATTTTACTAGATCAACCTTAATTCCCCTTCTTGAGACTATAAATCCCAATAATTTACCTGAGGTTATGCCAAGGACACACTTTTGGGATTCAACCTTACTTTATATTCTCACAATATTTCAAACATTCTTATGAGGACCACATGGTGCTTAGGCCTTATTTAAGACTTCCCTAAAATATCATCGACATAATATTATATAATGTCCTACATCATGTCATGAAAAATAATAGTCATTACTCCTTCATAAGTGGCTCATGTGTTCTTAAGACCAAATGACATGAATTGATAGCAAAACATCCCCCAAAAAGTGATAAATGTGTTTTATGTTGATCTTTAGGGGCTATTTTGATCTGATTGTACCTTAAAAAGCCATCCATGAGGGAAAACATCTCATACCTAGCTATTGAATCTATGATCATGATAATATTAGGGAGTGATAAGTCATATTTAGGACATGCCTTATTAATATCCTGAAAGTTGGCATAGATATGGATCCTTCCTTGTGGCTTTATTATGGGAACAATATTAGAGATCCAATCTGAATAATCAATTAGGCAGATGAATTCGACTTCTAGAAATTTTTGTAATTCCTCTTTGACTAGTAACACCACCTTAGGATGCATTTTTTGTATTTTTTATTTTAGAGGTTTTACATTTAGATGCACAACTAGGTGGTGTACCACCAATGGAGGGTCTAATCTAGGCATGTCAGCGTATCTCCATGTGAATATGTCAATAAATTCCTTTAATAGCCTGATAAAAACTTCACATTCTAATATTTTAAGAGATTTCCCCTAGTTTCACTATTTTGGGATGTTTTTTAGTTATAATATTAACTTCTATCACCTCCTCAATAAGTGAGGGTGATTGATCTTTTAAATAAGGGGGTAATGAGATTTTTGGAACATTGAAAGTGAAGCAACCTAGTAGTTTTTTATCAATATCAAAATAATATTTTGATGCAAAAGAGCTACATGGGAGTTCATTCAACTATTTGGAAGGCTCTCCTTCCTCTTCAGATTATTCATCCTCACTTTGACTAGGGGACGTGGTTGTTCCCCAAATTATGTTGATTGACAAAGATTGATAAATAATCCCTTTTTATGATCTCCAAATGTCATGAAGTATCTAGCTCCCATGAATTCTTAAATGGCCTCATCATTTTAAAATGTATCAAAGGTGGGCTCTTGATTTGATTCATAGTCTATGAGGGATGGATAATAGAGGGAAAGATTGATGGTGGATATATTGGTATCGAGGAAGAGATTGGTGGAAGCAAGCTCCTTGAAGTGACTACAGATAGATCATGTTTCAATGCCTTCATAAGGGAGAGACAACTCATTAGTCAAAAGAGAATCCACAATAATGCTAATCAGGTCATTGTCATATAGTTTATACCCTAAGCCAAAACTTTGTGTATGTTCCTGAATGATGATAGGTTCTAGTTAGCCTTACTCTTATTTTCCTAGTCCATTTATTTTGTACTACATATTTTCCATCATTATCTAGAATTTAGGATAATGTTGCTTGGGAGAGATAAGGGCTTCATCATCTAGAATGAGATAGGAAGTGTCTCCATCTTTAATGTACTCATCAGCCAAAAATCTAGTGCTTTTAAAATTTATAGGCACAAACTGATACTTAATGGGGTTACTCTTCCTCATAGTCGGGGACTCATAACTATGTGGAAATAAGGTTAGATTGCCAATGTAGAATTATTTAGACTCATACTCTTTACATCCTATAGATGTGATCTTTAGTCATGTGACATCATCCTCTGATTGGAATGTGTATTCTAACTGATTCAAAGAGATATACTTAGCAAATGTGGGGCTTAAGATGGTGTTATAAATACTAAGGTAAGGTGATGGGGAATAATTAATTTAATATTTATGATGATCTATGACTCTAGGAATGGTGACCTCCATTCTTGAATGGGGCATCTTTAAGTACTGATGAAGAGTGGAGGGAAAAACTTGTATTTCAAGAATCCATGACCTTCTAAGAAACATTTTATATGGTAATTATACATCCACAACATGAACCAAAATTTGATGAACTACATAAGCTTTGATCATTATTAAAGTGGGCCTAAGCAATGTCTTAGAGTATCCCAATTTCTTTAAAAAGTCTAGATTACACTAGTTGAGAGCAGATCCTCTATCTATGAGGACATGAGAAATGTGGTGATGGGAGATGGTGACTTTAATATATAATAGATAATTATGATATGGGCTAGTAGGGCATAAATCTTAGGTACTAAAAGGAACTTGCTAAGATGGGGATAAATGTGCCACTAGTACCTAAAATTGATTAGTATCTAGGTTATTAGGTACTTTCAAATCATTCAGTTCTTGATTTAATATCTTCCTATGTAAGGTAGATTTTTTTAAAAGTTCCATCAAATATATTTTAGTAGGAGTCTTTTCTAATTATTGAATGATGTCATAATATTTATTAGAACTATTTGAGGATTTCTTAGAAATATTACCCTTGTGGGTAGTGGATGAGGTGGAAGGATCTTGAGGGGGTGATACAGGAATTATAATCTTATTACAAGAATTACTAGCTATATTCTAATCCAAACTATCACTTTTGACAATATCACTATTAGGAATGGCAATATCGCTATTGACAGAGCAATATCATGACTGAGGGATTCATAGGTTTGTTGAGAATGTCTAATCAAGATGGCTTTTATGGATTTTCTTCTTGTCCTAAAATGTGTCAAAAATTGAAAATATGGTCTTGAATCCATGTACAGTTGACCCTGTAATCACTTAAAACACTTCTCATGCCTCCATTCTAGGATTTGAATTTGAATGATTTGATGTAAGAGTTTTATTGTTAGATTACTTGTTAGACTTTGACAATGGCTTACAAAGGATGTGTGATGGTGATGATGGCTTCAAATGGACATTAAAATGCTATTATTAATGCTAATTGGCTTGCTTGATAATTTCTCATTATTCCAAAGGGTGGAGAGAAAGCTTAGTTTTATAGGCAAAAGGAGGGAAGATCAAGGATCCAAATTCAAATTTGGGATTTTGAGATCTAGGGCAAGGAAATTTCTATGGAATTTTTAATTCCATGGAAATATCTAGAATTAGAGAATTTTAGAGAAGGGGCCAATTTGGGGAAGATTTCTAGAATCATCCAATTCTAGAAATCTCACCATAAGGTTTTAGGAAAGGCTAGTGTAGGGTGGTAGGTGGGTGGTTAGATTATTTTCTACTTTAAAATTGGCTAGGAGGATTAGGGAGTAGGTTAGTAGGTAATGGGGATTTATTATAAGTTTAATGAGAGGATTAATTGATATTAGGATGGGATAAAGGTTATGTGGGATATAGAAATGGGATATGGGTATTATGTTATTACTTAATATGGCTAGGAAATATGGGAATTAGGCCAAATTAGTGAGAATTAGTATAATTAATGGGCAAGCATATTTTAGTGCATATAGAAGAAAGTCATGATATTATTCAATTTTAGATGGATGAATTGCATGGCATCCTTACTGCCTATGAGATGAGAATAAATGATGATAGACCAGGAAAGAAGGAATCAACATTTAAGATAAAAATGAAGCCAAAGAAGAAGTTCCAAAGTCAGAAGCTCAAGGAAGATGACATATCTGATATTGATGAAGATGAATTAATTGCTTTGTTTACAAGGAAATTGAAAATAAGGTTAGGCAATTATAAGCATAAACTACCCTTAAAATGCTTCAATTATGGAGAGGTGGGACATTTTGTTAATAAGTTTCCTCATAAGCATAAGAAGAATGATGATGAAGAACGTGGTGATTGCCAAGATGAAGAAAAGAAGACATACAAGTTTGATAAAATGAATAAAGGATTTAGAAAGTATGATAATAAGAATAAGTCCTTCAAGAACAAGAAGAGTCTCTATACCAATAAATATTGTAGATAATCAAATGAGAGTGAAGACAGTGACTCAGAGTATGATCATGAATATGATGTTCCTATTGAAGATAAATCCCTCTTCATGGATGAGGAAATAAGTTGATCATATCAAAAGGAGTCTACTTGGAGTGATTCAAATGATGATAAAGATGAGGTAAATTATGAGATTGAATTGATGAATGCTCTTGAAGAACTAAAGATTGAGAAGAATATTAACAAAAATTTGAGGTCTCAGATCAAGGACTATGAGGAGAAATTTAGTGTGTATGAAGCAAGAATGACTGAAGACACCAAGGATCATGAAGATATGGTCAAGCATTTTAGTTATCAATTGGAAATCCTTCTACAATCCTAAAATATAAAGAAAATGAATGTTCAAGGTATGTAATTGAAAATGAGTCATTAAAATCTAAGTTAGAGAATACATCTAGTAAGATGAAGTCATTTGTGAGATTTGAAAAGAGCTCAAATGATCTAGACAATATTCTGAGTGGTCAAAAGCATGCAAGTGATAAAAATAGTCTTGGATACAAAGAAGAACCAAAACATGCAAATCAAGACAAGATGAAGACTAATGTAAATTAGACTTTGAAGGTGAAAAATAAGTATAATAATGAAGATTCTATCAAATTGAATAAAAATTAGAGAAAAAAAGTAAATGACATGAGGTATGAAAGTTTCAATGATTACTATTACATATATAATCAGTTTGGGCATAGAGATAGAGAATTCAAGAGACCTATTAGAAATGAGTTTGCATGGAACTATGATGGGGGTCATCAGTCAAAAAGTGTGAACAAAGTTATGTGCTTAAATTGTATGGATGATGGATATTTTACTAAGCATTGTCCAAATAAGGTAAGACAAGGTGAGTCTTCTTCAAAAGGAGTAATGTGTTTCAATTATCAAAAGAATGGACATATTGAAAGATTTTGTTCTATTCAGGAAAATCAAGATAAGCTTCTTACAAAAGGTATAATGTTATTCAACTAGCAACAAACAGGTCAAATTTCTATTTTTTGAAAGCAAAGGCCTATAAGTTAGAATAGGTTTAATCAAGCTCCTAGAGTGAAAGAAAGAAGGGAAGTTAACTCATGAAAACCAAAGGTGGTAAGTGTGAGTCATGAAGATTTTATAGGTCCAAGTAATCTATTTGATATGGTGGAGAATACTACAAAAATTGGAGAGTTCCAAGAGATCTCATTGTCTATTCATAACATGAATGAAGAGACCAAGCTTAAGGAGAAGACCAAGGTGCTGGTTGAGTCTAGTTCTGAGGTGTGTATGGATTCAAGTGAACATCTTGATGTTGCTAAAAAAAATTCATACAAATAAAATCAATTCTCATACCTAGTGATGAAGTTCTAAAATGTAAGGAATATTCTTTAACTAAAAAGGTATGTCATAAATCTATGTTATCCCTATGTGTTGTCAACACAGTCTTAGAAGATAAAGAGAATGTTATAGTGAATGAGCTACCCTAAGAAGAAGAATAAGAACTATCAGTATCAGATGAAGAAGGAGGAGAAGTAATATGAGGAGTTGTGGGTAACTCCTAGTTTCACATTGTTCTAAGGAACCATGTGAAGTAGGGTGTCTCTATCTATGCTTCTTAAAGAGACTCCTTTTAGTGGAGAAGCTAGTGTTTTTTTGGTGTTCTTCATAAGGTCTTAGAAGGTAAGAGATGAGTGTTTCTAATTGGAGTTGGTGTGTCAAGATGGGAAAAGTGCCTTGATGAGGCCAGAGTGATGTCATAAAGTATTTTTGTTGTGTATGCAATGTTTGTAGGATCAAAATGGGTGTTTTTAGGTGGCATAATGAAAGTGATGGAATGTCAAGAATATTTTTGTATAAAAAATTATGTGTACTTCTTTGTGATGTGTTCCAAGTGGTTTTGTGTCTTGATGATCTTGTTTGTGCCTTTTGGAGGGTTTTATGTGCTTCTAGGTTTATATTTCTTGTTATAAATCAAAGCCATGGTACAGGAATTCAAGGTTCCCAAAATTTTTAAGGCTCAAATCTTGGTCCAAAAATATGTGTTGGTTGTCTCTATGTGTGAAAGAAGTTTTAGAGGTGAGCATTGACTAGAAGGAGGTTTGTTGACCTTGTTTATTTTGAGATTTTAGAGTTTTAGGCTAAGCTAGAAAATTGGTTTGCCTAATGACTAAGGTTTGATTCTCTTAAAAGTTTGAATGGGCCAAATGGGTTATCAAATCAATCTTCACATAGATTTGAAGGTTTGTGTTTTTTCAAATTATTCAAGCTTTTGTCAAAATAGATGCTTGATTGACTAGTAGATTTGTGAAGGAAATATGTTGTAGAGGAGGATATAGGCTATGAAAATTGGTTTGATTAAGGGGGAATATGAGAGTGCTCTATATATGAATTTTTAGATCTTTAAAATATGTTTACCAAAAGTTGTGACATTTTCATGTTCTAGGTAGGGCTATAAGGAGTCTAAATAGGCCTAGTGTGAATATTTGATGTGTTTTCTTAGTTTCTCTAAAATATAATAGCATGAGTGTTTCAAGGTGAGTTTTTAGGTTGGTTTAGAGCATGTTTCCTATTTGGTGAGTGGCATGAAGTTCTCTTGGTGGTCCTTGAGGTGGCTTGATAGAGAAGGCTATTAAGCCTATGTGGTAGTTCTTCATGATGTGTGGAGATATGAAAATGATCAAGATGTACAATGGCTTAGAGATCTTAGGGGAATTCCCTCTCAGATTTTTCTTGATGAGTTACATTATATTTTATAGCTTTTGTCTATTCTTTCTTCATTAGTTGCAGTGCTTGGTTAAAAAGAGTTTTGGCATGTAGCAAGAGGAAGTTGTCAAGGCAAGAAGAGGTAGGGTCAAGGTAAGGGGGTGTTTGTATCATATTTATAATTACTTCCTCTCCTATTTATTGTCTTTTCAAGTTTTTAGGGTCAGTTTGTGCCCACTTTGTCATTGTGTCAAAGGGGGAGAAGGTTTTTATTGTGAGAGTGATTAAAGAGAGAGAAGGAAGGTGAGTTGTATGATGGGTGTTGACATCAATGACAAAGGGGTAGATTTTTGGAGAGTTTTAAGTGATGTTATGGAGGTGTCCAAGTGAGTGGATGAAGTGTCTTGATAGTCTAAGTGTCAATGACAAAGTGTGTAATGTGTTTGTCCTAGTATGCTTGAAGTAGGCTTGTTTGATATTTAGTTTTAGCATGATTAGGTATGAGTCTAAAGTATTGATAATGTGTGATGGGTCCTATGGATATCTTGTGGAAGTGCATGGTATTCATCTAGTTCTTCATTATGTTCATCTTGGCATAGTTGGTTATGTGATAAAAAATCTGACTAGGCATATTGATAATGTTATATTTCACATGTGTGAAGGTTATAGTAGAATATTTATATATGGATGGATTCCCATATGAATGGATATCATATGGTTCAAATTTAAAGCTATGAGGTTGAGCGTAGCTAAATATATATGGGTTTAAAGTTGGCCTCTCAGATAAAAGTTCCCTAAGTTTCTATACTTATCTGGACCATCACTGCACAGCATGCAGACATGTATAAACCAATAAGATTATGAATTTAATTTAGGTATGAATAAAGTAAATAATGTTAAAAGGTTTAAATGGATAATTTTTATATATTTCCAATAAGATACCCTATAAATTTGGAGTCTTGAAATGATTTCTAGCTCAAGTTATAAAGCTTCAAAGTTTCTCAAGCAGACTGTGATGGGCCAGAGACCATTAAGATAAACTACATTAAATTTTGAGGTCATATAGTAATTATATCTAATGGTGTGAATTAATTCAAAAATATTTATCTAATAGTGTGCATAAAATTCAATATTTGAAAGAATGAACATGCTAGTGACAAGTGTCACATTCAGAGAGCTTGGACATAAGATCAACAATTCATGGGCATTCATATTGTCAGAAGATCAATAGTACAAGTTAAATTTAAAGAGTCAAATGTGTATAATGCATATAAATATTCAAAATATAAAATAATAGGAGCTTATATCTTATATTAAAGGTGAGATTTATAAAATAAATACCTAGTTAATCTACAGAGATCGATGGAGCATGTTTGTTCCAAATTGTCAAGAAGTAGTGAGATGATAACAAGTGCCCAATGTTTAACCCTGAGCAAAGTTAAAAACTAGGATAATTTTTATGAGTATTAATGATGTATATTTGTTCAATTCATGATAGGGAATGATATGATGACAAAGTTTTCAAATTTTAACAGTTTCTCAATGATTGTTGGAATTCAAATATTTGAATTTATGAGGGAAGACCAATCTACAATTTTTATGCTATAACTTTTGATATATACAAAATTTGATCATGGTGTAAAATGAAAAGTTATATAATACTTCATCATGAATCCATATAATCTAATTATAAGGTATAATTATTTATACATTCAAATATATGGAGCTCCAAAGTTGGCTATGTATATGTCCATACTCTGTAAGTAACTCGAGAAGTGTAATTGAATTGATCTTGATGGTATTTCAATTTTTTAAGATTAAATAAGTGTTGGATCATGTTATAGACTTCATGAGGACCATATATGTGGATTATGGAGGTTTTAACAATAAAAATTATATATGATCAAAGGCTTATAAGTTGACTATTTGTTCATTCTTGGTGATCGTATGTATAAAATGATGTTTGGGATAATTATGTTGTACTAAAAAGGTGTTGTGATGGATGTTGTCACTTAAATAGGACCTATAGGTTATGTGGCATGGGTATATGTATGTGAAAGTGTTATTTTATTCTTAATTTTCTCAGATAAGTCTCAAAGAGATGGATGGGTCTCCATGTGACCTATAAGGGTTAATGAGGCCTAATTAAAAGGCATAGCTACTTAATTGTGACCCATGGATGTTATAGTTGACCTGTGAAGATGTAACTAAGATATATAAATGTCTTAACAAATAATAAAATTATTATAGCTAACCTAGAAGATAATAATCATGAAGGCTCTATAAAATGTGAAATCAAAGATGATTTCTAGATTTGTGAGACTTGAGAGAAGAGGTATATGCGAGTGTTATGGAGCGAAGGAAAGAAGAAAGGGTGTGTGACCAGTGGATGGGTTATAGAGAAGAGTAGGTTTATGAATGTTTGTATGAACTTTATGTCATATTTTTAATTTCATAATAATGCCCTTGTAGGTATGAATATTGAGGATGAGTGAAGAGGTTTAGAGTGATCTAAAAGGATGTTTTGGATGCCTTAAGTGTGAGAGAAGCATAGATGATGTCTATGTGAGATTGGTGGTTGATTTGAGAGGTAGATCAGAGTGTGGTTTATGTGTATGACCATTTTTAAATGTTTTTAAGGTTATGACAAAGTTATTTTTGGGAAGTGTAAGGTGATCCAAAAGGTGATTTTGGATATCTATGAGTGTGTGAAGAAGTGAAGGGAATGTGTTTATAGGGTGTCTCCATTAGATTGGTAGGAAATCAGTAATCAAGATATGTTCATATCATAGGTGTTGGGAGGGTGATCAACATCTGGTCAAAAGGAATTGACTATCCCAGGGGTAGGTACTCCTTATATAATAGGTGTTTTACTAAATTTAGATTAAGCCTTGACCATCCTAGGGGTAGGTACTCCTTGTGGAATAGGTGTTTCATTAAATTATGGTTATAAGGACTTGACCATCCTAAGGGTAGGTTCTTCTTATGGAATAGGTGTTTCACTAAATTCTAGTCAGAAGGACTTGACCATCCTAAGGGCAGGTGCTCTTTGTGGAATAGGTGTTTCACTAAAGTATTATGTTTGAATACTTATTATAGGACAAACAGTCCATGTGTTTGTAGGCTTGAAAGTGGGTTTTATTCCACAAGAAGGTTTCCCATACATATTTTTTTGTGTGTGAAATCTTTCATTATCTATTTTTTCATTTTTATAAACATCTTGAATGCTTCATAAATGGTTTTATTCAATGTTTAAGTGTTTGAAGGGTTTGGAAATTGAATTAGATTATTTGACACCATTGATTCACACCCCCCCCCTCAGTGGTTTGTAAATCTAACACAAACATAAAAACATCATCCAACAACCAATCAAGATATTTGATAGATATCATAGATCTTATAGCAAAGTTTCAACATGATAACTAATCAAGATCTTTGCTACAGAGTCTACACACCTAGCCACTAGAAGTGTATCACACGTAGTTTTAGTTCTTAAGTAGTTTTAGTTCTTAAGTCTACTTATACACTAACATAAAATGAATAGCATGGTCATTGGTTCACATGCTATCTAGTTTTAGATAGTACATACCATAGTTATATGATCTAAATGTTATATCCTATGAAACACTTGTACAAACTATACCGACAAATAACATTCCTATTCCACCACACATGTCTACTTAAACATTTGTAAATAGATAAAAAAATAAAAAAATCATTACCATTACTTAGATAAATACCATATACCAGTATCACCATTTAACAAAATCAAAATAATTAAACACATGTAAACATACACAATATAGTCAGATCGAGATACCAATATACATAGTGCTCATATAACAACCATTCATTCATATGTATATATGTATATATATATATATATATATATATATATATATATATATATATATATATATAACTCATAACATCATTTCAATACAAACATAATGCATCACTCAATAATATGGACATGGCCACAAGGACCAACCCCCTCACTCTCACTCTTAGACATATCCATATTGGAACTAGAGTCCCCACTATCCATCCATGACCTTGATCTATAACTATGTCTACTCTCTCTCATGATATATACCTAGCTCAACCATACACTCTGAATGTTATCATTGTAGACATATGTAAGTATCCACTATCTAGATACTTGTCCCATATAGATAATTGATTGTGGGCATGGTCCATCTTCACAACTCCATGTGTACCTAATCCCTATTAACAACCACTCACCTATATGCCGTAGTGTTTATCACATCTTAATTGAAAAAATGGGAATGAACACCAATAATTTTCATGGCCCTCTCCACTAATCCATCATCCAAAACATCATCAGGAATATCCATGTCAATATCCAAAGTGAAAACTTGATCTTAGTCTCTCAATACTCATCATCACCTAAACCTGCACATACTTAATGCATCAGATTCCTAACCAAGTAAATGAGTAACCAAATACACATAATATATAAACATACAATGAAAAATTACCATAAACAATCCTAAGGGGATCCACATCCAATACATCCTCTATAATAATCCCACCTCTCAAAAATAGAGGTGCCCATATATGATCTCTTCACTAGGCTATATATGTATCAATATCCCCTACATCATCCACATATGATATGACAATTACTAGATCATTTTCTATCAATGGAATCAGGGATAACTCCACATCTAATGGTTTAATCCTACTACTTGGACTCATTATAGCCTTAGAACTCAACCGCACCACTAACACTAGGGGTACATCCTAAGTAACACCAAACTATCATGTCACTAGTTCATACTAAAACCTCTCATATACATTGACCCAATGGTCATGCACCCAATCACTCAACCCATCAAAATTGAGAATCATCCTTAGGCCATCCCTCATATCCTCTATAGGGCCTCCAGATAATTTATCTAGCCATCAATCTATCTAACATATGCTAACACTACATTGTGCTTCTCCTAGGATTGTAGGTCATCCCAATCCACTTCTTTGAAAAATGAATGTAAATGGGCCCAATCACCTTGTAGAGGTAATGCTAATATAGTCACTTATTTATGATCATATCCCCAATATTATAATAGTGTGGAAGATCTAATACCTATACCATGCATCTCCTGCATAAAATAATCTAAGTCCTGGTACAAGTGGGACAACATAGTATGACACCATAAGACACATTACCATGATTCTATATTTCCTACACCATCTCATACATCATGAAGGAAATTGATATCCCACTCTTATCTATCACCACAAAATAAAATAAAATATCTAAGGACTTCCACAACTATATAACATTTGTTGTGATAATTAGTGATAATAATATATCATTATGGCTCTTTGTATGATGAGTCCCAATAGCCATAGAAAAAATACATAACATCTCACTTTATGGCATGATCACAAATATCATCCTATAATATGGATCTCTTCCCAGAAATAGGTAATCATAGGATCCTATACACATCCTCTAGGGTGATACTCATCTCCCTAGTAGATAACTAGAATGTCTAGGTATATGCATCCCATCTCTCACACAATGCAATCATAATGTTTTTATCCTAGGGCATCACATCTAAGGATGGCACATGACTCAACCCAACCCTCTCTAACATAGCCATATTAGTGTAATAGGGGTGACCTCGTAAGGTCTCCATCATCTAACCACTCTAGAACTCTCCCATGCATGCATTAACCTACAAAAATATAACCAACTATGGAATTAACAATGTCAAATATAATATCACTAGATATAAAAAGTCATCAAACACCATTCAACAATAACAAGCATCACAAATTAGGCCTACTAGATACTATCACCACACATAAGATAATAATGGTAGACATTAGTACCATATCTAGGACACTAGTGCCATGTCTTGGTCACTAGATCTAATCTTAAAACAAAAGCACCATATTTACAAAAAAATGGTTTTATACTACCATATTTTCAATAAAAATAATAAAAAATGTACTAAAATATAAATCACCCCCACTAATTAACACCATCACACCCAATAATTAATGTCACAACACCTGATCATTACCAATTTTGGTTACTTTTAGTTCCTTCACCAAAAGGGAGGGAAAATACACACAAATTGTCTTAGATTTAGAGATTCATATGCATAGGTTCACTCAGATACAAATATTCAGACACACAAGGCTACTTAGAGCTATAAATATTTAGATACATAATTTTGACATAGATATAAAGGTTTACACAAATGTTCATATACATAAGTTTATGTAAATAAATAGGTTCACTCAATAATATAGTTTGACTCAAAGATATAGATATTCAAAAACATAGGTCTACTTAGAGATATAGATATTTATTTACATAGGTTTTACGTAGATATATAGGTTTACATAGATATAAAGTTTGACTCAGAGATACAAATATTTAGATACATAGGTTTACACCCATATATAGGTTCACTAAGATATATAGTTTAACTCATAGATATAAATATTCAGAAACACATGTCTACTCAAAGATACAAAAATTTAGATACATAGGTTTGATGCATATATACAAGTTTATGCAGATATATAGTTTGACTCATATATGCTCAAATACACAACTACATTACTTGGATATCAATATTGGGGGCATGACATAGAGAACACATCCTTGATCTCTATTTTTAGATTCCCAAGTTACACCCAGATTGTCACCAGGATGTCACTAAGATGCCACTAGGATTTATCTAATTTGAGTCACATGACCATGTGATGTAGTTGATCCATAGCATTCCACTAGACCCAACTTACAAACTCAGATTCAATACACATATTAGAGTGGGGAAAAACATGCCTTATTTCTCCATTTATTAAGTTTATATAATCAGATTTATTAAACACATTAGAGTGGGGGTAATTAAACATTATTTCTCCACATATTTAGTTTACATACTCAAATTCAGTCTAGATATCAGGGTGGGGGTAAAATAGGATTTTGTTCATCATGATTCAGTTCATTATTTAGATTAAAATTAGAGGACATCCAAATTATGTATTGATTCTTCACATAATTCAATTTAGCTCCTATCCACTTCTTTGGCCAAGAAGTGATCCAGGTCTAGAAGACTTCCACACATGTAAGAACAAGTACCTGCTCATCTTTTTCTTTTACTCTAGTAATTTCATTTTATTGCATTACTAGAATAAAAGGGGGAAAATTTATACACCCTAATTTGGTCAAGCAACCAAAATTACTATATCTTTTTTTCTCTTTCACATGAATGTCTTAATGATGAATATATCCCGTATTTGCATGGTCATTTTGGCTCTTTTGATATTTATTATATCTTATCTTCCCTATTTTCTGCACCCCTAAACATTAATACAAGAGAATCACTAGCACATTATGTATATAAGTCAAATTTCATGTTTTGGGAGTTTTTTGTAAGGTTTTTATGTCATTTTAGTCCTCTAGGAGTCATTTTGAGGTGTTAGAACTTGTCAAAATGTGTAATATGGTGTAAATGAACTTTCTCACCAAAAGTCATTCCTTGGCATTTTCAAATTTCAAGTGTAATGCAAGAGATATTTATTTTGTTTCTCAAAGTCTCAAGTAGTTAGATGATATTAGGGGTCAAAGGTGTCTAAATTATCACATGACTCATGCAATAAGTCATTTTTTTTGAGTAGGCAATTTCAAGAAGTTACATAGGAAATTGACAAGTTAGTTATAGAATTGGAGTCTTAAAATAGATGGTTGATTTTGTGTAGCAAAGTAGATTCATTGTGTGTGAAAGAATGAAAGGGTTATATTTTAAAGGAAAATGTATGAAAACCCTAATAATGTAAATATATCGATCTTTATTTGAAAGAAATGTTGTTGATAGACTCTGCCTTCTTATGTGAACAATGATATGGAATGTGTAATAGAGTTTGAGAAGTGCATTGTGATCAAGGAATGTTTTAGTTGTCATTATGATATATTTTGTAATTATTTCAGTTTATGCTATGGAATTTTATTACTTACCTTGATACATTTCATATTAAATGTATGATAAATGTAATGCAAACTGTTATGTACCCTGTTACTGAGTATTGACAATAAGAGTAACTACATTAGTTGAATGTTACAAGAAAGCGAGTATCATAACATCCCTTATGTTCATGATATTTGGTAGGAATTTTTTTTTTTTTTTTAATTCTTTATAATGGTTACTTTTCCATAATAACTAGTGGGTGGATAAGAGTTGACACAGTTCTACTTACTTTGTATGAGATTGTCTACAAGAAGGAAACAAACATTTGTAAGAAAAGGTGTATATAATAGAGTTAATACTCAATGGAATGTGTTGGTAAGAGTAATTATAATCCAATATAGCTGATCCTAACTTCATCATGTGCTTGTAACTATATTTCATGTATTTGAATGACAAGTCAGATGTAGGACTGTAAGATCATGCACAAATAGGCAGTCAGCAAGAAGGTGAGACCAAAAATATAGTAGGAACATGAAATTATTTAATTATTATTTAAATATGTGAGTAAAATGATTAAATTTATTATTAATTCCAATACTAAGTTTTTAAAATTATGTTGAGGTTAATACCTATGAACTAGACATAGAAAACCCTATAGACTATGTTTGCATGCATAAAGTGTTAAATAACTTATTTGAAAAGAGGAACAGAGACCATGGATTGAGAGATTATTGATTTGAGAATTTTTATGACACTTTGTGATTCCTATAAAAATGTTTATATTTGTTTTAAATTATATACAAATCTTGAAAATACATTGAATCTCTTCTCAGGTCTATGACAATCAACCAATAATCTATTTTAGGGTTTCAATCTTTGAATCCATCTTGTGATGATTGAAATTAGTGTAAAATGTTATTTTTTGGTTATTAGATACAAAATGGTCTATGATAAAATATTTGGTTGGTTTAGGGTCAATAATTTATGGTTTCTTACTATTTAAACCCACTGTGTGTTCAAAAAGGAAATAGTGAACTAATTAGCCTAAATAGGGGCTTAAAAATGTTTAGAAAAGTGATCTAAGAAATGAATTAGGGTATGAAACCTTTTGGAAATAAATAAATAGATAAATGGTATTTTTATACTTTTTTATTTTCCAAAATTGAATAGCAACATGTATGTACAAGCATAATTTCCCTAAAAAGGGCTATAAAGAAAAGCCAGTCAACAAGAACCAAAGGTAGTTGGTGTCAAACAGGGTATAGAGGGGTGAGTGAATGTATCAAGGGGTTAATCAAGATTTCAATGATAATGTTAAAATATATTGACACTATATATATGCAAGTGAACCATTGAGTCACATCTTAAGAGTAAATTTGTCTTATAAACAAGCATACACAGGTTACTATGTAAAAGTTCTTAAGGATGAAGAATGTAAAGAAAGGTAATTAGTAGGATTGTGATAAAAGTGAAGCTAGGACTAAAATAATTCTAGAATAAAATTTGAAGGATATAGATTAAATAAGAGGTAATATCATGAACCAAGACAAATAAGAGTGAGCAGAGCTAGGAGATACTTAGGCAGAGGTAATAGTAAGGAGTTGTTTTTATTCTTATTTCATACATTAATGATAAGGTGAAAAATCCCTCTACATAATTTTTGTATCAGAGTGATAAATATTATATGGAGAATGTTTATAAATGAAGGTACATATTTTTTTGATTGTTATTTTGTATATTTGATCAAGAATATTGAAATAATGTTGTAGGTTGCTTAAAAGATTGTTAAAGAAGAGTGTAGGTGATTTATAAAGAGTTGGTCAAGTGATGGAGGGGCATCCTATAAGGACCCAAAAAATTATCCATTTTTTTTATCAATTTGGTCTATTAGGTGTCTAATAGGTTTTAGATAATCTTGTACTGCATAGAATTTGAATTTTGGCTTTTCCCGCAAAAACCTCCTTTTGGAAAATTTGAATTTTATAAGCCTTTTATAAGGAATTTTAAGCATTTTTGAAGGTGGAAAAAGATGTTAAACATTTATATGGGTTTATACATTGTAAAAGGTTCATAAAATTACCATTAGTCTATTTTCATGGATATAGATATGTCATATTGTGTCAAATCAAGATAATGCAAATGTAACCAAGAAAACCTCTACATGGAAAAGTGACCAAGATTTAGTTATGAATCCTTGTAGAAAAGATAGAGAGTTATTTTTGGTTTGGTATTTGATGTTACATTCAAATTATATTAAGGTATAATTATTATCAAGTTTGTATGAAGAAATTTATAAGTTTTGTAACCTTTGTTATTGGATGAAAGAGAATATATACCTTTATTTTGAAGGTCATTGTTGTTGTTGTTGTTGCAAATTATATGTGTTTTGATTGACAAAAGCATGGAAATGGAATTGTTTCCAAATTTTAATATAAGTTATTTCATGTTTATATGATTCAATATTTGAAAGGAATAGAGAAGTGAGAGACCCTTGTTCTTGGAGGAGTAAGATATAAACCCTATTCATGAGTTGTCTATTTGTTGTTACAAATCTTACCTTGCTTGATAAATGATCAAATGACATTTTTAAATTTTTGTACATGTTTTTAAAGGACTAATTAATTAATTTTAAGGTTATGTTTATAAGTAATAATAATAAATACATTTGGTATTCAGATATATGTATACACAGGCCCCTGTATTGTGAAAGTGTCTTTAATGGTGGACTATATTTATCAAGATGGTTCATAAGGAGGTTGGAAGATTATATAAAATTATCCTAAAGGTTTAATGAGTGATATTTGAGGTTGAGATATTCATAATAAATCAATAAACTCTTTTATTCACAAGCATTTAGAAGACTGACCCCTACTTCCTATAGCAATTGTTGCAAGATGGGACTGTGAGTATGTTCTTTACAAAGAAGTGATCTTGAAATCATTGATAAAGTATTTTGGGGGCATCTAGGTAAGTTTATTTAATTTTTTTAAGGATCCTTGATGTTTTATCTTGCTTGTAAAGATTTTTCATTTCATTTATACATAGCATAGTCCTGTAGACAGTTGTTTATTGACACGATCAAGTGTATTTGGAAGTGAAAAGATATGGCAGTGGATTGTTCATGATATATAAGGATTGAATAATGTGTAAAAGGTAAATATAGACCTTATAAATATTTTGTGGATATTGTAAACTCATCATAATTCTCATAGTTTATTTTTGTCTACTCTCACATTAGAACAATGGGAAACAACCCTATCGAGGGTTTCTTTACGAAAATGTGCATAATAAGAGGTTGAACTAAAAAAAGTATAAAATTTTATATGAAGTTAGGGTTTATTGTATAAAAAAATATTTTAATATATTTAGATTTTTTCCATACCTTTTAGTACATTTTTGACCCAACTATGAGTAAACATGGCTTTGAATAACATAAAAGACCTAATCAATGAGCTAAACAAGACAAGAAGGGTGACTTAGAGATAGAGCTTGGTTTAGAAACCTTGAGGAAAGATATATAATGGAAAAGGGTATCTATAACAAGTATAAAATTTCAAATTGGTGAAGGTACAGATCATACAAATTAAATAAAACCTAAAAATAGGGCTATAAAGACTATGTGAAGAATGTGCAGGGTTGAGTAAAGGATGAATTGAAACTTGGAAAAGAGTAGGGGAGTTGATGAGTAGAAAAATAGTGTTGATAAAAACCATATAAACATTTTGAATACCATTGAAACCATAATTTTGACAAGAGAATATTAGTTTCATTGCATGATCTTTGTACAAGAAGTGAAGCCTAGCAAGAAGTGTTAAATCATTGCTCACGAAGTGCATAGTTAGTTAAGGCATAGAGAGATAGACTTGGTTTATGATATACATCATCAAGGCAATTGAAAATCCAAAAGAGGCTTGAGAAGAGGTAAGGATCTCAAGAACATCAAGAAAAGAGAGCAAAGTGAATGCATAAAATATTGGATCCAAGGATATAGCTTGGATAAAGGATGGAACAAGGTGAAAAATACTTGAGAGGATAAAATTAGTGAATAGGATGATGAGGGATATTCTTAACAAAAAAACCAACTAAGAAAGCAAAAGGAAAGATATTTGAGAATGAACCAAAAAGAAAAATAATTCCAAAGAGAGATGCATGAGATGAAGCAATATATAGACTTGATGAACCTTATGATAGAGCAGGTGAGAGAGATTGAGAGCACAAACTTTGGATGGGTTATTAAGAGGAATCCAATCAAATGGTCAATAATACAACTGATGAGAAGTAGGAGAATGCAAACCATGAGAGAAGAGAGAGAGAGAAGAAGAGGATGCTATGTAAGAAATTGAAAAAGGAGATGAATAAGTTTTGGTGGAATGAGTAGCCAATCAAACAAGATGAAAGTTGTAGCCAACCAAGTGTTGAGAAAGACAAAGAAATGGATTAGTTTGAGGACCTTATTACAGGTTTAGAAGAATAGGTACAAACACAAAAAGATGGTATGCAATATGATTATAAATTTGTGTATGAAAGTAATGAGAAATTAGAGGTAGAGTTGGAAGCCATAGAAAGAGAATTATATGCTGTCAAGAGAAGAATGAAGAAAATAAAGTTGTAGAAAAATGTAGTTGCATATTGGAGGCTAAAGAGAGTGAAGAAGAGGCATTATTTATATCAGTGCTTCCATAAACAGCATAAACAAGCATGAAGAAAACAAACAATAATGAGCAAGCAAGATATTGTCAAGAGGATAAGCAACAAGTTGTTTTTATTTATTTGTGTGTTCCATATGTAGGTTGGTTGCAAGAGAGCACTAAGAAGCTGAAGGTGATGAGGTGGAAGATCAAATCCCAAGAAAGTGATTGCAAAGGAAGAATCAAGAGAGAAGTAAAGAAAAGAGGATCTAACATAATAAAGCATCACAAAGGCCTAGGTATCTCAAATAGGCCTTGGGACCTAGGTGGATGTGCACTTGGAGAAGCATACTAAAAAAGATCTCAAATTCAATATCAACTATAACTATCAAGGGAAATTTTTCTACTTCTCAGTAGTATGATGCAAGATCATCACTACCACATTATTTATGTAAGTCAAATGCAATGTTTTTAAAGTTTATTATAGGTTTTTTAGGTCATGTTAGTCCTCTATGAGTCATTTTAAGGTGTTATAACTTGTCAAAATTTGAATTGTGGTGGAAATGAACTTTCTTGCCAAAAGTCATTCCTTGGCATTTACAAATTTCAAGTGTAATACAAGAGATATTCATTTTTTTTATATAAGTATCAAGTATTTAGATGATATTAGGGGTCAAAGGTGTCTAAATTATCACATGACTCATGTAAAAAGTTAATTTTTGTGAGTAGGCAAGTTCAAAAAGAAGTTACATAGGCAATTGACAAGTTAGTTATAGAATTGGAGTCTTAAAATAGATGGTTGATTTTGTGTAGTGAAGTAGATTTAATGTATGTGAAAGAATGAATGGGTTAAAATTGAAAGGATAATGTATTAAAACCCCAATAATTTAAATATATTGATCCTGATTTGAAATATATGTTGTTGACAGACTTTGCCTTCTTATGTGAACAATAATATGGAATGTACAATAGAGTTTGAGAAGTGCATTATGATCAAGGCATGTTTTAGTTGTCATTATGATATATTTGGTAAGTAGTTTAGTTTATGCTATGTAATTTTATTATGTACCCTGATATCTTTCATATTAAGTGTATGAGAAACATAAGGCAAACTATTCTATACCCTATTATTAAGTATTGACAGTAAGGGTAACTAAATTAGTTGAATGTTGCAAGAAAGCATGTATCAAGACATTTCCCTTATGTTAATGATAATTGAAATGCTTTATATATTGTTTTTAAATCCTTTATAAAGGTTAATTTACCATGATAACTAGTGGGTGGATAAGAGCTGACATAGTTTTGCTTAATTTATATGAGACTATCTGCAAGAAGGAAATAGGCATTTGTAAGATAAGGTGTATATACTAGAGTTGATACTCAATCGAATGTGTTATTAAGAGTCCTTTTAATCCCATATAAGTTATCTTAAATTCATTATGGTCTTGTAACTATATTTCATGTATTTGAATGACAAGTCAGATGTAGGCCTATAAGAGTTTGCACAAATAGGCAGTAAGCAAGGTGAGACCAAAAATACAAAAAGAACATGATATTGGTTAATTATTGTTTCAAGAGGTGAGTAAAATTATTAAATATCTTATTCATTCCAATATTAAGTTTGGAAAATTATGTTGAGGTTTAGACCTACAAACTAGCCATAGAAAACCCTGTAGATTGTGTTTGCATGCACAGAATGTTAAAGAACTTGTTTGAAAAGTGGAATGGAGACCATGGATTGAGAAATTATTGATTTTAGAAGTTTTATGACACTTTACCATGAATATAAAAAAATTTATAGTCATTTTAAATCTTATACAAAGCTTCAAAACACATTGAATCTCTTCTCAGGTCTATGACAGTCAACCAATACCCTATTCTAGGGTTTCAATATTTGAATTCATCTTGTGATGAATGTAATTGGTGGAAAATTTTAGTTTTTGGTTATTAGATATAAATTAGTGTGTGATAAAATATTTATTCATTTTGGGGTTAAGAATGTATGGTTATGTACTGTTTAAACCCACTGTGTGTTCAAAAAGGAAATAGTGACCTAATTAGCCTAAATAGGGTCTTTAAAATGTTTCGAAGAGTGATCTAAGAAATAAATTAGGGTATGAAAACCTTGTGTTAATCAAGAAATAGATAAAGGGTATTTGTATTTGTTTTTATCTTCCCCAAGTGAACAAGAACAAGTTCATACAAGTATAATTTCCCTAAAAAAGGCTATAAAGAAAAGCCAGTCAGTAAAAACCAAAGTTAGTTGGTGTCAAAGAGGGCATAAAGGGGTTAGTTAATGTATTAAGGGGTTCATAAATGTTATAATGAGAATGTTAAAATATATTGACACTGTATATATGCAAGTGAACCATTGAATCACATCTTGAGAGTAAATTTGTCTTATGAACAAGCATACATAGGTTCTTATGGAAAAGTTGTTAAGGATGAAGAATTTAAAGAAAGGTAATCAATAATATTATGATAATTGTGAATCTAGGACTAAAATAAGTCTAAAAGATAGGTCAAAGGACAAAGATCAAAGAAGAGCTAATATCATGAACCAAGATAAATAAGAGTGAGCAGAGATAAGAGACACTTGGGTAGAGTTAAGAGTAAGGAGTTGTTTTTATTTTTTATTTTCATACATTAATAATAAGGTGAAAAATCCCTATGCATCAGTGGCCCTGAGTCACTCCCTCCCTAGTCATAGGGGCCCCTAGCCTATCTTGCTTAGTCTTAGCTCTATTTTTAGGCCTCATAAAACTAGTGCCATTTTTAGGATAATAGCACCACATGGTGCTAGTGTCTAATTATGGCTCTAGTGTCTAATAGTCATTTTCTCCCATGTTTTGCATCCTAATCCTACCTTGAGGCTTATCTTATGTTTTTATCCCTCTTTTATAACTTGTTATACAATGATTAAGGTCTTATATTCAAATTAAAGTTACTTCTGTATAAATATCCTCATAAGGCATTTTGCATCTAGCACTTACTATTTTTACATATAATTACATAAAATCAGTCAATAGTACATCTCAATACTCTACATACTACTCAAATATTACATCTAGACATTGCACACTTGATCAAATAAGGGTCTAATTGAAATTCATTCTAACAAACTATGCAAGTTGATCATGCATGTTCCCTAAGGGATAACTACATGCAATATGAGACCCATAGTATTTGGGTTAATGTAGGCAACAACCAAGACAATAGGGGTTCTACTCCATGTAATCATAATATCCCACAAACCACTTTTCCCCTTTATTTTGAATTTAATCTAATTGTTGTTTCATGTGTGAAGGTACTCATTGGGGTTTTGGAAGATATTAAGCCAAAAAATTGAAACAAAAAATCTTTTTGAAGACATAGAACCACCTACAAGTCCCCCAAAACCTCTCACAACTTCTCTAAAATTTCCAAATAGCTCTTCCAAGAGGGACACTAGTGTCATAATTATAAACTAGGGCCACATGGCACTATTGTCCACATAAGGGAGCTATTATATGAGGTCAAATTGTAGATACAGTCACATAAAAAAGGTGTCTACCTATTTTTCCAACTTGTTTCAACCTATCGAGCCATATAAATACTTAATTTATTCCATATAAGTGATATTTTTCTCTATTCTTTCTATTTTGGAGAAAAACTTTTCAAATCAATTATTTGCAATTTTCATTCTAGGTTATTATTATACTCATCCCTTTAACAACATATTATTTATATTGACTAAGTCCTAAAAGTTTGAACCACCGTGTGTCCTTCCTTATAATCTTAATCACCTCATTCAAGTGGATTGTTGTCTCCAAATGAGGATACAAGGATATGTTATGGATGTGGAATTATTTTGTCCTTTTGGCAAGGATCATGCTCTTATTGTGGATGAGGTTGACTACCTTGAGTCTAATTAGATGATCCAACATTTTTCATAATGAGAATTAATGAAGAATAAAGGGTTTTATTAGGGTGTACATTAGGATCAAATCTTAATCCATTTTTTTGATGTCTTCAAAATGTCATATATCTTTTCTATAAGGACCAAGGAATCCACTACTAAAACTTATTTTTGGTACAATGGATGTTATAGTAATTTCAAGCTTTCCACATTTTAGTTTCCTTTTGAGTGTCTTTGGGATGTTCGCATCCTAAACATAGATATCATCAAAGTCATTATCATTATAGTCTTCATTCCATATATTTTCAAATTTATCATCTTCATCCATTTCACCTTATTATCTATTTTGATAAATTATCATGTTTCACTAGGAATAAATATCAAAATGATTCTAATATATATTTATAACCTTTAGGAATGGATAACCACCCCCCTTTTGGATTTATACTTAGATTTGAAGCCTTATTTTAAAATTTCTTGTAGGTCACAAGAGCATAAAACTCATCTACACTAGTCATTATCATTTTATATGTGACGGCCTTGTCTAAAGGTTATTGTTTCATGACTTGTTAGATTTCATCCAACTCTATTTATTGGATAAGGCCTTATTCTATGATTTACTCTCATGCACATACTTATAATTCCTAGAAAATGAGAAACTTGCTTCTGACTGATCTATAATCTATGAAGTTTGACTACTTTATTAAAAATAAAATAATATATTATTATTTTATTTATCTTCAAAAGAAAAATTTGGAATATAAAATTGTGCTAAAATTAGTATTTTTAGCCTCTAGAAACATAAAAACATTGTATATGTATAAAATCTAATAAAACACACATGAAACATAAAAAAGAAAGAAACCATATTAAACTTGACACACATTTGACCTAGAAACATTAGTGTTGATAAAAAAAAGGTGGAAATGGCAATAATTCAACTTCCTTTCCTAATTTTGGCCAAAATATTTACAAAGAGCTAAGATGGGGGATTTTTAAAAAATCATCCTACTATGATCAATCAAATTACTATGTATTTTATTCCTCCTACAATAAAATGATTCACTAAGTATTACTCTAACACTTATATATATTAAAATTATAATTATGTAGATTATTTACATAATTTTATGAGTGTTTTTTTGTGTATTAAATAACTCATAAATGACATATATTTAAAACAAACATTATTTCTTACAATTCTCTGATTGCTCAACTTATTCATGCAAAGTTGTCACTTTAAACATGGTAGAGCTACCGCTTTATTGCAGAACTAATATTGACACCTACGAAACTACCATATCCATTTTGAAATTGAACCTAACATGTGATATTATTGTTTGGTTTTAAAAAAAATACCAACACACACACACACAAAACTACTACTCTATATGAACTAGCAATTTCATTGCCATATAAAAATACTCAAATTATTAGATTATTTTGGATAAATTAATATTTGGTTATGATGATCATTTATAATATTCATAGATAATACTTCTAATATATAGGAACCTTTTGGTTCCATAAAATCTTATTTTTGGAGATGTGGATTATCCCACTTTATCCTTTAGGTACTATCTTTACTAACATGGCACTCTCTGAATCTCTCCAAATTTTCTTTATAATACCACATCCTCCTTTACTTATGCACCCAAGAAAAAATATTTAATAAAGGGTAGAAATTTCCATTTTTTTTCTATATATAACCATTATTTTCACTTTATTAGCACTTTTTTTTGTTGAGGGATTATTTTTTGGGTTTAATGATCTAAGGCTTAGTTTTACATTTTTGTTGTTATTAGTGCTATGTATGGAGAATATATCTCCTATTGAGACACCCATTTAGTATGTTAAAATATATTAATTCTTTGTTATTATGGTATTCATTAAATTATGTAAATAATTTATATGGGTAGGTAATTGAGTTATGTATAAGTAATTAGTTGGATTTATTTTATAAACATACTTCTAGTAAGTATTGTAACACACATATGTAACCGAATTTTCCATTAATAAAATTATATATAGAGTACACCAATGTTGAATATCATGGTTTTTTTTATATTTTTTATGAGTGGTATTATATCCATAATGAAAAAGAGTTGTGATAATGGTGAGTAAAGTTTAAATTCCCCATGAGGACGCATGAAGAGGAAATGATAAAGAATGAGGAAGGAAAGTAATATTTGTATTCTTTAGATTCAAGATATTTGTAGTAAGATATTTTAAAGTTTTAATTTTATTTTAGAGAGGGTATTAAAATAAATAATTTTTTATAAAAGAGTAAATATCTTGAAATACAATACATCAAATTAGAAGAGAATGCACATTTGTTTCCTGGAAATGCCAAGAGTGATTAAAATTACAAAATGGTGAATTAAGTGTTTTTAAAAGTGTCTTAAGCATGAAAATGTGGGTTTTAGGTGAAGGAAAAATAATAATGGTGGTTTTTTTTTTAATATGGAATTAAAATTGTATATATAAAATTCAAATGGCATTCTAGCTAGCCAAATAACATTAAAATTGATAAAACTTCATGTGTGGTGCCAAAATTAACCTAGAAAAAGCATTCAAACAACAAAATGATTATAATTGGTGTTAAAAGTTCATCCATGGCATGAATTAACTATTTAAAAAGTGTTGAAAATAATAAAAAAAATAAAAATAAATTTTCTTGATTCTAAATTGATGTTAAAAATATATCTAACAAAAGCATGATTTTTTAGGAAAATATAAATTGGTGATAAAAATGATGTATCATCATGGATTGGGCCCAAAAAAGAAATAAATTAATTTCTAGTCAATAAATATTTACTACTTTGATCAAAACAAATTGATTGAGTAATAAAAATAAAGAAGCATTGCCACATAATTTTTTAGTGCCACATATTTCATTGTGAAATTTATTTTATTTTTATTTTAAAATTTTAAATGGAGGATTGGTTAAATAACCATTCTTGGAAATTTATTTCAAATTGAAGTGTAGTTAGTTGACTTGGTTGAATCATTAAGAGAAGACATTGTAAGTTAAATGGTCATAATTTCAAATCTCAATTCTCTTTATTTTACATGAAGTGAAATTCCATAAAAAATGGTTATGTAGAAGATTTGGTAAAAGAGGTATTTTTTAAGCCTTTGAGAGTATAGGAGGTAAAGAGGTCTATTCCCATGAATTGAAAAATCAACATGAAGGTAGGCATGTGACCATTTATTTTGTAATTTTTTAAATAATTCCATTAGCAAAGTTATATTTTAGTTTAGAAGTCTTGATATAGTGCCAAGGGTTGGGTTCCTAGTGAAGGGATGTTAAATATCATAGCCTTTCATTCCCTCCCCCCACACATGCACTCGCAAAATAGATAACTCAAATGGGTTTCATTTATTTTAAAACATTTGCATGATACCAAACTTCAAAACTTTACATGAGGGATTCTTAGATCCCTTCATGAAGCTTAAGATTTTATTCTCTTTCCCACTCAAACATGTTACTAATTATAGCATTCAACACTTAAGCCCATACTATCCTTCTCTTTCCTCTTGGTTGCTTATAACCACCACTATAAACACTCAAAATAACCAATTAAAACCTCTCATTAACAACCTAAAATCATGGGACAAATGTTTCTATTTATAGCTATGGAGGCCAGTTTTTGACCGATCTAGTTAGGAGGTTGACAACTATCACACTAGTTAATTTTTGACATCTAAACTCAAATCTTGTGCTAAGATAACATATATTAGTAAATAATTGATCCCTTTTCCTCTAATAGTAGCCAATTTAGATCAACCTTTTAGATATGTTATCCTTCACTATACTTTTGGTCTCATCCTTACTAGGTGTCATCTCATCTAGCTATCTAGTTGATTTTTTTTGCTTTTCTATCCTCAGGCTCTATACCTCATGCTTCAATTTTTTATTCTTGGCTATATGTTTATTTTATTCTCATGTGTGTTCTTTTTTTCATAAATTTCCTCAAAATCCAATGCTGTTTATCTTTATTTTGTGTGTGGCTCCTAGTGTGTGCCTTTCTTTCTATTCATTACATGTTCCTTGTACGCATGTTATATACCTTGTTTTCCCTTAAAATAAACTATGTACACTATTTTACTTTTATTAATCCACATGCTCTTCAAATTGGTTCTTTATGAACTTATCCTAACTCCTCCATGTAGTTTTTTGGTGAAATAACTTCTTCTCATTCACTCACACTCATCCAAAACTTACAAGATCTAGATTTTCTTGGGATAATCTTGCATTAAAATCCCTAGGTAAACTAAAATTTAATCCCCATTACATTTTATTTAGATGGTTTAGCCACTCTTTAGGTCATCTATATAACTATGACATTCCCATTCACTTTCTACTTCCACACTCTTCCTAGTCCCACCTACCCTTCTTATTTATCCTTTAACATATTCTCTTCTCCACTCTTCCACTTCAATATAATCTATCCATAAACTCCTTACCTCCTCATGTTATCCTTCATGTCTCCTTCCACACCTTACCCATTACTATATCTCTTCTTTTCTTCTACTTCTTCTTCCTTTTTCACTTATATCCATATGGATATGTGCCCACCAATTTCTCTATTGTCTCCTTATACACATTTGATTTATCTCCACATATCATTCTCCACTTAGGTTGACTTACTCTCAACCACTTATATCAGATTAATTTTGATCTTTTCCCTTCAACTTCTCATGAAAAAATAGAATCATGCTTCTTTTCTTTGGCCAAGTGTCCACTAAGATCTCTTTTTGTGTTCCTTTCTCTTTATGCTTCCCTTTCCTTCTCTTCCATGGAAAGTAGGTATGATTTATTTCTCTTAAATGGTCCTTAAATTATAAACTCTAATACATTTTCCCTCTCTATTTTGATCATTTTCATTGTGCACTTCTTTTCTCCTTTTAACATGCTTTTATTTCTTGGCATGATTCATAATCTCATATTCTTAATTTTAGCTACATGCTGACTATCTTACTTCTTCTTCTAAGTCCTTCCTTTCACCTTTCAATAATTAACTATAGTGCTCTTATTTTATCCCTTGTGCCTTTTATGTAACATTTTTCATCTATTCCTCTTATGCTTTTACCACATCTCTGCACAACTCCTTCTCCACTTGGTACTTCCTCCATCTTTCCCTCTTCTTCTTGTGCATCCTCTTAGTTGGGCTACTCTACCATCTAACTCAAATTAATGTGATTATACTATCTTGAATTTATTCATCAGGTAAAATTCCACTCCTATATTTACACTTATCAACTTTGCTTCCCCTTGGCACACCCTTCAACTCATGCTCTTGCTAGTGAGCCTAATTATTAGGTGATCTGCTACTTCCCAGGTACATTTAACTTTGATTTCACTTCTCCATTTCTCTTGGATTATATTATATATTTCAATTATGTTAAATTAATTATGTTTTGGTGATATATTATCCTACATTATTTCTTGAGTAACTCTCTCTCGACCTTTAGCACATCTGACACTTCTACTTACCACCTCAATGTTTAGTGATCTATTATCCCTAAGCTACACTCTAATCCACTTGACCTATTTTAATTATAGGTATGTCTCCTAAATACTATAAATCTATATTTATTTTCTCAAGGATTGGTATCTACCAACACATTTACACTCATTTTAACTCTCCATCCCCTCATCTTCTCCATTAGTTGCATCAATGGTTTGGTGATTTATCAGCCTATAATTATTCACTTTTTAGAAATAATTATTTTATGTAGAAACTCTAGATACTTCATTGGATTCTCTCCTTGGTATGTCCTTTAGATTTCACCCTTAACTTACTATCTGCTTCAATGGTTTCTCAATTGAATAACATCCAACTACAATATATAAACATTACATACTTGCTTTATCTATTCATGTGCCTCCTCTTTTATTTGGTGCATCTCTTTATCTCCTTTGTGACAAGTAAGATATATTTGTGTAATATTCTAAGTATTTCCCTCTTCTCACTTTGATTCACCATTTATGGGTATCCCTCTTATACTCCCCACACTCTTCCACACTTTTACATATTAGTCAACATTTTTTCATGAACTCTCCTCGCCTCTTCTCAAGTTCTCCCTACTCACTAGCCAATTCTTTATTTTGTATTTATCCCTCTTTCATGTTGTTTGTTGCCTCTAGGATAACTTAGGTTCAGTTCAATATGGCCTCTTAAAGAGTTTATGTAGCTCCCTCTATAATTTATTTTTGACTATCCCCCTTGTGCACCTTTCATTCTTGTGTGTTTTAGGTTCAACTTTGGGTTGACCTTTTAAACTCATTTTCATTAGATTTAACTCCTCTTTCTAGGTTATATTCATTTCACCATGCTTTCTATTATTCTTGGTGGTTCATATTTTATCTATTAACAACTCTCCTTTAATGCATCCTCCACACTATGCACAATAATAATTATTCTTATTATCTCCACTCATGTTTAGAGACGATCTTCACACCTCAACTATGCACCCTTATCCACTCTTTCAAGGATTGGTCCCCTATCACCTTTTCCTAGCTCCTTCTTTTCATAAGGCACTCTAAATACTTTTGATTATCTTGAGGTGGGTCTATGCATGCACTAATAAGTATAGTATAGTAATGACCATTTGTCTTCATTCCTTGTATTTCCACCTCTTCATCTTCTCAAATTATTGAAAAACCCTTGGTGTACTAATCTATATCTTCCTCTATATATTATTCTCCTATATAGAGTCCCTAATACCTTATATCATAAAACCACACTCTGTATCTTTGACCTACTTTATTTCCTTCTATTGGTCTATCTTTCCTTATGATGTTCTACTCTGTAGTACCTAGTCTTATTATTTCTCTCTATCCTCTACCCATGCATGCTTGATGGAGGACTTCAACTCTCTACTAAGTCATTTATTTCACTATGAATTTTATACCTACTCATAATTGATGGAGAACCTTGAATATCAATTGAGTCACCTCTTGTGCTCATATATCTATACCCATCTACACTTGATGGAGAGGTGTAACTATTTATTGAGTTTATATTGTAGTTATTTATAGTACTTGCATATTCTCTTACACATTTCAATCTATACATGTCCATACTTGATAAATAGCACTCTTATACATATTATACCCAATATTCCTATTGGAAGATGATCCACACGTGATTAATTATCAGTTTAATTATCTTTGTCAGATTTTGTGCTTGTTTTTTTTCCCATACACACCTCATGTAAAATGTATTCAACACCTTTTACCCAATTTGTTAATTGGAAAATTCTCTATGTGCCACTACTCCTATGGTTGTTGCTATTATATCTTCGAATTATTGTTGCAACCTCTAATATAATATTTTTTAGCTCATCCCTTGAGTGTCCTTACTACACTCATTCACTCTCAACCCACCTATTTATGGTGGATAATGCAATACACCCTATTGTCTACCTCCTAATAAGTGTCTATCATTATATATCATTTACCTCTAATAGTTACCTCATGATCAATGTATATTAGTCTTATCCTTCTCTATCCACCATCACTAGTTGCATCATCTTAGTGGTCTACAAGTTTGCACCTCTCATTCAACACTTTCCCAACTTGGCCAACTGCTTTAAATTGATAATTTGGCTACCCATCCTTCTCATTGCACCACTATGTTATTCCACTACTTGGAGTATCTTCTCATCCTACATCTACTAAGGATATCAATCCATTTTTATGCTAGATGATGTAATATCAATCCATTATATTTTAAACAAAAATTATAAATAATATATTTTTTACTATAAAAAATATGCATTTTCTATAATATTTGACACCTTATGTTGCATTTGAAAATGGAATTTTTTATGTGATAAAAATGAATGCAATCTTATACCTTTGTAGTGTTGGTAATGTAAGAGTTTAAAATTTAGTATCTTATGGGATATAGGTCCATCAAGATCAATAATATTAACAAATCTATAAACCCACCTATCTTGAGTTCACTACTAGCTCAATGATAGGGAATGTGATGTACTGGATTTTTTTCATTTTACCATTTTTTGAGTGTTTTTTTGTTAGTATTTTTCATAGTTGTTTTATGATTTTTTTAAATGTAAAATAGACTATTATGCCTATTTTCTACACCCTCCCCATAAAATTTTCAAATCTATACTTGCTATCATAGAGATGACCCTGTTATAAAACCTAAAATTGTGTCAGGGACACTATTGATTGATAGTGTTTTTAGATGCATTTTTTATTATGAAATTATAATGATTTGTTGATAAGTTTTATTTATGTTTTAAGTGGTTTCAAATACCATGGTGTATAAATGAATAAAATATGCATATAGTTATAGATATGATTATTTTTTCTGCTATTTAGATTTAATACACTTTTGATAGTTTTAGTTGGTACATGGACTTCCAGTTTTCAATTATTTCAATTGATTTATGATATTTTGATCTTCATTAGTTGATTTAAATCATGGTTAATGATAAATAATGGTGAGATGGAATCTTGAAAATACATTTCATTTGAAATTGATACATTGGAAATAAATTCTAAAGATGTGAGATCTCATGTATGGTTCAGTTTCATTCAGTTTGTTGGTCTAAACAATATTTTCATTCTTATCTCATATCTCTTGTATCCTTGATCTTTTTATGTTTATCTAGTGGATATTCTAAATATTAGTTGTCTTAATGTTTGAATAAGTATTAAATATTGATGAATATAATGTTAGGACATATACACCATTTCTTCATATTTCATTAGGCATGGGCTTATGAGTTGGCTATTAACCTTAGGCTTATGCATGAAATAAAATAACAATGTTTTAAAGATTCATTTGAGTTTTTTTTTTAATTTTGAATTCACGTTACATTTTATTAAATCTAAAGAGGGATATCATTGCATTAATGTCATGATTCAGGATGAAGATACTAGGTCATAGTGGTTTGTATTATATAAAGTTATCATGGGACTAGCTTTATACATAAAAGTATTGAGGACCCTTTTGGTTGATTGAGGAGCATTTTAAATGTGAATCAACTTGATTAAGGAATTTGATTCATTCATGAAATGTAACTTTAGTTTAATGAATGGACTATAGTTTTAAGGGTCTTTTACCATGATACTTAGGGGATTGGCAATGATGAAGTTCATTGTGAAACACATAAGTCTTAAGATCCTTCGATGGATGATAAGGCAAATATTCGATTGAGCTAGAAACCACTTGGAAAATTGAACTTTGAGGTAGGTGAGTTGATAAATAAATTTAATTTTCAGTGTGTGTTTGTGATACTTTGGGGTTATTCAAGGATTTGGCAGTATATTGACATTTTTAAATAACTAATCTCCTTGAATGATGTAGCTTAGTAAATAAAATAGTGTGAGGGATAGTCATTGCTAAATTTGATCAAATCAATAAATAATTTAGTAGTTTTAATAAATCACATAATAATTAATCTAAGCCAATGGAAAGATAACACATGTTATGGATGGTTATAATGGAAGGTTGGTGGATATAAGTTTTATTTTTCTAGGAATTTGCTCATTTTTCAAAAGCTCTTCAGTGGGAGTGAAGCTTTGGTTGTTTGGGATCCTATGGAGATTTTGGTAAATTAGCAGTCGGTGAGATTTTATAAGGTGATACTAGGTATGTTTTACAATTTCTAATTAGTTTTTTGGTAATATTTGAGGTAGTTTTGAAAGATTCAAGTTCAGTGAAAAGATAGTTATGTTGAATATGTATGGATGAAAATGAAAGTTCATAATTTATTGTGTAGTTTTCTATATAAGATGACGATTATATTGAAAAGGTTTTGTGAATTCATCTACATGAAAGTTAAAATGGTTTTGAAAAGGAGCAAGATTTATTTGGAAAGTTTTGAGTATATTGATATGCCTACAAAACTCTATTAGTTAGTTGCATGTGAATAGACTCCCCTCTTATGTAATTTATGACTCATATTTTCTATAAAAGTTGTCTACATGTAGTAGTCATATAAGTAAAAAATAAATATCTCTTTAGAGTTTTCATAACTCTTGCAATATTGAGTAAATTTTTGTTATCTGTAAATATGGAGGAAATTTAGATAAGAATTTCTAAGATTTGTATGTAGTATGGTTTCTAGTTTTTGAAGTTTTAAGGATATTATTTTTCTATACATGAATGATATGGTTTTGTGCATAGGAAATTTGACACCTTTCTAAGAAATTAGTAAATTATGATCTTTGGTTTTGGTTGAATGTCTAAGTACAAGGCATTTGTTTTGTATTTTTAAATGATTCTTTCAAAAAACTTTATTAAAGAATATTTTTGTTGTGACATTAGTGTGTGTTCATCAATCTTAGTATGAAGAGTCACTTGCATGTTTTAGATAATTAAATGATAAATTTGTCTTTCTTTTTGAAACTAGGTATGAAACATATTGAGAAATTTATTAGCCTAGTTATATGCAATATGTCAAGATTTCAATGATTTTGGATCATGGTTGAAATCTAAGATTTTAAGGGTTATTATTTTATGAAATACACATGGTAACTCTCTAGTGTGAAAATATTTTAATTCTCTATTATTTTCATTTGAGTTAAGTTGATGATAGTTATATGCAATATTGTTTGGATTTGATGAAGTTTAGTTTAGGGTTTATCTCTAAAATATGCATATATATAATAGACTGCATCAATCACATTTTTTATGTTAGCATATGTTTTGAAAAGAGATGATTCTAGGCTCATACATATATATTATTTGGATATCAACATTTATGAAGTCATAAAATGGTTAGTTTCAATTTATTATCTATTAAAAATTTGATATCATGATAATCATATCAAAAATCTTTAAATATATAAAATGTGATTGGCAATATGAAAATTAGAATTATTATGTTAAAATTTGAATTGAATCAGTCAGCTATGTTGAAAATGATAATGGCATAAGTCTGTATAAATGTAAGTGGATACTTTGAATGGATACATAACTAATTTTTAAAGAAAATGAGATTTTATTTAAAGTTTAAAATCAATGTTGAAGTTTTGAATTTTTATTTAGATTTGGATATGGAGATTAAGGTTCTTTGATACTTTGAAGTTGATATCAGAATATTATATTCAAATTATAAGGATCAATACAAATTTAGATTCATATACAATGCAATGTGTTTTAGTCATAGTGTAGTTTTAGCTTCTTTTATTGAATCATTATAGTTTGTAGTTTTATCTCTTTGGATACTTTTTTCTTGAGATTAGATTTGATTGTTATCTTTTATATTATTCATTATGTCTAGGTGGGACTAGCCAAAAAGAAGTAATGATGATAGAGTATGGGGAAAAAATTCTAATAGAGGTGTTAGTCAATCAAATTCTATCAGAGGTTTTAATAGGGGTGGATTTCGTGTAAGTCATTTTGGACCTAGATTTTATAGAAGGACAAGAATGTCCATTCATTTTTATGCCCATGATCCTGAGTTTCGAAATATTCTAAGTAATATACCTATTAACCCAACCAATATGGGTTATAGAGGTTATAGGGGTTTCCATAGCCATATGATTAAAATTCGTGCACATTCCCAAAGTAGTTCATCTCACCATCTACAACATGATCCTCGATTATTACCACTTCATCCCCTAATTTTAGAGGTAAACTAATTGATTATCCTTTGCCTACCAACCAATCCATGTATCTTGAAATTTCCCATGCCAAATATCTTAGGAAGATGGCTATTCCTTTAGATGTACCTTCCAATTTTCACGTAGACCTTGCTAGAAAGTGTATAAAATTGAATCTACCAAGTGCTCATAGTGAACCCCTTTTGAGGTCTAAGAGATTGAGTTTAAGAAGTCAATGTTATTATATCAAAAATACCATGGATATTCTGTCTTAGACTACTAAAAAGAACACTGCTAAAAAGAGGATTGCTAGTCAAACCTGAAGTACCAAGGAAAGTTAGATTGCTAAAAAAATAAGTTGGAGATTGATGACAACATGATTGATTCAAAAACTAGATTGTTGTCATTCCCTACAACTGAAATGAAGCACAATATTTGTCTTTAAGATCAAGACAAATATGTGATTGAATTATTATCTTACTTGGATGACTATTAATCATCCAAAGAATAATTTCTAATTAGTGTTGAACTTACATGATAGAACTTGATATTTCAGTTTAACACTTTGCTTTTCAGAGTTTGAAATTTTTTGGTAAATTTGATAAATACAACAATTTTGAAGTTTGATATAACTATATATGTTTAATTTTATTAAATATGCGTTATGGTTCAAATATGAATAAAATTTATCAATTTTTGACTTATTTATTTTATGATTGATATCTATTCTATTATATTATTAATTAATATGGGTCCCCACTCATTAAGATTAGTACCCCAAGTTTATTATTTTTAAATATCTTGTTCAAATTAAGACTTTTAAAGTCTTAATTAAATTTGCCCTTAACCAATTTTAGTTTAGAATTAATTGACTTTGTTAAAATTCAATTAGTTAATATTAACTAATAACTAACTAAAGTTAGTCTTAATTAAATTTGTCCTTAACCAATTTTAGTTTAGAATTAATTGACTTTGTCAAAATTCAATTAGTTAATATTAACTAATAACTAACTAAAGTTAGTTATAACTTATTTTACACTAAAATTGAAGGTATAATAAGAGATAAAGTACTCAATTGAAGATAGAAGAACAAAGGTATTGAATACTTAAGTATTTTTTAAATTCAATCATTTATCTCTTCTTTCTATGCAACTTCTCTGAGATAGTACAACTTTTATAGATAGATCCAGTGGTACTTTATCTAACGGTTAAGGAATCACTTATGAAATACATGTATATCAAGTTTTATTTATCATCTATTATTGATTATCTAAAGTTTTCTAAGCTTAATATCTTTTGATGATTACTATTTGTATTCTTATACATAGATTTTAAGTATTCAACCTGATTAATGATGATCATTTCTCTATTCTGCAACATTTCATTGATCTATTTTAATTACAAAGTTGTCATTCAAAGTTTTGTAAAGAAAGGATGTTGGTTTTCTCAATGAATTTTATCTCTTTCTGCTAAGATGACTCTCCTTTTGAGACTCACACATCTTTTGTAATTATTTGACTCTTAACTTTAATATAAATAGATTCAGATTTCTTCTAAATTTAGTTTTTGTTTCTATTTTGATTTTCTTAGATATAGTTATAATATTTATTTATTTTTTATTTTAATTAGTTTAGTTTGGTTTGTTTCTCTTTTCTAGTTCTTATTTTAGTTTTGTTCTTTTCTTTATCTTAGATAATTATAGATTTTCTCAAGTTATTATTTCTTTTATTTTGCTATAAGTTGATATCTTTAAAGTATATAGATCTATATCCATTTTAGTTTGTTATTAGCTTAATATAATATTATATCTTTTAAGTTAATCATTTGATATTTACTTTATAGTTTAAGTCCCTTTAGTTTTCTTATTTTAGATTTAATTTAAATAAGCTTTAGATTTACTTTAATCCTTAGATTAATTTCCTTTGTTTTTCTAAGCTTATATTTATTTCTTAATTAGTTTTTTTTTTAGATTCTATATTATCTTTCAATTTTATTTATCTTTAGTTGGATTTGTTTAGAATAATTATCTTAATTGGATTTACTAGTCTTGCTTATTTTAGATCGAGTTTAGTTTGTTTTCCTAGTTTAAATTAATTTCTGTTATTTTCTTTAGAGGTTATTTTATTCTTAGAAGTATTTTCTTAGTTAATTCTTACGTTTTATCTTCTGTTTTGTTTAGAATAGATCCTTTTCTTAGTTTTTTGCCGTATTCTAGTTCCTCTCTTTTTTCTAGGATTAGTTGTTTATCTTTCTTAATTCCTTTTCTTTGTAGGATTGTTGTTAGTTTTATTTTTCTTTTGCTTATGTGATTGTATCTCTCTCTTTATTTTATCAATCTCTTCTATTTTTGATTTTATTTAGAGTTAACTTAGAGAACAATGCAAGTAAGAAACAAAGATATTATCTGAATACCTATATTATAGAATCAAATTTCTATTATTTAAGAGATTATCTATTTCATAGGTTTTTTCTATTGGATGGAATAGATTACATAGTCTTATCTTAACTAATTCATAAATTCAATAAATGGATTTTTTATTGTTATAATAGAATAAGTTGTCTTGATAAGTTCTTGATTATTTTCCATAATTTATAATAAAAACCTCCTCGCACCTTTAGGTCTTAGATGAACCTTTATAACCCCCATGATTAGACTAGTATGATTCCAATTTGACTTTCGTAATAGGTGAAAGGGTTGATTCATTGTTGGTACCATTTCCATCATCAACAAAGACCAATTATCTGGTGGATTTTTATACTTAGAATTATCACCTCTCATTTTATATGGGGAAGACATAATTTCAATTTTTTATTAGTCTTCATGTGATTTTACATGCGGATAGGAGTTTTAAACATCATTATTATTTTCAAAGTGGTTAGAGTTATTTGAAATTAGTTAAAGATATGATATACATGAGGTAAATAAGTGTCTTATAGAAATGGATTGATGTGGTTGAGTATTCCAATGATGATGCTCATATTAAAATACATGTATAAATGATTAGAGGGATGGGTATATACACAATGATATTATATTTGTGTTAGAGAGTGTCACAAGGCACACAAAGGTTAGGCTATGGTTTTTGTAACCATGTCAAGATAGTTTGAGAAATGTTATATGTATAAAGGGGATTAAATAAAGTGGGAGGGGTGACGTTTTAGGGGGGAATAGAGGTCAAGATATTTTTCATCTAGTGATATAAGAGTTAATTTTGTATTTTTTGGTTGATAGTGTTATATACAGGGCATGCATCTCCTATTGAGGCACCCCATTTAGTGTTTTAAAATATATTAATACTATGTTATTATGTTATTCATTAAATTATATCAATAATTTATGTGGGTATTTGTATAGATAGGTAATTGAGTCCCATATAAAAAATAGGTTGGTTTTACTATATAAACTTACTTTTAACAATTATTTTAACAAAATGATGTAACCCAATTTTCTATTAATAAAATAATATGGTTTACACAACTTTTTCATATCATATTTTTTCACATTTTGTATCATTTTTTATGCATTAATATTCTTGAGTGTATATTCACACATACGCTAGGATTGGGGTGGTGTAACATCCCCACTAGGATTTACTTAGAATAACATGATTTTTTTTTTAAATCTACATATTCTTTTATTAAATTTCACCAAAAAAATATAATTAATGATCCAATTCTAACACACCAAGCATGTTAACTTATAAAATAAACATGTAACATCTATCTATCATTAATCACTATCATCATATGAAATAAAACATATATGAGTATAAAACGTAATTAAAGATTTCTAGCCATAGCTAGTACGAACATACAACCACTGTTGTCAATGTATAATAAGTAAATATTTACATTTCATCAAGGATAATATGTCAATAAATACAATACAAGATACAAGATAGAAGGCTCCATAGAGAATGAGTTTCTTGAACTCCAGTATCAATAGAAATCTCAAGTTTAGTCTCTAAATAAGTACTTCTATGGGGAGGGAGAACATCATACCAGCACTTTTACACACCAACCAAAGACAACCGATACCTCACATAATCCACCATTAGAGAATGGCCCTCCTTTCATAGATGAGTAGATAGTGACAATGCGATAATCCATAGAGACAAGCTAGTACTCGTGTGTTATAAAAAATTTAATACATTATGTGTCATAAATAAAATACATTCTAATATGATATCACACAAACTTGTAAATCATACATATGAAATGACAATGTCTAACTAAACATTACTTTGACTAAAGTTTTTAAATATTTATTGATCCCTAGGATCGGTCAATTTCATATGCACCACTTGATCGGATTACCTTCATTTGGAATTGGTGATGCTAGTAAACTAGTGAAGTTCATCTCACTACTTACATAGCACCAAAAATATAAGATTTGGTTAACATGTATTTAACCAAAAAATTCATATAGATTACTTCCTACTAGTAGGCATAAAATATGCTAAACATAGGAATAATAAAAATGCATACATTTAATCCTTCAATTATATGAATGAATCTCCATTATATTATCTATCACATAAATAATAATAAGCATAACATACACAATTTATAATAACTAGGTACAATCTATATTTAGTCTATGTATTTCTAATTTTTGTAAGTAGGTTCAATTAACTAACATTCCATGACAAACAATCAATTAAAGATTAAATATTTCTAGCCATGACTAGTAAAAGCATACATCCACTATTTTTAATGTACAATACGTAAGTAATTACATTTCATTAGGGATAATATTCAAATAAAGAAATATGTTTCAAAAATATTTATAATTTTTATAAGTAGTTGAATATAGAAAGTAATTAAAGATTTCTAGCCATGACTAATACAAACATACAACTACTACTATCAGTGTATAATAAGTAAATAATTACATTTCATCAGGGATAATTTTTCAATAAATATAATACAAGATATAAGGCTCTAAGGAGCATGAGTTTCTAAAACTTTAGTATTAATGGCAATCTCAAGTATAGTCTCCAAATAATACTATTGTGGGGAGGGAGAGCATCAAATGAGAACTTTTATAAACTAAACATAGACCATTAATCCCCTATATAATTCCCCATCAGGTAATGACCCTCTATTCATGGATGAGTAGATAGTGATAATGTGAGAATCTATCGAGACAAGCTAGTACCCATGTGTTGTAAGATTTTTAATACATGATGTGCACCATAAATAAAATATATTCTAACATGATATCATTTAAACATGTAGATCATACATATAAAATAAAAATGTATAACTAAACATTAATTCAACCAAAGCTTTTAAATAATTATTGATCTCTAAGATCAATCAATTTCATACACACCACTTGATCAAATTACCTTCACCTGGCATTGGTGATACTAGTAAGCTAGTGAAGTTTGTCTTGTATACACATAATATTTCTAAGTTTGTCTTGTATCTTAATAGGACCCATTGAGTTTAAATCTCTATGAATGCATACCTTAAGTCGTGCATTGGGAAAGGGGTGGGTAGTCCATTGGTGCTTCATAATATTGTTGTCCCTTTTGCCACTTGCCATCTACACACTCATCTCCTAAAAAACATTAACCCTAAGCTTATTCTTCTCAGCCTTAACCATTCTAGTCATTTTACTCTATTCATCTTCCTTTTCTTGCCTTAATTCCTTTTTGAAAAATCTATGACACTAGGTTAACCGAGTTGACCTTGTACAATCTATGGGTATTTTTTACTTTTTGGGTTTGTTAGACTTTCAGCCGACCTAGCTCAAACCTAGTGAATTATCCCCGAAAACATACAAGGTCAACTAGGTTGACGCTGTACAATTAATATTATTGGGAGGATTTAGGGAAAGATCTAGCTATATATATATATAAGTTAATTTCCAACCATCCATAATAAAAGAAGTGAAGAAGAATAAGTGTGAACCAACATCTGCTTATTGGCCATTCTACTTGAGGAATAAAGCTTAGGGTTTCATACTTTCTTTAGAGATAGGGATCTTGTCTTATGGAGAGGTAATTTAGATGCATATATAGGTTGTGTATCCTAGAGATGATTTGTCTTTATTATCCATACATACCATAATAATCTCTTGCAAAACACCTTAGACAAGGGAGAGATTGAGGCTCGACGAGTTCATCTTCAAGGTAAGTATTCCTAACTTTATTTCTCCTTTGTAAGAGTAGATAGATAATGTAGTTATGATTTTTTCTTCCATGCATTAAGATTCCATATACATTGATGTGAGAATATGTATTCTTCATGTTTAGTTTAGTTTGTTTTATTTTTAACCCCCACTTTGTACCACAAGCTTTGGTGAGCACTAAATTAGATTTAATTTATTGTTATTAGAATAGATTAAACATTAAACCTAGGAACCTTTTAGGGTTGTTACATGATTGTGTTAGACTGTAAGATTTGGAACCCTTCCTAGCATGGTGTATTATGACAAGTGATCCCCTAATTGGGTCTATTAGATCCTCATATTTGTCATACCCTTTCTTAAAAAATGTATCCCCAATCATAAGTATAGGTATGCTCTATCTTTTTTGAGATAAAATTGATTTATAAACATGATGCATTTTTTATTGCATACATTCTGGTGAATCCAATGTGAACTAACCTTTACAGGATTTTTTCATCTTATTTAATTTTATTTATTTTTTCATCATTATTTTTATCATATATCTACCATATTGGATTTACTCTATCGACCTAGTATCTAAATTATGTGCACAAGTTTTCAAGTACAGGTGACATTAACCTGGTATAATTTTTCAAATTTATAGACATCTAGTATAGACTACTAGGTCAACCTAGTATATTTTCAATCATTAATTTTAGCATACTAGGTCAACCTAGTAAACCCTATACATTTTAGGCACTCATCAACAAGTTTTTGTAAAGCTTGATCGACCCAACCAACCTAGTTAATAGGATTTACAAGCATAAATCAAGGTTTTTGAACAACAATATTAATTGTCTACATCTTTGATCTATCAAGGTTCCTTTATATATCTCTATCTCTTTCTTTACACTCTTTCCTTTCATAGTTTACAATCTTCAAAACTACCCTTACATGGTCAATTAAATTGACACTACCAAACTAGTTATGTATTATCTGAATAACTAAGTTGACTCTATGGACCCTATTCATTTTTATACCTTATTTTCATAGTACAAGTTTGACATTTTTTACCCAATTATATATATTTTGCATTCATTTTTGATCATATCAACATTTTACCTTGTTTCAAAGTTGAAATTAACCTTATATACTATTAATTAGTTCACACTTCCATTTTGTGTTGCTTGCATGCTTAGAATAAATCACATAGCTTAATTAGGTGCTTTATAAATTAATTATTTAGTTCACTATTTTATATTTTATGCACACATGACCAAATCACAAAATCTAAACAAGTATTTTAACATTTGTGTACCCAAGGCCAAGCTACTTGGATTTCATCACCAAGGGGAGGCCAACTTGATACTCTAGTCAAGTATAAATCTTGGTTAATAGTATATTTTGGCTAAGCATCCAACACCTTTATCACTATGATGTGTGAAGTGAGGGGGTAGGCCCCAATACCAAGCTTGTATCATTACCACTATAGTCCCTTTTAGCTCAAACTACCTAAACCCATCTTTAGATTACTATTCTAGTTCCTTACTTATAGGCAACTTCCCATCACATATTAAATCATATCTTGATAATATAATTAACATTCAAGTTGACCAATTATTTAGCTCTTTACTTTCCAATTTGATTGCTTTATCTTTTCTCAATTATAGTATGTATTTCAAAAACTTGCATTAGCCAATGTTGGTGCAAGGTTTTATGTTGTGTGCTTCAATTAGATTGGCCAACATTAATATAATTGATTGTTTATTTCTTTTCTGTCATTTATTTTCAAATTAATTGTAAAATTTGTCTTATTTAAATTCATAAATATGTCATCAGTTTCTAAATTTCCATCTCTACTATACTAGGTTAACCTAATCAACCTTGTACCTTTTTCAACCTCTATTCACTATAGTAGATTGACCCAGTCAACATTGTATAGTTTTTAGACCATATTTCATCTTTTTTGAATCCCTTTTCACTATATTGGATTGACCCAGTCAACCTTGTATAGTTTTTAGACCTTATTTTTTTGCTATGTCAACCTAGTTAACCCTATACTATTTCTATCATTTCTTATTTTCTTGCTTTCTCATCTCTCTTTTCTACCTTTCATCATGGAATTTATGTTTGATGACAATTCTAAGTTTTAGTCAATAGACATGATAGATTTTATCAGCCCTCATAGGGTCTCCCATAGATAAAGTAGGGCTCCTCTTTTGGATGCTAGTAATGTTCATATTACCAATCACACATGAGCTATGAAACCCCTCCTAATGCATCTTTATAGTGTAATCCTCTTTTTTTCATTAGAAGACCAACCCAAATTAGATTATCTCAAAATTTTCTCAACATCAAGGAAACGATCCTTATATCATTTAAAATCTTATGATTAGTGGTCAAGTTGAAGAGCCTCATTCACCTAATCCTACATTCTTAATTGGATTTGGGGGTACCACTTTCTTTGACTCTCAGCCTCTTCCTTTGATTATGACCCCTTCTCATACCATGATCTCTTCTTCTCTTCTTCCACCTCCATGCCTAGTATATCCACTAATATGGTAGGTTTTACATCTAGTGGGCCTCTCATAAGATCCACTATCCTTAAGCCTTCCACTAGTGTATCATTTTCTACCTAAGGTAATCATGATACTGGTGATTCTTCTTCTCAACCATTCACTAGTCCATATTTTTCTATACAAAAAAATTTTTCCATTAGTGCCTCACATTCTCATAATTTCTCTTAAGATCCTATCAACACCAATAGTGGTACCCAAGCCACTAATACCAAATATAATGCTTCTAACAATTCTAATTAAACACATCAACTATTATTGCAAACAATTAATTAAATGAATACCTTTCAAGCTCATAACATAAATCAAATGATGAGAATGCAAAACCACCTTCTTCATCTTCAATATCATCCTCAACCAATGGCTTGGGGCACACATAACCATAATGTTCCCCCTCCTCCTCTTCAATATAGTCAAGGCAATGTCATTCCTCAACCTCCTTTGGTCAACAAAACCATTAAGCATCTCCAAAATGAACCTCCACTACTCACATTATTAACATTGATATCAGAGGTATCACACCTACAATTTCTTATAACGGATCAACTGATCCCACACTTCATCTTAAAATATTTAGAAATATTTATAAGTATTCGGTCAAATTAAACACTTTTTTTGCTACCAAACTCTTAGCCAAAAATTTCATAGGTGATGCCTTGGATTGGTACAACCAACTTAGAACTCATTCCATTACTAGTTTGGAGGATTTAGTTCAAGAATTCCAAACTAGTGATCTTCTTGAAAACACTTTGGCACACTTCATAAATTTAAAACAACTTGAAAATGAAACTGCTTAAGCCTTTATTAAAAGGTGGAAAACATTGTAAAATAAATGTGAACATAACATGGTTGATGATAATATTTTCCATCTCTTTACCAACGCACTTTTTCCTAAGCTTCAATATTAGGTCTTCACTTTCTCTCCAAATACATTAGAGGAGGCTTTTGACCAAGATAAATGATAAGATTTCCTTATGTATTAATTTGAGCCACCCAAACCTTCTATGGGTCCTCATTACTTAAGAATAAAAATCACAATGTTACTAATGATGGTGTTACAAATTCTTATGACACCATTCATAATGTTCAAGCTATCATTCTTACCCCTTCATTGGAACTAACTCCTCCTTCTCAAAAATATACCAATCCTCACTTATCTTAACCAAAAAACATTAATGTTCACAAACCTCTATCCTCAACTAAATTGCTTAAGCATCTACCCAAACCTCTTCCATGAGATCTTGACCCTACCTATCCTATGAAATCCTGATATGATCCTAACGAGTTTTGTTGGTTTCATGCTAGTTGGGGTCATTCTCATGAGACATGTAGACAACTTCATAATTTAGCTATGGATTTTCTTCTTGATCCTAATTTGATCATGATTCTATCATTAGAAAGTGTCAACAATATTATGAAATTGCTTTCAAAGATTATAAATCACATGTTAAAACTCAAGCCTTCAATCAAGTAAATTCTCATTTAGCTATCTATAAAGACCCTTTTCTTAATAATCAACCTATTCAAGAAAATCAAGACAAAGCCACTACTTTCAGCAATAATGTTGAAAGTCTTGTTTAAACCACTTATAAAGAGAATGTGGTTAACATGACTATTATGTGAAGGGTTGTTACTTTTATTGATTCTCAACCTCTCTACACTCCTTCATCTAGAACATATCATGTTATCCAAGATTCTTCTCCAACCCATTTAAATGAGTTGGGGTAAGATGACCTTATTACTTTTGATGATCTAATTTTTTATTATCCTTCGGATAACACTTATTTTTTAATTTATACCACTCTTCCATCATCTTCTCACATTAATTATACTAAAATTTCTAATAACACTTTTTCTACCAATTCTCAAAATTAACTTGAACTAGCTACTTAATCATCTCAACATGATTCACAACCTTGTTCTAAATATTCTTCTTCCATCAACAAGAATTCCAATGTACTTTGGCTCCTCCTTCCGAGGACCTCCTTAATCATTACACACCTATATATAATAACCTTCTTATGGGTTATGATGAGTGGGATCCCATTGCAGAGCTCACTAATCTCACATCCCAGATTCCATTTCTTGAGCTTATGAGGACTTATCCATACATTTAAACCATCTTATGCAACTATTATTTGAGATGAATATCCCTCATCCTCCCTATCAATATGGGAAGCAACCATATCTAGATATGAGGATAGTATATTACAATAATGTGAAAAGATGTCTATCAACATTGATGAAACTATAGACACTTATCTTTCCTTAAAATTTCCCATAGCTTCTATGATTCTTGATGAAATTCTAATTTAGGTGGATGATCCTCCATTATTCATTAGTTTTCAAATATGTGATATCCAAGTTAAGCATGCATTGATTGATGAGGGTTCCAGTACCTATGTTACCTCTCTTGACTTCTTTAAGACCCTTGGATATTCAAAATGTAATCTCAAATCTACACACAACACCTTCCAAGGATATTATAGAAGGAAAATGCATCCTCTAGGTTATGTATGGCTTCCCATTACCATCCCACCTATCACCATTCATATGAAGGTGATGATCTTTAACTTTCCCTTTTCTTATTACATATTGATTGGTAGGCCATGGAATTACCATATGAGAGATGTTGCTTCTTCTACCTACCATCCACTACATTCCCTCATAATGGATCCATTTATAGGATTCAGGGTGACACTAACCCTTAGAATTTTGAATAATTCCAATATCAGAGTGTCTTCAAGATTCCTACTCTTGGACCTTTACCCAACATTCCATTATGTGAGTCTTAATGTCTTAATTTTCTCATTAATTCAACCCAAGGTTATAATGGGCATACCAAACTCATTGGGAACATTCCTTTTAACCTCTTAGATTCTAATGATGATGAGCCCAATGAGATTAACCTAAAGATTAAAACTTTTGATCTCTCACCTCATCTCATCTCATAGCTTCTTACTTCCTTGTAGCCTCATTCTCACAAGGCTCCTTGTGATGATATTCCTATAGTCTTAACCAAGACTCATCATTTTATTCACCACACATCCTTGGATGACAAGGTCATCCCTACTTGTGTCATTGATCTTCACACCCTAGATTATGATGATTGTTATTTCTTAGATGATATACTCTTAGGTGGTCTTGTACAAGACCATGATGTCAAGATTATCCATTATCATTCTTCTTTACTTGAGTTTTTTCTTGTATTTTCCCATCTTCATTTATAGTTCCTATTTTTAGTATTTTTTCTCTTTATCGTAGGGTAGAGATGGTGCCAACACCTCCAATTTTTTAGGATCCTCACGGGAGTATGCTCATGGATCATGTTATGATCAAGCCTTACCATTTTACTAGGTTCCTTGATCATCATAGTTGGTTTACTCCTAAGATTAGTGTGACCCTTTTTAGACCTTATATAAATCCCATTCCTCCTCATTAGAGCCCTTTTTAGATCTCATTCCCACTCCCTTTATAGTTAAGTGCCTTCTTTCTCTTGCTATAGTTAAGCCTATTTCCAATCCTATTCTTACTAAGTCTATCCCTACTTCTCATCCCATTGCTTCTTCCATTTAGCCTAGTTCCATTCCTCCTCTATCACCACCTTACCTTGGTGATGGTTTGCTTCCCTTGCCTAATATGGCTTCTCTAGGCACCACATGGGCCAATGAGTGTTTTCTAGCTTCTTCCACTCCTATTATACCTCCTTCTATGAGAACTTCTCCTAAAACCACTCACAAGCATATCTATTGCTTCTATGGGATAGATAATCATTATTCTACCCATTGTCACAAGATGCAACAATATATTGATACTTTACATCCTTTCTCTCCTACCTCAGACAAATCAACACCTGTCTTGAAGGTTCTACCTAAATATATACCTAAGTATGGTGAGGTATATTTTTGGTGGTATTAATGTGGCACCAATCACATTGATCATTGCCAAATCCTTCAACAACACTTTAAGGATCACCTTGTATCTAGTCTTGGACTTTCTTCACATTACTACAAGAAGTCTCCTCTTTCTTTTCTCATGGTTCCACCCGTAGTGGTTTCATATCCTCCTATGGTCCCTTCATCTCCTTCCATGTCTCTACGTATGATTCCTTCACCTGTGGACCTTCCGTCACTTGTGGACCCTTCTCCACCTATGAGTCCCTCACCTGTGGATCCTTTTCCATTAGTGATTCCTACATCTCCCTTAGAGACTATTCCCACACATTCTCTCGAGCATCCCTTTCCTAATTTTACTTAGCAAAATCCTTTGAGAATTCCTAATTTTTCAATTGAGGAGATTAGAAGAGAAGTCTTTCCCAATTTTTAGTGAAGATTGATGAGACATTAGCAATAGTTTGTATCCAACTTCATAGAGACTTATCTGATGTCTTGGTTAATGTGTGTGGGTAGATTTATCATTATCTATGATCACATGCATGGTGCCTTTACATTTACATTTTGATTAGATTTGTGCTCCAATTTTATTCCTATCTATCTGTTATATCATATGATACTATGTCAAATTGATTTTTTTCTTATATAGTGATTCTTTACGTTTTAATACTATATCTTACTTATCCTATCATTTACATTCACATATAATTATCTTTCTTTATCATTTATTTCTATTTATTTCTTAAGTTTTTCTCAAAACTCTCTTCTTGTGTTTTCATGATTGTTTGCTTTCTTAACTCTATTTTTCATAGATAGTTATCACTGTGACTTGGTTATACAAACCCTATTCCCTTTGGTCCTTATCTCCTTTTACCATGTGATAAGTTAGAAAATAATGCATCTCATTATACTTTTCTTTTACTAGTCCACTTTGGATCTCCTTTTTCCCTTCTTCCTTTTTCTCAAACAAAGCATATACATGGTTGAGGCTTGAGATCACACGCTAGATCATTGTTAAGCCTAAGTGTCCTAGTCAATCTTTGTCTTTGGTTACTTAGCTTCTTTTATCCTTCACCTAAATATAATTCATGTGTATCACTAAATCTCTCATGATTTTTCATTAAAAATCCATCTGGAGGAGGAATCTTCAAAATCCATAAAAAATTTAAAATCCAAATCATTTAAACAAAAGGCAATGATATCAAAGGAAAAAATATTCTTAAAAGTCAAATCATACTAAAAAACATGATTCAAAGCACATATCCTTCTATTTGAAGCTCAAAATCCATAGTTGGCCTTATAGTAGATCCAAGGTCCTTTGAGGTGTGGTAGGCCAGTAGATTAGAAGAGGAGAATAAAAAACATCTTTTAGTGCTACCTATTTTTTCACGCAAGTACCCAATCTTTGTAGTAAACTGATGACTCTATAAGGGGTCCTAAATAATGAGGAACACATTGTGGGAAGGTATGTCTATTTTAATTTTATTGTACCAATTTACCTTCATGAATTGATCTTGGTAGTAAACTTATTTTCCTACAAATATTTGTGTCTATAGAAAACAAGTTTCCTTTGTACATTGATGGTCACTAGTCACTTAGTGTCTTCTCATGTCCTTAGTATGCCCCTTGTCTCCTAAGGTCTTCTCATAAGATGCCTAAGTCTTGATTTTTACACTCCCTTTTTCATTCTCTATATCTCTCATATTTCTTCTTGAGAAATATTATTTTGTCTACTAATCACTCCCCTTGGGATTTTATTTGTGAGTTGCATTGTAAGAATGAGGATAGGACCCGACCATCCTCACAAATTACCATATTTTTCTTTCCTATTACCCACATCCTTTATTACCTATTTTTTTTTAATTTTTCCACCCTAGTGGTGTTCTCTTTATGAGTTGTAGTGTAAGACCATGGATAGGACCTGACATTTCTCACAAAAATTTCCAATAATACAAGTCACAAACAAAATTACATGTGTCAAATATGAGATGAGATGTGATTGATTATGAAGTTACACATTATTGGCATGATTCCTAGCTTGATTTAGTATGTTTTATGCTTACTTCATTTCTCTTTCACTTTTATCTTCTTATTTTTTGAGTGCATGTAAGAATACAACCATTTATTGAATTTTTCATACTTCCCAACTTGAACTAGTGCGATAACGTTAAGACCAATCTTTTTCCAATTTTTTTCTCTATTATACTTCCCAACGTGATATAGTATAATTAATTGACTTAATTAATTTTTTTTTATACCATTTTTACCCTTTTACATACCTTCCATTTTATTACATTGTTTTCATACTTCCCAATGTGATTTAGTATGATTTTACTTGTTTTAATTTGGTGCAAAATTATTTCACTTTCATTTAAAAACAAAATTCCTTTTTACCATCTTGTTTTACCATCCCTTGGTTATTTATAATTAGTCATTTTCTTATTAATACACATTTTCTAACTTGAAATAGTGTGTAGTACATTTTTGATTGATTATATTTTACCAAGTCTTTTTGCCTATTTCTTTTTAACCAAGCACGTGTTCTAAATAATGTTAGAAAAGAAACTACATCTCATATATTTCCTATAGCATATACAATAAAATCTAAATACATGTGCTAGAAATAAATATATCCAAAGCATCTATAGCCATAACCATAATAATGACAACATACATAATCAACAACAATATGACAAAATGATACATCATATATATATATATGTGTGTGTGTGTGTGTGTGTGTGTGTGTGTGTGTGTGTGTGTGTGTGTGTGTGTGTGTGTGTGTGTGTGTGTGTGTGTGTGTGTGTATGTAT